>OY282558.1:368323314-368923314 GCA_958295665.1 Tipula vernalis
TGTCATGTTTGTTTCTAATTCATTTATGAAATTTCTTCGCTTTAACGGAACTTCGCAAAACCGGTTTGGGTCAAATCCGGTCTGGTCCCACATCCTTTCATATCTTTGACACAGAGTTCGCAGTTGGTCAATAGCACGTGCTGTTTCCTAATAGGGCAGGGTGACATTTTTTAACGCAGGAGTCAGCTGAAACCTTGAATTTAATTTTTGTACACCAAGAACAAAATCTGAGAATGTTTCTTTCGGATTTTGGTATTTGTGTAGAATTTTTTCGCGTGTTTCTTCCTCTAAATCGTAAGAGCTATGAAACGATAACATCGCAGATTTCATTGCCGGCCAAGTCACGTTTGTATGATCGAGTTTGTACACCCAGTACCAATCCTCCGCTCGCTTAGACAAAAATAAATGAAGTAACTTTGTTAGATTTTGTTCCGGAATGTCATCGTCACGGGCCATTTGCTCTAATCGAATAATAAAGTCTTGAACATTTGTTGCATCGGTGAAATCAAAACGAAATTGATTATGTGTCTGAGAGGGAGGTTTCGAATAATTTGGTATGCCCGGATTTAAACTTGGATGGTAATTTGCAAGATTTGGCTGTCCCATAGCTTGTGCGTTTGGTCGGGTTTGTCCTGTCTAGAATGAGACATCGCCAAATACTGAGGAGATAGAACTTGCTTCCATCTGTGTAAAGAAATCTGCCACTGAACTTATTAATCCCTTAGCCGGTGCCACTGTGTCGAGATTTGATGGTTCATTTTGTAAGCTTCGTATGGGCGTATTACCGTGACCTACAGACGGTACAAAATCTCCTGTACCCGCACCTTTTTCCAGTCTTGTTCTGTTTCGGTTGATTGGACTACTTTCAGGAGTCTTCTCGTTTTCTAATCCTGTATTTTGGTGAGATTGGGTTTTAGATGCCTCGATGCCATCGTTGTATAATTTTTGGTACCAGTTGTATAACCGACGAAAATTACTAGGCAATCCTGCCAGATTTGGAAAGCTTTGAAAGCCAAAGGCATGACTAAATCTGTCAACACGTTCTTTGTAATGAAACGTCCTTGCAAGTGCCATTGTAATAAATTCCAATTGAGGAGAACTACCTTTTTGCTGAGTGATCGCAGTAATTCATCCAATCGTAAAACACATAACTTACTTTCCTCATCGGGGTTCGACTTAGCATGTGTATCTTTTGGTTTTAATGTAAAGTTAGAAGATTCAACGCGAAGGCTATCTAATAAAATCCTAGTAGCATCTGTTGCTTGCGACGTTAGACCTCTAACTATATACTCAACTTCCCGTTCTTCTGGCGACAGATTATTTAAATAAATTCGTGGATCCATAATGAAACTTGATGGCATTTCAAACTAAACTCAGAACTATTTTGAAGGAATACTAACAACAAATTTAAAACAAATAAAACTTTCGTTTGATGAACGACCTGATATTTGACAAAACCAATTTGACAAAAACTAACTTATCATAAGTAAACGTATGACCAAATACTACCAATCGATGTATTTGTGATCACTTGTAAATGAAATTTATTCGCAAACAAAAAAAAATTTATAACAAAAACAAAAAATCTTTTTTCTTCCAAATTTGAAGCATGATGATGATGTTGACATAGGGATGAACCTGTTCGAATACGAAGACCAATGAAGCGAAGAGAAACACAAAATATCTAAATTGGACGGGTTCCTCGTCAATGAGAGTCGTCAATAGGTATCAGTGGGATTACGGCACATAGTCACTGTGTATTCAACCATTGAAGTCCTATAGCGAATCGATCATTGCGTGAACCCCCTTATAGTTAACCAAAAATTAGCTGTAATAAATGAAATGATCAGAATTTCCTATGCAGAAATCAGTGATGAACAATTTAAAGGAATCCATGAAATCTTCATGTGTCTAACAGTAAATTACTCATTCCGAACTCTAATACATATTCTCCTAAATCATTTCATTGTAAATTACTAATATTAGTAAAGTGTTGTAACCACCCGCTATTAAAAAAAAATTGAATAACAATTGAAAAGTGGCTAGATTTAACTGGAATGGAAAATTAATTTGAGTGAAGCAGTTTTTGGGGTCACACACATTAAACAGAGAAGCTGTCTGGATGTATTTTTAGGACTACCTGTTAAATTTGAGAAAAAAACAAAAAATAATTGAATCTACATTTTGTTTCTTGTACAAACGTATATTAATTCATCCAACCGAATAATTGCGTTTCTAATAATCATGAGAAAATGTTCAACATGTGACTTAAAGAAAATTTTAACCATGCGGTTTTTATGACCTTCGAGACATATTAAACAACCGTTAAATGACCTTCAGGTCTCTGTTTCGGCGCCATTTGTGTAACGGATCTTTTTGGAAGTCGACAAGGGAGGTTCTTTGCCGCCAAATGCTCTATTAGATCATTACACATATTCACGTGTTGAATTTTTTTATATAAACTATTCCCAGAATCCGAATTCATTGGAGCTCCCATCCCTCAACATCATCATCATAAAGAAAAAAATGTAGGTCTCCATATTTTTTACAAAAATTTATTTAATAGATTTATTTAATTCCATAATCTTAATAAAAAAACCGTTAACCTAATTTTAATAAAATTCACATAAGGTGATTAAATAATTAGCAAAATAAAATTTCGATACAAAAATGTGTGCATAAAAAAAAAATCAATGATTGCACAATATTGCGCTGGGAGCACATATAGGCACAAACCACAAAAAAAATAAAACAAATAAGGAAAAACTCACCACATATATCGCCAAAGAGTACTCTCCGCAAATATGGAAGCTGCACAATAAATTTGGTTATATGCTCCTAACACACTTTCGACACTACAACAATTACTTTTTCTCTTTTTTTACTTTAAGAAAATCTAGGCACACTTAAGAAAATTAATGGCAGAGAACATGTTCCGCTGATTCTGCTTCCAGGTTGCAGAAGCGGCTTGGTCGTATTAAGGCCCATTTTCTTAAGGTGATACCTTAAGGGGATGTGGCCTATGAGGAAGCCAGTAAGCATCCTAAACTCAGGTTTTTTAAGTTCGAGACACTCCTTAATCCTGACTGACGAAGGTGATGTAGATTTCTTTGCTTGTCGCAAGGTGCCCCTAGTGACGCCGCAGAAGAGATCTGGCCCAGGCCATAAGCTGCCTCATTTGTGACGATTGCAGGATGCCCAGCCACCCAAACAAATGCTTAACCAGCTTCACACAATTGACTCAATCGTACAAGCCTAGGACCCTTTAAGGCCGATTGGCTGTCTGACACAATATACACCTCTGCATCGCTTAGGCCTTTTGCTTTGCTTATCCTAGTGTAAAGTTCGATACTATGAACTTTTGCTTTAAAAACGGTATAGCGTTGTTACACAAAGTAACACCGCCCCTTCTTGTGTGTTTTATGCAACTGTAAACCATACAGTTGTGGAAGTCCAGATTATTTGGCATACAGTTGGAAGGCATTCTTATGTTATTCCCCCAGAATATTGCCTGGTTTGATATTTCCCTCAGTCTGCATCTTAAGGGACATAATAGCAGCACCCTTTTAATCATGCAGATGCAACGGAGTTAATGTTTTCATTGAGCCCGAATTACCGAAGCAGGCTATACGCTGAACCTTATAAAATAAAGTTTGCGCTGTCCTCTGTTCAGTTTTCGGCCGCCATACTACCGAAGTGTAGATGACCATAGGTCTAATGATCATTTTTGGTTGTAGTCCCCAAATACATCGATAGAGTCTCTGACAGACCCAAAAAGCCTTGGTGGCTCTATTTTGAACTTTTAGGATGACCCCTAGATATTTAACCTCTTTGGAGAAAGGAACAACAGTACCGTTTAACGGGGGAGCTATAAGCGAGAGATTTTTCCTCCTCATAAAAGGGACATGGACACTTTTGTTTGGATTGACACTAAGTCCTTCCTGGTCACACCACTGCCATGTTAAATTGAGTGCATTTTGCACCAGATCAGAGATGACCCCATCAAACTTGCCTCTAATTATGATAGCCACATCATCCGCATTGGCCTGGACATCAAACCCATGGCTACTCAGAAGGACCAGTAGTCTGCCAATAACCAATGACCACAAAAAAGGAGATAGTACCCCTCCTTCCACAGCCCTTTACGGCCTTGATGGTTATTGCGCCACCACCTAATCTGGCTGTGATCTCACGATGTTTCAGAATCCCCTTCTAAATTGCTGCCTTCTCTATCGATTCATTGGAGGTATTATCAAAAGCCTCCTCAATGTCCACAAAAGCATAAAGGGTAATTTCCTTATATGCCACTGCTCTTTTAATCCTCGTGACTAGACCGCCAAGAGCCATCACAGTGTTACCAGTTTGATAAGCAAACTGGCCTCGATTCAGTAGATTATTTACAAGGATCTCACTTCTTATTTGATGATCCAGGATTTTTTCCATCGTCTTCAATAGAAACGATGTGAGGCTAATTGGCCGCTGGAATATAATTAAAAACAACACTTGACCAAAACATCTGGATCAGGCTGGGGAGTATTACCTCAATACCTTTTTGAAGAAAAGCTGGAAAGATAAGATCTGCCATTCTGCTTCTGAAGAAGTCCTAAAACATTTAAGTGATCCCTGGAAAGAACTTTCTGGATCCGAGTTCAATTCAAGATTATATTCCGTTAAGGCCATCCTGTACTTGCCCTATTCACCGGTGCGTTTAGCCTTGTTGAATAACTTTCTCGATTTTATCCTCAAGTTAATCAGCACCCCGTTCCACTAAGGGACCATATTAGTGGACTTTTTTCGCTTAACCGGCAGCTACTCTTGTAAGCCGAGTGGATAGGATTATGAAGCTGGTTTAAACGGAATTCCAAGCACTCTGGAGACTCTATGTTCCCCATTGCCGAGGAGATTTCCGATTCTAGTGAGACCCTATAAAAGTCCCAGCCGGTCAGTTTTGGAATTCTAATCTTCTGCCCGTTGCATGGTCTCGGCCGCTAAATCGAATCTGATGTGCATGCGATCCGATAAGGAGGCCTCCTCAGACACATTCCAGTTTTTAATGAGATTGCTAAAATGCGGACTAGCAAGCGTCAAATCTAAGACCTCTTGCCTAATCACCCCTGTTGATTATTGATGTCCATGCTGTCCTGTCATGTAGGCCAGCCAATGGCACTTGCAATGAGCTATGAGCCGGATAACTTTAAGTGGAGGTATCATCTCTGAGTCTCCAGGAAAGTAAGCGGAGGATAATATAGCCACCTGTTTGCCGGTTTCTTCCACAACTTCTACCATCACTGCAACCAAATCCCTTGTGATGATTAAAGTGCGTTAAAAACATTAATTATTATAATTGGATTACTGAAACTTTTCATAAACTTCCCAACTTTTAATTTTTGAACTTTTTTGTAACTCTTGAAATGATTTAATTTCGTAAAATGTTTTTTAAATTTACAAATTTCCTCAAAATTTAATATTCTGAATTCATGAAATTCGAAAATTTTTGATTTTGTTCAATAAATTATCTGAGTTTCTAGTAGAAGTGTGCTATTCCCGAACTAGACATTTTAAAGTCAAGCAATGCCGTGTATTTCCGCTAGTTATGCAGATACAAAAACCAAGTTGTTTGTTATGAACCAGTTTGGTCTGTTTATTTTAATTTTAAATTAATCAAAGCGATAAACATTTATTTCCTCCTAACTTGAAGAGGTTTTCCGTATAATTTTCCTATTTACGTTTAAAGGGCTAAACAGAAACTTTTAAATTCTTTAGTACTGCTAAAGTTCCTGGACGAATTACGTTTCTAATTGTTTCAATACAAACTATAAATGGCATTAAAACTGCGGGGGTTCCTTGAGGGACTAAATGAGCAAATATATGCTGAGTATGATTAATTCATCCATAAAGTATAAAAGATAATCATAAAGGTAAAGCTAATCTTAATGTAAATACTAAATGACTTGAACTTGTAAATACATATGGGAATAACCCAATACAATTATTAAATAAGATTAATGAAAATAAAGAAATAAAAACAAAAGAACTTCTTTTATGTCCACTTGTTCCTAAAAGAGTTTTAAATTCCTTTTGTAAAGTTAATAAAATATTATTTCAAATAATATGGTATCGTGAAGGAATAAATCAGTATATATGTAGATGGAATTATTAATAAACCTAAAAATGTTCTTATTCAATTTAATGATAAATTAAAAATATTAGTAGAAGGATCAAAAACAGAAAATAGATTTGTTATCATTTTCAATTTAGAGGAGTATTAGTTTTTTTTTATGTTTGAGAAATTTTTGGAGTTGATGGTAAATAAGAAAAATAATTTAAAGTATTAAAAATAATTAAAGTAATTGAAAAAATAATAAATAATAATAGTCAATTAATTGGGGCTATTTGTGGAATTAAAAAATATCAATAAATTGATAATTTTAGCTTGACAAACTAATGGTATGGATTAACTAATTACTTTCTTTTACTCTAGTAAAATAAAGTATAGTAATCATGAAAATTTTGGACCTTGAGATTTTTAGTGATTTATTTCTTTTGAGGTCCCCTGAGTCCGAAAAAGTGGGTTTCGAAATGGTGTCTGTCTGTCTGTCAGTCTGTCAGTCTGTCAGTCTGTCAGTCTGTCAGTCTGTCAGTCTGTCAGTCTGTCAGTCTGTCAGTCTGTCAGTCTGTCAGTCTGTCAGTCTGTCAGTCTGTCAGTCTGTCAGTCTGTCAGTCTGTCAGTCTGTCAGTCTGTCAGTCTGTCAGTCTGTCAGTCTGTCAGTCTGTCAGTCTGTCAGTCTGTCAGTCTGTCAGTCTATCAGTCTGTCAGTCTGTCAGTCTGTCAGTCTGTCAGTCTGTCAGTCTGTCAGTCTGTCAGTCTGTCAGTCTGTCAGTCTGTCAGTCTGTCAGTCTGTCAGTCTGTCAGTCTGTCAGTCTGTCAGTCTGTCAGTCTGTCAGTCTGTCAGTCTGTCAGTTTGTCAGTCTGTCAGTCTGTCAGTCTGTCAGTCGGTCAGTCTGTCAGTCTGTCAGTCTGTCAGTCTGTCAGTCTGTCAGTCTGTCAGTCTGTCAGTCTGTTGTCAGTCTGTCAGTCTGTCAGTCTGTCAGTCTGTCAGTCTGTCAGTCTGTCAGTCTGTCAACTGACAGACTTACAGACTGTCAGTCTGTCAGTCTGTCAGTCTGTCAGTCTGTCAGTCTGTCAGTCTGTCAGTCTGTCAGTCTGTCAGTCTGTCAGTCTGTCAGTCTGTCAGTTTGTCAGTCTGTCAGTCTGTCAGTCTGTCAGTCGGTCAGTCTGTCAGTCTGTCAGTCTGTCAGTCTGTCAGTCTGTCAGTCTGTCAGTCTGTCAGTCTGTCAGTCTGTCAGTCTGTCAGTCTGTTAGTCTGTCAGTCTGTCAGTCTGTCAGTCTGTCAGTCTGTCAGTCTGTCAGTCTGTCAGTCTGTCAGTCTGTCAGTCTGTCAGTCTGTCAGTCTGTCAGTCTGTCAGTCTGTCAGTCTGTCAGTCTGTCAGTCTGTCAGTCTGTCAGTCTGTCAGTCTGTCAGTCTGTCAGTCTGTCAGTCTGTCAGTCTGTCAGTCTGTCAGTCTGTCAGTCTGTCAGTCTGTCAGTCTGTCAGTCTGTCAGTCTGTCAGACTGTCAGTCTGTCAGTCTGTCAGTCTGTCAGTCTGTCAGTCTGTCAGTCTGTCAGTCTGTCAGTCTGTCAGTCTGTCAGTCTGTCAGTCTGTCAGTCTGTCAGTCTGTCAGTCTGTCAGTCTGTCTGTGTCCTCTCTACAGCCCAGTTGGTTTAACCAATCGAACTGAAACTTCAGATTTAAGCTTTTTTGATAAATTGGGAGGTCCCAGTGAATTTTACTCCAAATCGGTTAACCGGAAGTGGCCACTGCCTTGGTCCAGAAAATTTATTTTGCAAATATTTTAAAAAGTATAAGGCTTACAAAAAACTACTTAATACAAAATGTTTCCAAAAATTAAAAACAAATAAAAAAAAAAAAATTAAAATTAAAAAAAAAGTTTAAAATTATAAAAAAAAAAATTAAATTTCTCAAAATTCTCTGTTCGTAAAAGAAAGTCGTGTGTTGGCCACAACTCCATTTTTTCATTAGAAGTAATTGCTAATTTACTATAAAATGGTTTAAGAGACCAGTACTTGCTTTCAGTCATCTAATGAAGAATTAAAATTAACAATTCAATTAATAAAATAATTTATTGGAACACTTTCGATTACAATAGGTATAAATCTATGATTTGCTCCACAAATTTCAGAACATTGTTCATAAAATAAGCCTAGCCGGTTAATTAAGAATTTAGTTTGATTTAATCGAAAAGGTGTTGCATCAATCTTTACTCCAAGAGCTGGTACTGTTCATGAATGTAGTACATCTGCTGCTGTGACAAGTACTCGAATTTGAGTATTAGAGGTAAAACAATTCGCTTATCTACGTCTAATAATCGAAATTCTTCTAATTTTAAGTCAGTTGTTGGAATTATATATGAATCAAATTCTAAGTTTTTAAAGTCAGAATATTCATAACTTCAATTTCATTGATGACCAATAGTTTTTAGAGTAATTGAAGGATTGTAAATTTCATCTATTAGGTATAATAAACGTAAAGATGGTATAGAAATAAACACTAAAATAATTGCTGGTAAAATTGTTCAAACAATTTCAATTAATTGTCCTGATAGTAAATATCGATTAGTAAATTTATTAAATCCTAATGAAATTATTACATATCCTACTAAAATAGTAATTATTGTTAAAATTATTAATGTATGATCATGAAAGAATGTGAGTTGTTCTATTACGGGTGATGCTCTATCTTGTAATCCTAAATTTGATCAAGTTGCCATAAGGTGAAATTCTAATGAAAGAAATACTTTATATATGGAGCTTAAATCCATTGCACTAATCTGCCACATTAGATTAATTAGTTAATAAAGGTAATTCTGAATAACTATGTTCTGCTGGCGGAAGATTTTGGTATCATTCAACAGAAGAATTTAAATGAATTGGATAAATTACTAATCGTTTAACTACTATACTTTCTCAAATAATAAATAAAAATATTAAAATCCCTACTAATGAAATTGTTGACCCAATAGTAGATACAATATTTCATGAAATATAAGCATCTGGATAATCTGAATATCGTCGAGGTATACCAGCTAATCCAAGAAAATGTAGAGGGAAGAAAGTTAAATTTACTCCAAAAAATATTACACTAAATTGTATTTTTAATCATTGAGAATTTATTGTTAATCCAGTTAATAAAGGGTATCAGTGGATAATTCCTGCTATAATTGAAAATACAGCTCCTATTGATAATACATAATGGAAATGGGCTACTACATAATAAGTATCAGGTAAGATAATATCAATTGATGAATTTGCTAATACCACTCCTGTTAATCCTCCAATTGTAAATAGGAAAACAAATCCGAGAGATCATAAGAAGGGGAATATGTTAATTGAGCTCCATGTAAAGTTGCCAGTCAACTAAAAATTTTAATTCCAGTTGGTACAGCAATAATTATTGTTGCTGAAGTAAAATAAGCTCGTGTATCTACGTCTATTCCTACTGTAAATATATGATGGGCTCATACAATAAATCCTAATAGGCCAATAGCTAATATAGCATAAATTATACCTAGTGCTCTAAAAGTTTCCTTTTTTCCTCTTTTTTGACTAATTACATGAGAAATTATTCCAAATCCAGGAATAATTAAAATATAAACTTCTGGATGCCCAAAAAATCAAAATAAATGTTGATAAAGAATTGGATCTCCTCCTCCTGCCGGGTCAAAAAATGAAGTATTTAAATTTCGATCAGTTAGTAATGTAGTAATTGCTCCTGCTAATACTGGTAATGAAAGAAGAAGTAATACTGCAGTAATTACTACAGATCAAACAAATAATGGTATTCGATCTAAAGTAATTCCTCTTGATCGTATATTAATAACTGTAGTAATAAAATTTACAGCTCCTAAAATTGAAGAAATTCCTGCTAAATGTAGTGAACAAATTGCTAAGTCTACTGAAGCTCCAGTATGGGCAATTCCAGATGATAAGGGGGGATAAACTGTTCAACCAGTCCCTGCTCCGTTTTCAACTATACTTCTAGCTAATAAAAGAGTAAGAGATGGAGGAAGTATTCAAAAACTTATATTATTTATCCGGTGAAAAGCTATATCAGGTGCTCCAAGTATTAATGGGACTAATCAATTTCCAAATCCTCCAATTATAATAGGTATTACTATAAAGAAAATTATAATAAATGCATGAGCTGTTACAATTACATTATAAATTTGATCATCACTAATTAATGCTCCTGGATGCCCAAATTCTGCTCGAATTAAAATTCTTAGTGAAGTTCCAACTATACCTGCCCAAGCTCCAAAAATAAAATATAATGTACCAATATCTTTATGATTAGTGAAAAATAGCCATTGTTGCGATTAAATGGCTGAAGCTTAGGCTGTAGATTGTAAATCTATTTATGAAGGATACCTTCTTTAATCATGGCTTTATATACACATTACTGCAATTCTAAAGGAGTAATAATTACTAAGGCTTAAAAGATTTTTACTTATATTTAAAACTTTGAAGGCTATTAGTTTATTTAACTTAAAGCTTTTAAATTAGGAAATAAGAAAAATTAACTAATAAAATTCCTGTTATTGAAATAAAAGATAAAAATAATAAAGTAAATAATTTTAATGGGTTTAATTGAATTTTATTAAATCAATTATTTTCTCAATAATTCAGTAAAAATGAAGCAAGTTTATTTAATTTTAATTTGTCATGATCTCCTCTACAATCCCCCAATACATTACTTGTACCCACGTGCCACAGTTTTCTTCGTATTCCGTTTATTCTCAATCTAATTAAGAGATGTTATAGTATTAATATTTTACCAATTTTATTTTGATCTGTAAAACAGTAGGCGATGATTATCAACTCATTTGTTTAAATGTTGAAAAAAGTTGGTTGCTCTCCGATAAATACATATTTTGGAAGTTACAGTTTAATATTTGGGTGTACTTTTTTTCGGAACCAAATTTTTTAAACACCCTGTATCTCAAAGGATATCGAAAATGGATCCCCTCCCTCCACATACGATTTGTTTCTTAGAATGAACCAAGGAATCACTCCATGACGGATCAGCATCCCAAACCCGGACACCCTGTATATATATACATATGTATATATATATATATATATATATATATATATATATATATATATATATATATATATATATATATATATATATATATATATATATATATATATATATGTATATATACATATATATATATATTATATATTAAATTATTTATAATAATATTAATATTTATAATAGTTATTAAATTATTTATATTAATATTAATATTTATATTAATTATTAAATTAATATAAACTAAAACGTAACTGTATATGTAAAATAAATTATAAACAAATTTTTATGCTAAAATAAAACATTTTTAATATTAGTATGTTATTATGGAATTTTTTTACTCATTATTAATTAAATTAATAATAAATAATAAAAAATAATAAAATATTATAAATAATATTTATTAAATAAATTTTTGCAGTATTACGCTTCCACATTAAATTTTATCCCCATATATATAAATATAAATTAAAAATCATGGGATTGATTTAAATAATAATAATAAATTTGGGAGGGGACAAATTAAGGACAAATTATTGTCAAGCATTAAAATTTAAAATTGAAACTCTTGGGATGTGTTGCTGTTCAGGTAAGCTTTTTTGGATATTAACCACCCTCTTTCCCCTTTTTATAACGTCAAAAATTCATAAAATATTTCAGGTAAAGTTGTTTTACCCATTTTAAATCCACCACCTGAACCTGTAAAATCCTTGATGACAGGAGAATCAAGTGATTCAAAGCTATTTTTGTCAAAAATTAGGAAATTTAATCAATGTTTCCAAATGACATCTTTTAGCGCAAAACAAATTACCAATATTGATTCTCTTGGTCGTAATTTTGCATCAACTTTTAAAATTCAAGGCCAAGTTTATCACCACATTGGATCAATGTATCCAATGCCAAATGAAAATACGAAATTTTTGCAAATATATTTTATTGGATCAAATAAACAGCAAGTTCAAGAACGTTACGAAATACATCGCATAACCGTAAATCGAGAGCGTGAAATCATTAATAAAATTCAACAATTTTTAATGGAACAAAATCAATTAATACAATTGTTCCAAAAAATTACACCACAATTGGAAAATGATAATTACATGATCGTCATTAAAGCAGATAAAACACCAACAGGTGCCCACGTCCGTAGATATAATACACCAACAGTTGATGAAGTTGCTATTGTAATTGTTGGGGAAGCTTTTGAATCACGTGACATAGTTATTAAGCGTAGAGATAACGTCATTCAGAAAATTGAAGACACTCATCGCTCTTACGACGCATTGCAATACCCTTTAATTATTTGGGAAGGTGATGATGGATATTACATCAACATTAAACAAACTAATCCATCCACCGGCGCAGAGCTGACCAAAAAAGTTAGTGCTATGAATTATTACGCTTATCGACTAATGATTAGATCTGCTGAAGACAATCACATTCTAAAATGTAGATCTTTATACCATCAGTATGTTGTCGATATGTATGCCAAAATCGAGAGTGAACGTCTACGATACATTCGTTTTAATCAGTCAAAATTACGAAGCGACGAATACATCCACTTGCGTGATGCAATAAATGGAAATGTAGACAGAAGTATTAATGCATACTGTTATTCTTCCTTCATTCTTCCTTCATTCAAGACGGTATGACTTTCGTTCGTCATTACGGAACACCCGATTTATTTATAACATTCACATGCAATCCAAAATGGAACGATATTGTAAAATTATTGAAGCATGGTCAACAATCGCATGATCGACATTACATTATAGCACGAGTTTTTAAACAAAAGCTAAAATCCTTAATGGATTTCATTACAAAGTATCATGTGTATGGGCAAACAAATTGTTGGATGTATTCGATCGAATTGCAAAAACGAGGACTTCCTCATGCTCATATATTAATTTGACTGACAAATAAAATAAGATCAATCGATATCGACAACGTAATAAGCGGTGAAATTTCTAATGAAGACACGTATCCAGAATTGTTTGAAATTGTTAAATTAAATATGGTTCATGGCTCATGTGGAGCACTTAATATGAATTCACGATGTATGATTAATGGTAAATGTTCCAAAAGTTTTCCTAAAGATTTTACAATGCAAACGATTACTGGCATTTATGGCTATCCATTATATCGTAGAAGATCCACTGAGAATTCTGGAAAGTCATTTACGATAAATATTCACACTAATGAATTTAAAGTTGACAATAGATGGATTGTGCCTTATTCGCCATTTTCAAACTAATGAAAACGCAACATGTAATATAAAGAAAAATTCAAACATGGCCAAAATACTGCAAAAATGTCGCATTATAATTTGGGACGAATGCACAATGGCTCATAAACATTCATTGGAGGCATTGGATCGAACATTAAAAGATTTCAAGAACAACACAAATATTTTTGGTGGGCCCATAATTTTACTTTCTGGGGATTTCAGACAAACACTACCTGTTATGCCACGATCAACATATGCTGATGAAATAAATACATGCCTTAAATCTTCATCTTTATGGCAAACAGTAATACCAATGAAATTAACTACAAATATGCGTGTACTTATCGAAAACGATTCTTCAGCTGAATTTTTTTCTAAACAATTGCTTGACATTGGAAATGAAATAATTGCTGCTGATCAAATAACCAAAGAAATCGAATTTCCGGACAATAACAAATGTATATCCAAACATTCTACAAAACTATAAACAAATTCAATGGTTACAAAATCGAGCAATTTTAGGGCCCAAAAATATTGAAGTAGAATTTTGGAATCTAAAAATTTAAAATATGTTGGATACAGAAACAATATGTCTTTTAAATCAATCGATACTGTCATTGGAGAAAGTGAAGCAGTTAAATATCCAACGGAATTTTTAAATTCCATAAATATACCAGGTTTGGCACCACATCATTTGCAATTAAAAATTGGTTCTCCAATTATTTTATTGCGCAATATTCAATCGCCCAAATTGTGTAACGAAACTCGCTTGGTAATTAAAAAAAATATATGGCAATGTTAATGATGCAACAAATATAACAGGAAAATTCGTAGGAAAACATGTATTAATACCATGTATTCCTATGATACCAACAGATTCACCAATTCCATTCAAGCGACTTCAATTCCATGCTTCTCCCTCGGCCAACTTTATGTCGTATGTTCTGGCGTCGGAAAGCCATCTGGATTATACGTTTTTCCTCAAAATGGCAAAACAATGAACGTCGTTCGTCGTGCAGCTCTTCAATAATGTATTATTTTATTTATTTCACAAATATAAATTTCATTTAAAATAAATTAATTTGTTTTCAGATTACACTGGATGGATGAAAAATAATAAAAACTAATTTTATTTAAGCAGCAATACAATTTAATACAAATACAAATCTTTATAAAATACGATAATTTAAACAATAAAAATATATTACAACATCTACTAAAATTTTTACATTTAAAATACAATAATTATCTTTTAACTAAATAGTTTCCACTGCTTCCCTTCTCAATTTTTCTCCATTATTATAACACAGAAGGGAAATACAAAAGAGAGAAAAAAATGTGTTCCCTCAAGTTGATATAAATCGATTGTATATACATATCAAAAAACGAGCCGGGCAACGCCGGGTAATATCGGCTAGTACTACATACAAAGTTTTAACAAAGTGATAACTATTGAAAATCTTTCTACTTATAAATATTAATGTTAATCAGCTGTTTCGATTGTATATACTATATAAAACAAATTTCATCCTCACCCATGCAAATATTAAACCGTAGACATTCGTATAAACACTTGTATAGTTACCAAAAATTAAAATTCAATTTACATTCATCCAAATATAATACACATTTGACCAACTTAAAAATTGAGGTGGTTGCCCTTTACCTATACAGCACACAAATACAACAAAAAATATTTTAATTACTGAAAAAAATTGCAAACAACACGCTAATGTATAAGCGGAAGCAGTTAAAAATGAAAAAAGTGATTATTCGTAAAAAAAAAATATTTCATAGGTCTAGTCAATTATGGTAATGATACTTACAACTATAATATACAAAAAGTCAATTATTAAAGTTATTATTTAATGTAAAATTGTTGTTGTTGTTGTTGTTGGTGGTGGTGATGTTTTAAAAAAAAAAATATTATAATTACAATTACACTTTATCAATTTATAGAATCGTCGACATAACCTCAGAGGTCATAACAAAAATTTCTCTATTCCTAACTCTATACATCGACTATATATTATGGATACAACACAATTTTCTATTTTCTATTGAAACGCGCTGTGGTAACCAAACCAACAGCAACAACAACAACCAAAGTATGCACATTTTTTTCTTACTTCAATCTATACCGCGCAATTGTACTTTAACAGTATATTAATGAAGTAACTCTTTATGCAGCTCTACAACACAAGATTAACCACAAACGTCTATGAGAGTATCTGTCATGACTGTCGATGGCTAGCCAAAACTTTTTTTTTTTTTTTTTTGTGTGTCGCATTAAACCAAATAAATCAATTATTTCGTTATCAAATTTATACTCACGACTGTTTTTCATCAAACTGTTTATAAATATAAATTTTGGTTATAAGATCAATAACCTTTCGTAAGCCAACATCAACGATTATTTTTGAATATATGTATGTTATGTATATATATAGACATTTCGTGTATTTTTTTTTTTTTTTTAGACTTTTATAGTATTGAACGGTAACAGTTTCACATGTACAAAAAAAAAAAAAAAAAAAAAAATCTGTAAAATTTTGTATGGGAAGAGCTAAAGTTATAATAGAGCTTTTACTACTTTTGGAAAGTAGTTAATTATATATAGGTGGTAGGAATGAATAAAAGAAAAAAGATTTTTCGTGTTTGATTTTGATGAATGAGATTAGAAGACAAAGGAATATTGAATGGAACTTTTAATCGCAATGGGACATTCGGAAGAAAAATTTGGTATTTACTTTAGTTAATACTGGTCTGTATGTTTATTTGGTAGTAGTGAATTTCAAGGGATGTGAATGAAAATGTTGACAAATTTTATGAAATCTTAATGCAAGGCCTATACTAAAATGATGAAATCAAGTTTGGAAAGAGACAAGCTGTTCTTTTTACAACACAGCGAGGAGTTTGATGTCTATTTCAAATTTAAGTACAAGCCTTATTTGGCTGGCATCCAAGAATAAATTAAAAGAAATACAAAACGGTTCTGAACATATTTTAGGTCTAAACGAGAAATCGAGGAGTACCCTGCCAATATAACATTCAACAATATTAGCACCTCAAACGCGAAACAGATATCGTACATGTTTGCTACATTTTGTCAATCTGTTTGTCGGCCAATCACCAATACTGATTATATCGATAAAACAAGCAATAAAAACATAAAAATTACTCCTCCAGTCATATTTGATGAAGACATTCTATCAGGTTTGAATGGTCTTGAGGACGGAAAAAATTGGAATATCAACTTCATCATCAATTCCTAAATTATTTAAACTTGTTGCATGGATTCATACCTAGTAGAAAAACATCATTAAGTAGACGTAGCTGAAACGGATTTCAGTAAGGCGTTTCATTCTGTATGCCATCATAAAGAACTCCAAAGTCTATTTACATTTAGATTTTCATTCAAATACATTAATTAGTTCAAGTCATACTTAAGAAATCGTCCACAATATATAATAATTGGCAATAAAAAATCCAACGTTATCAAAGTGACATCGGGAGCTCCTCTAGGATCACATATTGGCCCCTGGATTTTTATTGTCTTCATTGATCGGATAACCAATATCATAAAAATCTCAAATCTTCTCATATTTGCTGATGACGTACAAATTTATCGTACGATTGAACAAATTTGTGATGCTGACAAACTGTGAGTGCTCGACCAAAACTCAGGAATCCGATAACAACTACATACACCATCAATCTAGGAGTCACATTACTCGAAAGCTTTAGTTTTAACATAGGCACATCGATAACTGTATTGCTAAAGTAAACTCTATGTTTGGCTTTGTCAAACGATGGAGTGGGGAATTCAGGGATATAAAAACGTTATTTACATTATATTTCGCTTAAATAAGATCTCAAGTGGAATATGCTGTAATCATCAGGAATCATGAGTGTGAAGTTCATGCTAAAAAAAGTAACAAAAAATTACACTGTTAAATTAGCTATTTTTCCAATTGGAATTTTGGTTTTTTTCGTTCCACCAAACTGGTTCTTTTCATCAGGAAACAGGTTATTTTCATCATTTTCAGATGGGTGTTAACCAACTAATCCAAACAATGTACCAGATCAAAATGAAGTCGTAGATGAAAGCCATGACTTAAACTCTGATCAGTCACCTATACTTCTAACGTTAAGTGAAAAAATCACTCAGAAAAAAGAAACCCATTCCTAGTAAATAATCACACTAATTGGGCATGCTTTAGACTATCGCTAGAAGAAAAATTAACTTAATGGTTCCATTAAAGACTGAAGAACAATTAGACAAAGAAGTTCACAAATTTGTAAACGATATACAGCAATCAGCTTGGAAAAATATTCCTGAAATGAAAACGAAAATCGAGAAAAACAACTACCCTATGGAAATTAGGGATCCAGAAAAAAGAAGAGAGAGAAGAGTATGGCAACAAACCCAAGATAAAACTCATTTGAACAAACTCACTCAACAATTAAGAAGAGAGATCAAAGAATTGAAAGATGAAACAATCTGCAACTATTTAAGAAAATTAACTAATAATATCAGTACTGATAATTCTCTTTGGAAAGCAACCAAAAGAATTAGAAGACCAATAAAGCAGATTCCCCCAATAAGAATAGCAGGTGAGAAATGGGCTAGAAATAATGAAGACAAAGCTCGAGAATTTGCTGAACGCCTCGAAAAAATATTCCAGCCACATGAAGACCATACGTTGGAAGTCGAGATAATAACTGAACAAGCTAGCTGTGCAAGAATGTAAAGAAATCCTACCCACAACACCAAAAGAAGCCATGCGTAACACTCAACAATTGATCAAGTACACAGAATAACCAGTATAACAAAGCAAGCATTAGAGGAGAAAATGGTCTGTTCAACAGTATTTCTAGACGTTGCACAATCGTTTGATAGAGTGTATAGCATGAAGGACTTAACCACAAGTTAAGAAATCTTCTACCAATGTAATTTGCAAATATCGACATTAAAAATATCATCAATTGGTGGTTTGGCGTCTACTGGAGGAGGGGACCATAGTTGAGTAGATTATTCTACCAGCTCCGTAACCATCCAGTAGGGTGCGCATCACGTGAGCTATTCTGATCTTGTCATTAGGCAGCTGCGTGATGGGTACAATTGTGTAAGGAGTAACCTGTTCACAATTCGCAAGTGTACGTTCTGCCTCCTTGTGGCAACCACTGGTAACTAAGGCCATTTGGCACATTTTTGACCATTTGGCACAGTCTAAAGTACGGCGCTAAAGGAGAAAACCTTGACATAAAACCCTAATTTAAGGTGGAACAGCATATGCCGATGGATGAATGGCTGATAGGTTAATCTGTCCAAAATCCCAATCCCAAGTCCTTGGGCTATAATGCTACCGGTTTTCTAGAGGAACTACATGCTGTAGTAAACATCTAGGAGGAAGAGCAATAAGCCCAGATAGTATGTATCACGTACCGGGAGGCAGTATGGTCAGGTTCATTAAGAACCTGAATATTGACTGGACGGATAATTAAGCAGTGTCCAGCACAATAGATCTTTTAGGTCGCAGTGCGAAGTGGCTTATTGCACGCATGGCCCTACAGTAATAATAATAATAATAATTTGCTAAGAAACTGGAATCTTACTTGAAAGATAGGTTCTTCAGGATTAAGTTATTTAGATGATATCTTTTTTATAGATGTTACAATCAGCAATAACTCAAATATGTACGATATGGCACCCATCTTGCCGATAGCTTTTTCATATGCAAATGTTCATGCAAAATGTTGAACACACGTTCATATGATATGTTTACCATTTCAACAATCTCACGCAACTTGACTCAGCGATCATTCATAACGATATCGAGGATTTTCTTGATATTTTCTTCAGTAACCACCTCTTTTGGCCTTCCTGTTGATGGTATTATTGCAGTGCTTCTTCGGCCGCGTTTAAATTCAGTAATCCAATATTTTACCATGTAATCTGGCGGAGCAGACTCACCGTAATGTTCATCGAACTTTTCTTTTGTCTCTTTCGCCATTTTCTCTTTCAAATAATAGTGTTTAATCACTTAACGAAATTCGTTTTTTTCCATTTTTCAAGAAACACAAAAGTTGCTTACTTCAAACGACTACAACAAATAAACTAATCGATGAATTTTGGTGAAATTTTAACAGCTGACGTTTGACAGATCGCAATTTCTAAAAAAAAAAAAAATTTAATTTGTGCTGCCATCTAGCGCTAGGTAGCTTCATTTTCAATCCGCCCTCGTACATATGGTATATAAATGGACAAATAGATGGAGAATAAAACTAGATGAAACTAAACCATCAGTTCACATCAACTTTACAAACATACTAAGGACACGAAAGACGGGAAAGCACACGTCAAGAAGAAAAGTGAAGAATTAAGACTAAAATATAGAAAAATGTATTGGCTGATGGGAAGGAACTATTCTTTATTCAACGTACAACAACCTTCTACTTTATAAGCAAATATTGCAACCAATTTGGACTTATGGTATTCATACCGATTTTCCATCGTCGTAGTATAATAGTATAATAGTATTATAATATTGTACTACGACGATGGAAAACCGGTGTTGATTGTTTAATAGTATAATTATAATATTTTGTTATACTAGCTATCAAAAATATAATAGGTAGCAAATTGTGTTTTTAACATTGTAAATTTATCTGACAGTGTATTATATTACCAATTCGCAAAATTAGCATTCGATTTCTTTTTGTGAAACCTGCGTAGCTTGTCTAAGGGCCACATCGATAGACGCAACTACAACTTTTAGTTGTAGTTACAGTTTTTTCTTTTTTCGGAATTGAATTCCGTAACTGGTATTTTTAAACGATATTAAAACAGCGAATTTAGTTGAGATTTTAATGGAATTTTTAAACGTAAATAAAACTATAGTTTTTCGAACATGAGCTGCAAATATGAAAAAAATAATTTTCCTTTGTCCCATAGAATGTACAAGCAAATTTATTTTGTGATGGAAACAAAACAATTGTTTTTTCAGATGTGAGATTAGCTGTCAAAAGAAATTTTGTTTATATTATCAATAAGGAATATTTAAAATGGAAACTATGAACTTTTGTGGCTAGGTAGTCGTAAAAAATTTAAATAATTTTGTAATTTTTATTCATGTATAGCAAATTACAAATCTGGAGTCTCGTTTGTTGTTGTTATTATTATCACAATTGACATTATCAATTTTACTGGAAGAGAGGTGGGGGTAAATTTATCAAAATATCTCAATTTCTCAAATTTGATTTACATAAAAAAAACATAAATAATATTTTCCCACAGGTACGCACAAAATTGCTGTAAATAATTATTTATTGATTTACAGCAATTTGTTTACCTTGTTAAAGTTAGCCGAAAGTTTTCAGCCGAAAGATATTAAATGTCGGTAATGCAGATAGTGTCTTGGCTATATCAGCCGAAAGATACCAGCCGACATATTTCAGCCGAAACATATGTTAAATAAAATGAACAAATAACAAAACAACCTAGAAACTGGTATTTTCATGAAGTGAATTTACGGCTGAAAAAACGCTCATTTTGGTTTGTCACTGTTTTCCATAGGAATTATGCTTAAAATTTCATCAGAAAAGCTAAATATGAAATTAAAAAATTTGTATAAATTCAACCTTTAAAGTGTCATGTCTGGAAAGTATTTCAATTAGTGTGCCTTACCAACATATATTCCTAGAAAAATTATCAGCGCAAGTTTCATGTGGGTAGCTCAGGAAAATTCGTCTGAATGAAAATCCCATATAAAATTAAAAAATTTGTATAAATTCAACCTTTAAAGTGTCATGTCTGAAAAGTATTTCAATTAATTTGCCTACACAACATTTATTCCTAGGAAAATTATCAGGGCAAGTTTCATGTGGGGAGCCCGGGAAAATTCGTTTGAATGAAAAGCCCATATAAAATTGAAAAATTTGTATAAATTCAACCTTTAAAGTGTCATGTCTGGAAAGTATTTCAATTATTGTGCCTTATCAACAGATATGCCTCGAAAAATTGTCAGGGCAAGTTTCATGTGGGGAGTTCGGGAAAATTCGTTTGACTGAAAATCCCATGTAATATTAAACAATTTGTATAAATTCAACCTTTAAAGTGTCATGTCTGGAAAGTATTTCAATTAGTGTGCCTTACTAACAGTTATCCCTTGAAAAATTATCAGGGCAAGTTTCATGTGGGGAGCTCGGGAAAATTCGTTTGAATGAAAATCCCATATAAAATTAAAAAATTTGCATAAATTCAACCTTTAAAGTGTCATGTCTGGAAAGTATTTCAATTAGTGTGCCTACCCAACAATTATTTTTTGAAAAATTATCAGGGCAAGTTTCATGTGGGGAGCTCGGAAAATTTCGTTTGAATGAAAAGCCCATATAAAATTACAAAATTTGTATAAATTCAACCTTTAAAGTGTCATATCTGGAAAGTATTTCAATTAGTGTGCCTTATCAAAAGTTATCCCTAGAAATATTATCAGGGCAAGTTTCCTGTGGGGAGCCCGGGAAAATTCGTTTGAATGAAAAGCCCATATAAAATTTAAAAATTTGTATAAATTCAACCTTTTAAATGTCATGTCTGGAAAGAATTTCAATTAGTGTGCCTTTTCAACAGTTATCCCTTGAAAAATTGTCAGGGCAAGTTTCATGTGGGGAGCTCGGAAAAATTCGTTTGAATGAAAACCCCATATAAAATTAAAAAATTTGTATAAATTCAACCTTTAAAGTGTCATATCTGGAAAGTATTTCAATTAGTGTGCCTTATCAACAGTTATCCCTTGAAAAATTGTCAGGGCAAGTTTCATGTGGGGAGCCCGGGAAAATTCGTTTGAATGAAAAGCCCATATAAAATTGAAAAATTTGTATAAATTCAACCTTTAAAGTGTCATGTCTGGAAAGTATTTCAATTAGTGTGCCTACCCAACAAATATTTTTAGAAAAATTATCAGGGCAAGTTTCATGTGGGGAGCTCGGGAAAATTCGTTTGAATGAAAAGCCCATATAAAATTTAAAAATTTGTATAAATTCAACCTTTAAAGTGTCATGTCTGGAAAGTATTTCAATTATTGTGCCTTATCAACAGTTATCCCTTGAAAAATTGTCAGAGCAAGTTTCATGTGGGGAGCTCAGGAAAATTCGTTTGAATGAAAATCCCATATAAAATTGAAAAATTTGTATAAATTCAACCTTTAAAGTGTCATATCTGGAAAGTACTTCAATTAGTGTGTCTTACTAACAGTTATCCCTTGAAAAATTATCAGGGCAAGTTTCTTGTGGGGAGCTCGGAAAATTTCGTTTGAATGAAAAGCCCATATAAAATTGAAAAATTTGTATAAATTCAACCTTTAAAGTGTCATGTCTGGAAAGTATTTCAATTAGTGTGCCTTACTAACAGTTATTCCTTGAAAAATTATCAGGGCAAGTTTCATGTGGGGAGCTCGGAAAATTTCGTTTGAATGAAAAGCCCATATAAAATTGAAAAATTTGTATAAATTCAACCTTTAAAGTGTCATGTCTGGAAAGTATTTCAATTAGTGTGCCTACCCAACAGTTATCCCTAAAAATATTATCAGGGCGAGTTTCATGTGGGAAGCCCGGGAAAATTCGTTTGAAGGAAAAGCCCATATAAAATTGAAAAATTTGTATAAATTTAACCTTTTAAATGTCATGTCTGGAAAGTATTTCAATTATTGTGCCTTATCAACAGTTATTCCTTGAAAAATTGTCAGGGCAAGTTTCATGTGGGGAGCTCGGGAAAATTCGTTTGAATGGAAATCCCATATAAAATTAAAAAATTTGTATAAATTCAACCATTAAAGTGTCATGTCTGGAAAGTATTTCAATTAGTGTGCCTACCGAACAATTATTTTTAGAAAAATTATCAGGGCAAATTTCATGTGGGGAGCTCGGGAAAATTCGTTTGAATGAAAAGGCAATACAAAAATTTGTATAAATTCAACCTTTAAAGTGTCATGTCTGGAAAGTATTTCAATTATTGTGCCTTACCAACAATTATCCCTTGAAAAATTATCAGGGCAAATTTCATGTGGGTAGCACGGGAAAATTCGTTTGAATGAAAATCCCATATAAAATTAAAAAATCTGTATAAATTCAACCTTTAAAGTGTCATGTCTGGAAAGTATTTCAATTAATGTGCCTACCTAACATTTATTCCTAGAAAAATTATCAGGGCAAGTTTCTTGTGGGGAGCCCGGGAAAATTCGTTTGAATGAAAAGCCCATATAAAATTGAAAAATTTGTATAAATTCAACCTTTAAAGTGTCATATCTGGAAAGTATTTAAATTAGTGTGCCTTATCAACAGTTATCCGTTGAAGAATTGGCAAAGCAAGTTTCGTGTGGGGAGCCCGGGAAAATTCGTTTGAATGAAGAGCCCATATACAATTTCAAAATTTGTATAAATTCAACCTTTAAAGTGTCATGTCTGGAAAGTATTTCAATTAGTGTGCCTTTCCAACAGTTATCACTTAAAAAATTTTCATTGCAAGTTTCTTGTGAGGAGCTCGGGAAAATTCGTTTGAATGAAAAGGCAATATAAAATTAAAAAATTTGTATAAATTCAACCTTTAAAGTGTCATGTCTGGAAAGTATTTCAATTAGTGCTCCCCACATGAAACTTGCCCTGATAATTTTTCAAAGAATAACTTTTGGGTAGGCACACTAATTGAAATACTTTCCAGACATGACACTTTAAAGGTTGAATTTATACAAATTTTTTAATTTTATATGGGATTTTCATTCAGACGAATTTTCCCGGGCTCCCCACATGAAACTTGCCCTGATAATTTTTCAAGTGATAACTGTTGGCTAGGCACATTAATTGAAATGCATTCCAGGCATGACACTTTAAAGGTTGAATTTATACAAATTCTTTAGGTTTATATGGGCTTTTCATTCAAACAAATTTTCCCGGGCTCCCCACATGAAACTTGCCCTGATAATTTTTCTAGGAATAATTGTTGGCTAGGCACACTAATTGAAATACTTTCCAGACATAACACTTTAAAGGTTGAATTTATACAAATTTTTTAATTTTATATTTAGCTTTTCTGATGAAATTTTAAGTATAATTCCTATGGAAAACAGTGACAAACCAAAATGAGCCTTTTTTCATCCATAAATTCACCTCATGAAAATACCAGTTTCTAGGTTGTCTTGTTATTTTTTCAGTTTATTTTAAATATGTTTCGGCTGAAATATGTCGGCTGGTAACTTTCGGCTGATACAGCCAAGACACTATCTGCATTACCGACATTTTATATCTTTCGGCTGAAAACTTTCGGCTAACTTTAATAGTATAATTTTTTTTGTACCATAAAATTTTACATAATAAACAGCAACAACAAACAATTTATGTTCCGAAAAATATTCGGTATTATACGTCAGTTGTAAGAACTGTTTTAGTCACCGATATCCATGACTACAATCGTAACTAAAAATTAAAAGCGACACTTTAATGTAGTTCAAAAATACCAAAAACAGACACTATAGTCGTAGTTCCGAATTAATTTGCGTTTATCGATTTGGGCCTAAATATTATCATGTAATTTGCAGTTATTTTTTTTCTGAAATTAACATTGTGAAAATCGGCATTTATTTCTAAAAATCATGGAATTAAATAATATCAACGTCAAAATTTTTAAAATGGGAATTATTCCTACGTTCACATAAAAAAAAAACTATAATTGGTGCTAACTTCATCGCGTGCGATGGAAAACCGACAAGGAATAATAGTATAATAGTATTATACTATTATGCTATTATACTATTGACGATGGAAAATCGGTATCAGCTTTGGGGTTGTACCAAACAGAGCAACGTAAATATTATCCAAAGATTTCAGAATATGGTTTTAAGGAATATCATTGATGCACATTGTTATGTCAGGAACAATGACCTTCATAGGGACCTTAAAATGAAGCTCATCTTAAGCGAAATTTAGGAAAAAGCACGGAGACATGAAGAAAGGCTCCGCCAACATGTGAATATTGAGGCAACTCAGCTCCTAAGCATCACGAATTTAGTACGCAGACTTAAAATAACCAAATTTTTAGAGCTGGTGTGATTGTCAGTTTAAGCAGCATTGTGCTGATCTAAAATCCACTACAAAGATTTGGTTTATTTCAATTTACCAAACACTATGGAATGCAAATGGGAAGAAGCCATAGATTAATTTAAATTAGTAAATTAAGTCAGAAACAAATTGCTTTTATTTTTTGAATATAGCTAAGCCGATCCAATTATGATGAACTATAATATATTTCACAGTTTTTTGGCATTTTTAATCATTTTGGATTATTTTAAAAGTTGTATATCGCCGATAGCAGAGATGTCTACAAGATCTTGCAAATAATCGGATATACTTTATTGTTGGATAACTTAGAGATGAGTGGTTTGGCGGTAAGATGAAGGAATGATGTGTGAAAGCTCTGGAGTTCGATTCTTGAAACTTCCGACTTTTTAAAAGGAGGGGCGAGTAGCAGGGACAGCAGAGATGCAACGATTTCAACAACAACGTCAAGCAACACTACCTACAGTTAGTACAAATTTGGGTGACCGCATGGGAACATGATGATGGAACGAAATCTCGCCCCCTCTCACAACCGCCGATGGAAAAAGTGGTGGAGGGGAATAATAATAGTTGTTTACAGCTTTTCAGAAAAAAGAGTTTGCGGCACCAGGAAATTTGTGTTGTCATTGTGTGTCTTCTTACAGGTTGGAGCAGTAGATGAACTTTAAAAATTGTATTGTCTTGTGCTAAATAAATTACTAAAACATATTATTACTAAAAAATTTACTAACTATCAACTACTTAGGTGTCTGGAACCGGGTTGAGTCTTTGTTGCTAACATTCCTTTCCCATCCCTCGATCTTGTTATATGTAAAAAGGTTTACGACGGCGGCCTGGCCAGGGGCGGATATCACAACTATTAGACTTATGTGGTTATCGATGTGGCGCCTTTCTTTACGGGGTTTGGCTTCATGAAGAATGGTGTCGTGATGTGTGTAACATGGGTATAGTGGTGTGGTATTCGCATTTATAATACGGGAGACTTGCTTGATCGTACATCGAAATCAATCAATCAATCAATACTTTATTGTTGGATAACTTGGCCATATGCCAGTCTACGTGGCCAACCTGATCCAATTGTGATAAACTATACTAAATTTTACAGAGTTTAGTACTCTATGTAAAATGATATAAAATCGGTCACATTGTGCATTGCATTGCAATTAACTAACTGTATCGCTGATACATAGTCTCACGGTATCTGCTATCCGAACGGAGAATGTAGCATTTTAAAGTTTTTGGTGTATGCACGTATTTTGATTTTTGATTTAATTTGTTTGGTGGATTGAAAATTGTGTTGCGGAACGTAATGTAGCTTAGCGGTGAGGAGTCACAAGATTCAGATACTTGGGATCTCTTTTACTTAATGACAATATTATAGTGCAGGATATTAAGGAGCATCTTGCCGACGAAATGGGATTCTAAAATAGTTTTTAGATAAAGTTCTGGAATATGGCCAATTAGAATGGAAATTACCGATTTTTCTTTACCGATTTACGATCTGCCTCGTAGCTGATAGACCTCCACAGCTGCATGGTTTATGGAAACTGCAAAAGACAATAGCTTTTATGATGCTGTTGATGTTTCTCATATTGATATATTTATTATACATCTGCCGGGAAATTTAATCCCAATCAAAGGAAAATAAGAAAAAATGGGTGAGAGCACGCATAGCATCTGTAAAACTTCTAATGTTACTTTAGGGTCCAAAAATTAGAAAAATCATTTTAGAATCTTATTTCCGTAGTGAATGTCAAGTTTAATCCAAATCAGTTAAGGAATAGCCGAGTTCTAACCAAGCAGGCCATATTCCACAACTTTATCTAAAAATAATTTTAAGGTTCCATTTCCATCGCAAATGTCACTGAAATCGGTTCAAAAATAGATAGGTTCCATCCTAGTTAGCCTTATTCTAGAACATGACCTAACAATCATTTTTCCATTTCCAACGGACATATGAATTTCATCACAATTGGTTAAGGAATAGCTAAGTTCCATCAAAATTGGCCATATTCCAGAATCATTTTAAAATCCAATTTCCATCGCGTATGTCAAATTTCACTAAAATTGGGGAAGGAATAGCCAAGTTCCATCCTAGTTGGGCATATTCCAGAAATTTATCTAGATATCGTTTATTGAGCTTCCTTTATTTAATGATATTCAAGGTAGTTGGGCGACTATTTTAGGTGGAGGAACAAAGTTGAGTAGATTAGTCTACCAGCTCTGTAACCTTCCAGTAGGGTGCGCATCGCGTGAGCTGTTCTGGTCATGTAGGCCACGTAGACTAACATATTGCCAAATTATCCGAAAATATGGGCAAGACCTTGTCGACATCTCTGTGATCGGTGGTATAAATTTTTTAATTTATGAAAATTTTGTATTCTGCAAAATATGGTAAAGTTCATCACAATTGGATCACGTTGGCCACAGAGACTGCTACTAAACCAAGCTATCTGAAAATGTGGATAAGACCTAGATACAACAATTATTAAAACCATCCATAATTATTAAAAATTCTAAATTCAGCGAAATATAGGAGAGTTCATCACAATTGGATCAGGTTGGCCACTTAGACTGGCAAATGGCCAAGTTATCCGACAATATGGTATATCCGAAAATATGTACAAGACCTTGTAGACATCTCTGCGGTCGGCGATATACTACTTTTAAAATAATCCAAAATGATTTAAAATTCCAAAAACTGTGAAATATATTTGGATCGGCTTGGTGACATTGACCGCTATATGGCTTAGCTATTCAAGAAATAAAAGAAGTAAACTATCAAAAATGAGTCAACTTTTAAATTATCTGACATACAGTAATGGTCAACACAATTGGATGCTTTTGGTTAACGAGATAAACAAATGGTCCAGCCATTTGAAAATGATGAAAAGAACCTGTTTATGGTGGTACGAAAAATCCAAAATTACAAAAAATTTAAATTTAATTCCAATTGGAAAAATAGCTAATTTAACAGTATAATTTTTTGTTATTTTTTTTAGCATAAACTTCTAACTCATCAGGAATCCTTATTATAATGTACACATCAACATCAAAAGTATTGAGAGCAATACAAAAACAGTTTTTCATATTCCTTTTGAAAAAAAAAACTGGCTGGGAATATGACTGTCACGTACCATTTAATCAAAATGTGGCTCACTTACCACCCTATTCGAGAAGGTGCGAGGAATACAAATTTGCACCCTTGAAAACAGGCCTCTTCTTATGGATGCTGCTTTTATCGGAAACGTCGTTTGACCACATCTATTTAGCTTTTGGTAACGCATCCACAAATGTTCCAAGCAGGACACTGCGTAATTACCGATTTTTGGCTCTAGACGATCATTCCACCAATTATGGTGATAACAACACAATCAATAGATTAGAAAAATCATTCAATAACGCAGAGGATCAATTCGATTTTAATCTATCAAAAAACAATTTCAAAAAAAATTTGAAAACTGATTTTTTAAATTTATGATTAATTTTTCTGACAGCTTCAACTTTAAGGAACGCCATTTTAATTTTTTGTAAATTTTGACTTAATTTTATTATTTTTTTAATTTTTTGTGTTTGTTTTAAATTGATGTGATTATTTTTTGTTATATGAAATCGTAAATGTTAAGGTCAAAATCGATCTCTTTACTTAAATAAATAAAAGTTACGAGTATGCTCTCTTCGCAATGCACTACGGGCCTAATACGTACCAAATTTGACAACGCAATGAATTCAATGTCATTATTAATAAAACTTGTGTACTTGTATTTCGGTTCGTCGCCAATCCGGTTTAATCCAAGTCTTCTGTTTCAACGTAACTTTAACTTAAACCTTATAAAGAAAGTGATCATTCGATTCACTGTTGTGGATTCTATAATCCTGAAAGCAATAGGTATATTCGTCGTTTGATGAACGATGATGCATTTGATTAGCGATTTAATCTGATGATTGGCGAAAACATATTGAATACATGCTGACCACTTTTCATAATATAAACGTTCGAATGTCATTGAAAATACATATTTTGCATTGCCTTGTGGACACATTTGGCGAACAATCACCAGCCGACTCCGATGTGCGCACGGCGAGCGTTTTCGCCAAGCGACGGCAGGGCTCGAACATGGATACAGCGGCAAAAAGCTACACGTACTCTTGGGCGACATTTCGCGACATTAGAATAAAAGGGTTCTAAGCGACATTTAAAAAATCTACCTAGAAATTATCACTTACGTGATATTCAACTATGTCACATTATTTAAGTAGTTATACCTTATTTATTCTTAGCGCTACTGTATAAAAGCAATGAAACGTCAAAATTTGGCGTTAAATTATGTTGAGCTTCATAAAGCGGAACTGTACCTGATGCATACATTACGTTGAGCTTCATCAAGTGTAGTGTCACCTTCTTATCACTGCAGAAGCCGTTTTTTTTTATGAGGACTTCGACGACTACCGTGTGCATGGTATGTTCAAAATGTTTTTCCACCTTACCAAGATCGCTGTAACCAGTTGAACATGCACGGGTTAATTTGTCGTCTTATTGTAGCATTGGCATTGTTCACCTACGATATTTTCAGTTCTCGAATCGATTGAACCGAGCTGCATGCACGCTTAAATCTTTAAGCTCCAGTACGCCAAATGCGTCCACGCGATGGACTGTTACTCATCAACCTGATATCAATAAATTACGGTCTTTCGGAACCAATTTTGAGAGCATCGCGTGAGGTTAATTCAGTGTTTGGTGTTTCTGATTTTTATATGTCAAGAGCCTCGTTTAAGAAAGTTTTATTTAAATTTTTATGTAATAAGAATAAATAGTCTGCCGTTCTCTGTTTAATCCTTTTTGTATTGTTTTTTTTCTGTTTTTCTAATTAATTTTAAAATTTGTATCATATTTGTATTGCCTTTTGTGATCACTGTGGGCGATACATGAAATAAATAAATAAATTTCAGTGTGGTTTAATTCGTGGTTGTGCATTGTCGCAGTATTGTTAACTTAGGAAGTTTTTGTATATTCTTCTACATAATAACTAAGTAAACATTTCTACATTTAAGAAAATTGGAATATTAAATTTTTCATTATTATAATCATGCCAATAACAAGCCTGGGGCATTTGCTATTGAATATTTTGGAGTGGTTGGGTATCGCAGCTATAGAAGATAATGTAATTATCGAGTTTCCAGATAATATTAAAAAGGTTGGAGTTACTGAATCAGATCAATGCCATCCAATTTCGGATAGTGAGTATTCTAATCCAACTGTTAACGAATTGGTAGGTGATGATTAAATAATTTTAGAATTAATAGTTAATCTTAAAACCATTATTTCTATTTTGATTAAACCCAAAACACGATCGTGTAAACCGGATAATTACAAAGTAAATGAACGAAACCGAAATTACCAATCAGGTTTGGAATTCACAAACCATAAAGGCAAGGTCGTCCCAAAAAGCAAGTGAACAATTTTAAGAATTGTGTAACATCCTGTCGATTGCAATATTTGAAACACATAAGAGAAGCTGATCGGAAATTCATTTTTGCTGATTACTATTCAATTGATCAAGGAAGTACGGTTACATATCGAAAACCACCGAACGGATTGATACTCGCCGAAAACGGAAATTAGATAAACCATTTCGCCGAAAATTTTCGTATTTTTATTTTTTAGTTTTCGTGGAAACAGAATATCTATGTGCAAGCAGTTTTATTTGGGCACTTTGGCAATATTGCAAAAACCTATATACACGGTTTACGAAAAAATCAATATGACTGGAACTGTGTCGAAAAGTATAAAGGGCACAAATGAAGCCATGCGACTTCAAAAATTAGGCCGCAAAGCGGACTTATTCAAGGATTACCTAGTCCAATAATAATTAATAACATCGAAGCCAACATCGAATAATAAAAAAAAGCATATCAAAAAAATGTTTAAATGATTACTACAAGATCATATTTACGTCAAATAATTAAGAGAACTATTTGGCAGGAAGTCAAAACAATCGAAATTAATTAGACTAAAAATGGAATTTACTGTGTTACTACAAATATTTAATTTTTTTTTAATGTTGAATTTTTGTGTAATTTACATAATAATATAATAACTTAAATAAAAGGCTATTTTTATGTTTAAATTTACTTTCAAAGAACATACAACCCAATTCGAAAATTAGAATAAAATCCTGTCTTCTACACTAAAACAAAGTTCTAAGTGACCACTTACAACCTTTTTAAATTCTTCTAACAGAGTTTAAATTTACAAAAAGTTGAAAGTGCAAAATGATTTTTGGCAGTTTTTAACTGAATTCGCAAAATTTCGATTTTCGCAAAATATTGTTCAATAAAAAAGATAAGTTGATTTGAAATTTCATTTACCTTTTTCTCAAAATGATAATGACTAAAGTTAGAAGCCTTTTACTGTAATATCGCGATTTGTTGGAAGTTACAAGAGGAAGAAGAGAAATATCAGAAAATTAAAATTGAAAAACATAGGAAAAATGTTAATTTCTTACGAAAAAATTATGAAAAATCAGCATAAAATCGACTGAATCGATTCAAATTTTTTTAATAGTTATTTATGGTACTAGTGAGCAAAACGAGATATTATCTATGAGGGATAGGTTTGTTGGTGTGGATAATATCTCTTTGCTCACGAGTGCCATATAACGTTTTATCCACTTTCGTTGAAATAAATTTCGTAAATTAATAAGAAATAGTTCCATTTTGTGTTTTCACACTGGAGAATTGAATTTTGAAATATATTTTATCATAGTGACCGTTCTTTAAATTGTCATGGTTTACTTTAATTTAATTAATTTTGGAATATAGTTTTTCATTCAATTTGACTACGAATAATTTTCCAATGACTACTCAACATTTTGTTATACCAAATATAACTCACGTTGCCCCTAGCAGCGTGGGTTATACAATAACAATGGGTTATTTTACATTTTCTTTATTTGAAATAAGCGTAGTTATCGGGCTATTGTATATCAAAAGTGGATAAATAGTTTTTATCCACTTTTGATATATAAAAGCTCGATAACTATGCTGATTTCAAATAAAGAAAATGTAAAATAACCCATTGTTATTGTATAACCCACGCTGCTAGGGGCAACGTGAGTTATATTTGGTATAACAAAATGTTGAGTAACAGTACCACAGTACCGCAATACCGTACCACATTTTTTTGTGGCTGATGCGGCGTTTCCATTGACTCCAAATATAATGAAGCCATTTCGGGGCGATGCATATAAAATGCGTTTGGAATACTCATATGTCGGTGGCGCATTCTCTTAACCACATTAAATATGTTACCAGACAACGCCCAAAAAATTGTGTGTGCTTGTGTCGCATTGCAAAATTTTTTAAGACTGAACATCGAAACCAAAAATCTATATTCACCTCCAAAATTTGTGGACTGGGAGGATGTGAATCATAACATTCAGTCAGGGATGTGGAGGCAAGAAGTTAACGATTATCTGCAACCGATTCAACCATCACGTAATGTGCATGTTTTTGTTGCAATTACGTCAATAACGAGGGACGTTTAAATTGGATGGAGTAATTCTTTATTTTTGATTTTTTTTTTTCAATAAAATATATAATAATTAATAACAAAAATAGTTTTTATTTCAATTTACAAAATCATAAAAAAGTAAAATAAAAATCGTATCACAATTAATTGTTTTGATCACAACAGTTATGTAATATTACACAATAGTTATTAATAAAAAGAAATTATCACTTCACATGTCATCACAATAATTCAACATCACAAATATATTATTTAATTAAGTATAATAGGCAATTAATTGCCAGATAAGATCTCGATTAATTGCCTGATAAGATAATTAATTGGTTAAGTGCTGCGTCCTTAAGTTGGTCACATACGATAATATATCAATTCGAGCCTGACCTTTTATGTTTTCGGGTAAATCCTTTATTAATACTTATGTTTAAAACCGGGCTGTTTCTATCACTACTAATTATTCTATCCTAACCTTAGATTTTGCTGTGTGTGAAAGGAACATGGTGCTACCTGGCCAGGGTTGGACGTGGAGCTGCCACATTTATGTAGTGTCAGAGGTGGTTGTGCTTTCTTTGTTGTAATGGTGCTTCGATGTCCTCAATGGAAAGCATCCATATTAATAATTTTTAATTTAGGTTTAGGAAGTCCTGAGTATCCGGCCCTGGATTCCAGAGAGATGATCATATAAAAATGTAGTTAGATTGTGTTGTCTTTTGTGCCGTTAATTTACTAACTATCGATCGCATTGGTGTCTGTAAACGGGTCGAGTCTGTCCCAACTAATAATCCTATCCTATCCTTCGGTTTTGTTATGTGTAAACGGGCGTACGGTGTGTGCCCGGGAGTCCGGGAGACTTGCTATAATGCTTGGCCGTACACTCACAATCAATCATCAATCAATCAATTAACAATATAGTCATCTTGAATGTTATTGTTCAATGTATGTAGAAAACATTAATATAAACGCTTTATACTATATTTGCTTTTTTCATTGAAAAACTTGAAGCTAGAAAAACACCATTTTTACTATGGATTCCTATGGAAATAAATGAAAAGTTATACTACTAAAAAAGCTTCTAAAAACTACGTCATTATGATTATGGCTCTATACTCTAGAAGGCTCTGATAATATTTAATACTTAAAGTATGCGTGTAATTCTATTTGTTTCTAATGTACTTCCATTTCATATTTTTGAATCACTTACACTATACATGCATACAATTTTTTCATTTATATTTAAATCCGACGGAAATTGTAGTTTGAATTTTATAGTGTGCAAGTTCGGCACATTTTGTCTTCGTTTTTCTCGTATATATATTTTGCAATTACGCTCGTACCGGATTTTCCGTTCCTTTTACTTTCATGGAATTTTTGACTTACCCCGCGTGCCCCCCCCCCCCCCCCCCCGGCTAAAGATGTTTTCACATCAAAAAATTAATACAAAAATGTGAATGTGGATATGGTTTTTCGGTCTTGATATCTTCGGCAAAGTGGTTTGTCTTGATTTACGCATCAACTTTGCTAAAGATAAAGAAAGCATAAGAGTGTATATTTTGACCAATTTTTGACGCCGAGCCAAAATATGTCGAAAGCGATATCAGCATACTCGAATTATGTTTTTCTCCTGAGTGGCTTATCACTTTTTCCAACTAGCAGAGTGTTATTAATATTAACTTACACATATTTAACTCCTTTAATTTCTACTTTTATTTGTGGAAATTTTATGTATTGGTTGACTGAAACAGAATCCACGGCCCTTGAAACCAGATCAACATATCGAGATATTTTTGATAGAGAAAATGCCAAACAAAAATCATGCCCATGTGGGTTCCTTTGATATCCTGACTTTCAAATATATAAAAATATCCTTGATATAAACAGTAAACAAACAAAAGTAAATATAAAGACCTACCGTTCGTGACAAAAATTAAGAATGGTAGAATTTGTAAATACATAATGTAGAATCGTTAATGGCACTCGCTTTATTTCGTCAAACCAAAAGATGGTTATAAAGATGGGTCTAATTGTTCTATTAAATTAATATTCAAGCATTGCTGGAATGTTTTTGTACTCTCAACAGGGCACAGTTGTTTCCATCGTCATCACCGATCGTAATCAGATGATGAAAAATCAGGTTTCGAAAGCTCGAAGAATTATACAACATCTTCAACAATACGTAATATATTGCCAGAAGTATGTGATCTCGAAAAGCTCAAAAATAAATAATCTGGAAAAATTTCGAGGAATAACGAGAAACACGAATAACCTAGAATTAAATTCTAGATTAATCTCGATATTCACTCTGATCATTTTGAAATGTTCTCTCGAAAAACTCGAATAATCCCACAGTTTTGAATTTTCCCGAACAAATTTAGAATATTCAAATAATCTTGGAAAATTTTAAAATCATTATAACATCTAAATGCTTCCCAATACTAATAACTCAAAAATAAGAGCAACATCTTTTTTTGGAAAAAGTAAATGGAAGGTGTCGAATAATCTCCAACATTTTGAATAAGCAACTTGACGCTCTTTAAACGCAAAAATCTAGTATAGTCTTCGCGTAAACCAATCCAAACTAAACCTTGAAAAACCGCAAAAAATCACTTAAACTTTGAGTTTCAATAATTCCAATTCAAATTTTATTATTGTGAATTTGATAACAATAATCCAGCACGGGCAGCAGTTCTCAATATTTGATGTGTTTAACAAAAAAATAATAAGTTGTTTCGCAATAAATGTATTTTGCTTAATTATAGGTTGTTTCGCCCTTTTTATTTTTCAAAATGGTGTTCGCTTTTTTAATAATTATTTTCTTCGCTAATCTTTACTTGCTGAAGGTTGGTTTTGAACAGTACAGATTTATACAATTTATTTTCCAATTAATTTCTAGGTTGGTAATGGTTTATGGTTCATCAGTACATCTAATTTTCTGCAGATGTCGTAATAGTGATGAACCATAAACCGAACGTACTCATTTGTACGCATGTATAAATTAAATGGCATTTGTTATTGTAAACAAATATCCAGACGTCAAAATGATTGCGTTCGACATAAACAAATTGGTGAGTATTTTTATTTTCTTAACGATTTAACATTAAATAATTCACAACTAACTTAATCATTTCAGAATTCAATTGCTGTTAATGTGAATTAAGATAAGTATAGTTTTTAAGTGTACATTAAATTATTCTAATTTATAATTGTGTAATTCTAGGTTATGATATCGTATATACATCAAATTGAAAGCTAAGTATATAATTAATTCTTAATTCTAAATTCTTTTTTTTGTTTTTGCAGTTGCTGAGCTAAATAGTACGGCTGAGTTTTGATGATGTGAATAATTTTATTCATTCTCCCGGCCTTAAGGAGCTCGTCTCCTTAATAATTTTCATCGAATACAGGAATTGGAACAATTTTGTGCAATGGTCGCTTGAATGTACTGCTGGATGTTTTTACAGTGACCACACGGACTTGCTGATCATCGCCAGGATGCACGTCGATTATTTTACCTAACGCCCATTTGCAAGGGGGTAGGTAATCTTCTTTGAGTACGACTATATCGCCTATCTTGATATTGCGCTTACTTTCTTGCCATTTGTGACGCTGCTGTAAATTGTTTAAGTATTCGACCCGAAATTTACGCCAGAACGATAATGTGCGCTGTTGAATGGCAGACCATAATTTTGATAAGCAAATACCTCTAGTTTCATCAAACGGCCCGGGTATTAATGTGAGTGTCGAGCCTATCAGAAAATGAGCCGGAGACAATACTTCAATATTGATGTCATCGGAAGATGTTACAGTAAGCGGTCGTGAATTAACTATTGCCTCTATGTTACACAGGAGGGTCGTTATTTCTTCGTAGGTTAAATTTATGCCGTGTGTTGCTTTGTTGAGATGCTTCTTCACAATTTTGACCGCAGATTCCCAAATACCGCCAAAATGTGGAGTTAACGGAGGGATGTAATGCCACTCAATAGAATTCGATGCTAAATAACTGCCAATTTCCCGTTGAAATTCAATTGACGTATTAAGTCGCTGGATGTCACTGGTGTATTTCCGAGCCAACACTGTTAAATCTCTCAATTTCCTGTCAGCCCCGACGAAATTGGACCCGTTGTCGCTGTAAATTTTGGCCAGTAAACCTCGTCTTGCTATAAATCGCCTTAACGCTGCTATAACCGCATCTGCCTTATAGTCCGACACAACCTCTAAATGAATAGCTTTCGTTGATAGGCATACAAATACAGCAATGTATCCCTTTAATGTTTTTGCACCTCGTCCTCGCCTGGTTAAAAGTGAAATGGCTCCCGTGAAATCAAGGCCTGTGTTGGTAAATGGCCTGACTGGTTGAACTCTGTATTCTGGTAGCTGACCCATGATTTGTTGCGGTGTCTTCCCATTGAATCTGGCACATGTAACACACTCTCGTACCATTTTTGTTCACTAAACTTCTACCCTTAATAATCCAAAATCTTTGCCTACAAAGAAAAAAAGTTAGCGAAGCCCCTGAATGGATATATTTTAAGTGTATGTGTCATATGATTAATTGACTTAAGAGGCTCCTTTTCGGAAGAATAATGGAGTGTCTCGCATCAAACGGTATACTCGCGTTTTCTAATCTTCCCCCTACTCGTAGGATATTCTTTTCGTCGAGAAATGGGTTCAGAGATTTAATTATGTATTTTCGTGGAAGTTCTCTGGATTGTTTAAGAATTGTGATTTCTTCACCCAATTCTGTGCTTTGTACCCATTTAATACAAAATTCCTCTGCTAGCCTTAGTTCTTGAGTCGTTATAAATGTAAGTCGCCTTTCTTTATCTTTACCCTTATATCTCTGAACCCATCGTTGAACATATACCACTACTCGTAACACCTTTGAGTAGCTCGAGCATTTTTCTACAAGTGTCGTCAAAAAATGATCTTCAGAAGTTATATGGACTGCTACTAAACTATCCCTCTTAAGTTCTGCTTGTATCGCCAAAGTATCTGGTTCCATTAGCTCCCCATTTTCAATCAATTGACTCTGAGAAGCACTTCTTAGCCATACGGGTCCATGCCACCAACTATCTAATGTGCACAGCTTTTCAGGTAGTATACCTCGAATCGCGACATCTGCAGGATTATCTTTAGATTTTACGTGATCCCACTGCTCTCTGGGACATATACTTAATATTTCACTTGTCCTGTTGCCTACATACTGCTTCCACCTTCTGGGATGATCATTAAGCCAGGCAAGCACAATTTGAGAATCTGTCCATACATGTTTGGTGTGCGGAATATCTTTTAGTAGGTCAGACACTTTTTTTAGGAGTTTTGTAGCTAAAACACAAGCGCAAAGTTCCTGTCGTGGAAGAGAAATGGTTTTTATTGGACTCACTTTAGTTTTCGACGTGACCAGAGATACATTCACTACCCCATCCGTTGACTCGCTTCGGCAGTAAACTACAGCTGCATATGCCCTTTCGCTTGCATCAGCAAATGCATGTAATTGTACTTTCCCATCCATTATCATCTGTCTTTGAATTCGTAAATTTTCGAACTGTTTAAATTGATGTCTGATTGTAATCCATTCTTTTTGTATATTTTTAGGTATCGGATCATCCCAATTCAACTTTGTCAACCATAACTGTTGAAATTGAATTTTTATCAATATAATAGAAGGAGACAACCATAGAGTGGATCATATAATTTAGAAGATTCAGATAACATGATTCGTTTTGTTATATGATTTGTATTTAATTCCACAGATTTGAAGGTAAAGAAATCCTCTTCGGGGTACCAATGTAGGCCTAGTATTTTGATGGTCAAAGCATTGTCATCAATTTTCACGTATTCCTTTAAATCGTTGAATTCCTTAACGTTGGAGGACCATTTTCGTAATTCAAACCCACCTGATGATAATATTTTGATTACTTTATTCTTCAAATCTTCTAAACCTTGGACACTATCTGAGCCAGTGAGCAAATCGTCTACATAAAAGTCGTTTTTGATCGCATTGGAAGCTTCTGGGTAACGTGTTAAATTCTCCTTTGCAAGCTCTACTAAACATCGCGTGGGTAAAAAAGGTGCCGATGATGTTCCATATGTTACCGTTTGTAACTTAAATATTTTTAACTGATCTGATGAACTTTCCCTCCAAAATATTCGCTGATAGTTCTTACCCTCTTCATTTATTTGGATTTGGCGATACATTTTTGCTATATCTGCACTGATCGCAAATTTATGGGTCCTGAATCGCAAAAGTATCTCCCATAATGATTGTTGAATGGTTGGACCAACTAACAATGTATCGTTCAGTGAAACGCCGGTTGAAGTCTTACACGACCCATCGAAGACTACTCTCACTTTCGTAGTCAGGCTATCTCGTTTTATCACCGCATGATGTGGCAGATAAAAACTCTTGTCATCGTTTACTTCGTATTCATCTATCGCGCATTCATGCATGTGGCCCATTTGTAAATATTCTGCCATGAATTGGCTATATTCATGATTAAGTTCCTTATTGTTTTCCAATTTTTTTTCTAAATTATAAAATCGCCTCTTTGCCACATACGAAGAATTCCCAAGTTCCAATGCAATGTCCTTAAATGGCATGCTGACCACAAATCGCCCATCTTGACCTCGCTTAGTGTGCTTTCTATAATGCCTTTCAATCTCGTAGTCATCCGGATTACTAGCCTTGTCACATAGTTCCTCCTGTTCCCAAAATCGCCTTAATAAATGATCAACGTTTAGCTCGAGGTTAAGATTAAGGATGGTAGATGTTACTTGTGTACCTCCCGAAATTATATAGCCTAGCACTGTATTTTGTGCAATTAATGATGCCTTACATTTTCTGCCATCTCTTAGCAATCTGAAGAACAAATCCGCTCCTATTATCATGTCGATTTTCCCAGCCTTGTTAAAATTAAGATCAGCTAACTCGATTTCGTCGAATGCTTCTATGTTTCTTATGTTAACGGCTGACACCTCCAATGGTAAACATTTTAAAATCAAGAAATCTGCCTTTATTATTTCATTTGACTGCCTTGGCATAAATTCAATTGATGCAAGTCCTTCAGTTACTAATTTTGATGTTGCCAAGCCTGATATTGCAATTCGCGCATTTCCTTTGGGAATATTTAGATTCTTGAAAAATGTTGAATGAATGAATGAGGCTTGTGATCCACTGTCCAATAGAGCTCTGCATAATCGAATTTTTCCCAAAACAACTTTGACTCTTATCACGGCCGTAGGGAGAATTGTATGATCGTCGGAATTGATATTTCCCATTTGAAGCGTCTTCATACCTTGACGGTTCGCGTTTGTTTCCGATACTGCTTCTTGTTTGGGTTTGTTCTCAAGGGATTCAACTGGCTCAGTATGCAATAGATGATGATGTCGCCGTTTGCATTTAAAACACCTCATTCGTAATCTGCAATTCGACGATAAATGCCGCGATCCTATGCAATTAAAACATAGGCCCTTTTCTGCTATAAAACCCCTCCTGGCCGTCACCTCCATACTATTAAACTTCGCGCACTTGTGTAAACCGTGATTGTCGCTGCACATTGGACATGATTTTACTTGTTCGACACTTACATTCGCATTGGTTATTTGTGGTTTATCTGTTCTTCTCGTTGTTGTCGGTTCACACTTCTCTAATGCATCGCCTCGTTTATTGAGAAACTCAATGAATTCCGTCAACTTGGGGAATGACTTCTTGTGCGATTCCAATGCCCAGGCTGTTTTCGTTTCGATATCACATTTCTCAATTAGTGAATATATCAACCACGTGTCTCTAGACTCAGCATCAGGACATAACGCGGTTATGCCTCTAATAATTTCATCGCTTTTATCAGCCATTTGGCGAATATCCTTTGATTTTCCATGTAATCTTGGTTGATCAAGGAATTGTTCAATTAACGTGTTCATTATATGGTCCTTATGATCGTAGCGTTGCACAATTTTCTCCCACGTGCTACTATAGTTAATCTCTGTGATTTGAATATGCTTTACCAAATTAGCCGCTTCACCAACGAGTAAACTTTTTAAATATTAAAATTTATGGACCTTGGAAATATTTACATTTTTGTGAATAGAAGACTCGTACATATCCTTAAATGACGGGAAATCAGAGTAGTTGCCATTGAATGGTTGTATATCAATTTTTGGCAACCGAATATCATCATGACATACTTCTTTTATACTACAACTCTTGTCGTGCAGATTATCAAAGTAATCCTTTTGCTGTTGAACAAATGTGCGCATCGTATCATTGAATTGTTTATGCAGATCTTCATACATAACATTTTTCTTTGTCGACTCCGTTTTTAATAGTGCCTTCAGTCTGCAATATCGCCCTTCTTGCTCGTCGATTTCCGATGGTTGACTATACATTAATAACCGTTCATCTAATTCCTTAAATTCACTGTACGAGGCTTCCAATAATTCAAGGCGAATATTGATATCTTCATTGTTCGCTTCCTTTAAGGTCAGAGAACAAAAATTTTCAACACGCGTTATGCCCGCCTTCGCCTGACCACGTTTTTTTCGCAAACCTTCTATTTCCTTCTGGTTGTCGGCCGTCATTATAGTAAACTTGTTACTCGCAAAACTATCACAAATTTAATCGCAAGGCTTTCAATCACAAATTTAATCGCAAAGTTTAAGTCACAAATTTAATCGCAAAGTTTTAAATTACAATTTTAATCACAAGGTGATAGATTAATTCACTACTTGGTCACACTTTATAATGTTCAAATTAATTCCCGTTTTATGATCGCAATGATACCGTTTATCACAAATTAAGTAAGTAATAGTTAACTGACTTACGGTTTTTCTTGATTTCAGGCCGATGGCTCACCCTATCCAAATTCACGTGCTCGATGTCATGTCTTTCAAATCCACATCCAGCTCGAAGGACCATGAGTTGCAATAATTCCAATTCAAAATTTATTATTGTGAATTTGATAACAATAATCCAGCACGGGCAGCAGTTCTCAATATTTGATGTGTTTAACAAAAAAATAATAAGTTGTTTCGCAATAAATGTATTTTGCTTAATTATAGGTTGTTTCGCCCTTTTTATTTTTCAAAATGGTGTTCGCTTTTTTAATAATTATTTTCTTCGCTAATCTTTACTTGCTGAAGGTTGGTTTTGAACAGTACAGATTTATACAATTTATTTTCCAATTAATTTCTAGGTTGGTAATGGTTTATGGTTCATCAGTACATCTTATTTTCTGCAGATGTCGTAATAGTGATGAACCATAAACCGAACGTACTCATTTTTACGCATGTATAAATTAAATGGCATTTGTTATTGTAAACAAATATCCAGACGTCAAAATGATTGCGTTCGACATAAACAAATTGGTGAGTATTTTTATTTTCTTAACGATTTAACATTAAATAATTCACAACTAACTTAATCATTTCAGAATTCAATTGCTGTTAATGTGAATTAAGATAAGTATAGTTTTTAAGTGTACATTAAATTATTCTAATTTATAATTGTGTAATTCTAGGTTATGATATCGTATATACATCAAATTGAAAGCTAATTATATAATTAATTCTTAATTCTAAATTCTTTTTTTTGTTTTTGCAGTTGCTGAGCTAAATAGTACGGCTGAGTTTTGATGATGTGAATAATTTTATTCAAACTTATCTTACCTTAATTTCTGTTTAGACAACATTTATTTAAAAATTAATATTAATAACCTCCAAATCGGACAATCGGGACGCCTGTGAGTAGGTAATTGAAATGTGGATTGATTACAATAATTTTCCGTGAAACTGAAAGACATTGAGGTGAGAATTTCTTATTGATTCTAATTCTTTTATGAAATATATTTTAATGCTCTTTTGTGAAATGTAACTCATAGTATATTAAAAAATTAATAATTTTTTTGGTCATTGTCTATTATTATTTAACGCAAGAAAAAATCAAATTATGAAAATTTAGTCTTATGTACTAAATAATAAAATTGACTTAAAAAAATCTTTAAAATAATATTTTTGGTCTGGGCCTAAAAATTCGCACAACATTACAGAATCGTAGTCTGCATAAAACCCATGTACAAATCATTCTGGGTTGAATTTAATTGACGACCACCATGGTTTACGTTTACCTTTACCTATGCCTTTACATTACATTATACTTTTTGTTTTTCTTTCACTTTTAAGTTTATTTTCAACTTTACCTTTGCTTTTTTTCGTTTAGAAAAGACCAAAGAAATAGCAAATAATTTACCACTACCTAACAAATCAGCAAATTTTGAGTGAAAAAAAACAAATCTGCAATTGTACTCCGATTGCAGTTCTTTAATGCCCATTTAGGTTACATGATTATTTCCATACATTTAATAGAAAATTCGATTTTTTGGAAAGTCACCTTTGAACGGATGCGTTGTCCTCCAAATATTTTATTAAAACAGAATACTAATTAATTTATAATTTTATCTCCAATGCCAAAGTTTTTAAGTTGGTATTTTTACTTCAACAAACTTAAGTGCGCCAAATACTTATAAACCCGAATCCAATATTAGCCGTATTTTATTTGACAATTTACTACACACTATTGAATTCCTCCTTCTGCTATATTTATGGAATTCATAATCGAATTTATCGTTTAGTTTGCCTACTTTACACTGGGTGCGCTAGACCACATTTTTTTTAGTTCTATAGGTTGGCTTTGTGAAACTTATTATACCAATATATTTTCGAAAAAATTTATTTCACTACAAAAAAATTCAAAATGCTACCAACCTTTGAAAACGAATCGAATGCTAAACACTAAATTCCTTGGATATGTTATTTGACCAAAATTAATTTCCAATTTCAATTCCAATTCCAATTCGTTGGTGAAATAAAATATGGCCTTGGTAAAATGGGTTATTTAGTGAAGAAGGTTATACTAGTTCAACCATAGATGGCGGTCCTACCAGAAAGCATAATATGGTCGATAATGTAGATTAACTTTATATCGACCAAATGTGAAATCGACAAAAATATTATTCGGCTGTCGCTGGATATTACTTAGTTATCCCGTGAAAAACATCGTTTCTCGTGGGGAGCCCCGAAAAATTTGTTTGAATGAAAGATCGACCTAAAATTTAAAGATTGGTATAAATTTAACATTTAAAATGCAATGTCTGGAAAGTGGTTCAATTAGAGTGCCGTGTCAATAGTTACCTTTGTGAAAAGTACCAGGTCACTTTTCACGTGGGGAACACGTGGAAATTTGTTTGAATGAAATTTTATATATTTAACTTGCAGACCTATATCTGCAAATTATGTTTTCTCTATTGTGCAATAAGCTTTACTTCACTATTTGCCTAATAAAAGTTAAGGTTTTATTTTTTTTCAATTAAACTTTTTTGTTTTTCAATAAGATAGACTGATGTCTGTGGCGTTTGAAGTAAGGAATTCTTCTCTTTTTTACAAAGCTGTCCTGCATACGAGTTCAGTAAGCCATGTACCGCTTTTGCTTTCTGCGCCTGGAAATGGCATCGTACGCAATTGTTGGATTCTTAACATTTGATTTAACTCTTGGACTATAGGAAATTCACACTATTTACCGAGGTCACCAAAAATCTGAATCCATCAAGACACCACAATGGTAGAAATCGATGTTGATGGGCCATATTGTGAATATATCTGTATAATTATGTCGATGTTAGTATATTAAAAAAAATTAGTATATGGCGTTAGGCGACATAAGCGTTTAATTGTATATTGGATTTGATTTCGTTGACAAAGTATAGTTTTTTAGATTATTATTGTGACTAGACAATTGCTTCAATTTCTTCGTCGTTTACTTGAAGCTTGGAAGTAGCCGATCTGTTGTAAACTGATTAGTGACATATAGCCGTGGTAATGCAGTCTAAATATCAGACTTGACATGTTGCTGGTTTTTGTCGCATCGTTTCAAAGTGTAAATATGAACAAATATAAATTTTAAATTTTCAACCCTCAAATGAAACGTAATTTCGAGTTCCTAATTATTATGGTGCCGTGGTAAATTTAGAGTCATTTTTAACGTGCCTCTTGGGTGAAAACCGTAGAGAAATCACGTTGATTTTATTCTAAATTATGTGATCATTATTCTTAGTGTACAAAGAACCTTTTTATTTCGATTAACTCTATATCTATAACTGTGTATCTATCTCTCGATTGTGTAACGGTGGTTTGTAAAATTTCGCATTTTTAAAAGCCCAAAAATTGATGACGATGATAAAAAGCATCCCTCAAGAAACTGAAAAATGATTCTGTGCGAATTAAACAAAGTCAAAAATATAAAAAGATAAACTCATTCACCCATAACCTAATTTTGATGTTCGCTTCATCCACTCATACATCAGACCGCGCGCAACTCAAATATCACGGAAATGAAAAGTTTATAGCAAATAAAAAAATTTAAATCAAGTAAAGTCACACCTCTGGCATATTTCGATTTAAATCATTTTTGATGAGTAATCACCGTATAGATTTTTGGGTTTTTTCAATGTATTTATTGTTTAACATTATTTCATGAATATATGTATGCGAGCAACGCGTCGCGCTCTATAAAAGGGTCATTGCACCCATTTTTATTTTGTATGTGAGTTCGCCAATTATATCTAACTATTGAACAAGTAGCTGCTTTAGAATAATAAATGACACTCTAGCCATTTAGCAATGGGCATGACTTTGCAAATCTTGATATTGTAATTTTGTTTTGTTTTAGAAGTGTGACAACCTACATAAATCGAGCGAATCACGTCATCGGCTAAACTTCTTAAACTAAGAAGCCATGTAAGTGGCTTATTAGAGTATAACTACAACATTTTGGGTCGCTTAATGGCACTGACACTGTGAACCTTACAAATTTTATGATTTTTGGGTGATAATACATCTTCGTAAAATGAAGAAAGTGTACCAAATGTCCATGTATAAATTCTAAATCCCACAAAAAACTAAAACTAAAATTGGGTTTATTGTTAAGGTTATTAAACAAAACGACTAAAACTACAATAAAATGTTATCTTAATACCAATAATAAAGATGTGATTTTAACATTAATATTCCGTCTTTTGGACACCGCGCTTGTTCATATAAATGTAAAAGTAACCTTCGTATAGGTTAGATCTAAATGGTAATAAAACTGTTTATAGAATATTAGAACACATCATAATATAAAAGAAAAAAAAATTTATTTAAGCAAATCTAAACTATAAGGTGATTGACAATTACAGACAATTATCATTGGTGCATTTATGATCTCTGAGATTTGCAAACAATTGTTTGAGGTCATCTTAATCGTGTATTTACCAAAAATCTAAATAAATAAACAGATTTAGAATTCGCGACCCATTTGGACTCTACCTCTGTTGAACCATATTTAGAGCGGCGCAGGTATAAATTAGCATTCTCAGGCTACCGATATAAACAAATTTACCTTGAGTAACAAAAAATTATTTTGGTAAGATTTTCTTATTATATCGATTTATTATTGTAGAGTGGAAAAATCCGTTTTAGTTTAATGAGGTATATAAGATTCTCGGAATGTAAATTAATTTTTTTATTTAACGCCTTATATTCAGCACTTAAATCCGAATTTATTACTAATCGGTATAGATTTGGGTCGCAAAATAGTGATCAACTTTTAATGTAATTCTAAATTAGCTAAATGGTGGACCTCGAATGAAACGCAGAGTCACAGAATAAAAACCTTCGTAAAACTGCACCATGTGCCTGTGAAAAATCATGCGGTCAACTAGAAGTTTCACAAAATAAAATGTTATCTAATAAGATATTAGTCTAATCTAGGTGCAGATCTAGGTGTTAGTCAATATCTAGGTGCTGGGTTGTTATTCTCCCAATAGCTTGACAAAATTAGCCATTTATTTATTGCATAAACCTGTTAAGACGCGAATTTGGGTTTTTTGTAATTTACGTTGAATTTGGCTGAATGTTTTTTCCTGGTCATCAAGATTTGTTATAAATCAATCGTCATTGATGTCGTCGTCTTGATGGAATCACGTATTAAACCTTGGATCTTTTCAGATTTTTGCCGAAATGTATTTATTTTATGTTCTCCACCAGAGCCTCGGGTATTTTTGGATTCACAACAACGACCTTGGACACTATACCGGGTGATTTTTGTAAACTGATACACTCAAATATCTCGGAAAATAAGCACTCTACGAAAAAATTGGTTAAGATCAAAATTTAATTATTCCGTGGGGGAAATACATTAGTGTTAAAATTAGTACCTTCCCGCTCCTTGTAGGTGGGGCGCGGTGTAACTTTGAAACTAAAATATGAATCCCTTTTTTTATTGCAGATTCGAATTGTACGGCTAAAAATACGTAGGATTTGATTGAAACATTTTTTTCGATTAATGATAGATGGCGCTGTAATTGACGATATTCAATTTTTTTTATTTCTCCTACTGAGAACTTACGCAAACGATTCTACAATACGTTTGCAATAAAAATACCACGGTTTCATTGTAAATACTCGAAATTGGTCGTCAAAAAATTTATTAATTTTGCAAATTTCGAATATTTGGTAAAAGGGTGCTTGATTTACATGAGTCCCCTCGTCTCGTCACTTATTAATCTGCATTTCAAATGACTGTACACCACTGAGAAGTGTGTCTACTTGAATTTCAGCACAAGCATTTCTGATTCGCTCAATCATATTCTCACGTGTTGTTGGCTTTTGTTTGTAAACTTGGTCTTTGAGATAGAACCACAAAAATAAATCTGGGGAAGTAAGATCTGGTGATCTGGCAGGCCAATTTACCGGATCTTCTCTCCCGATCCAGCGACTATTGAAATCACGATGAAGTACTGCACGTGCTGCAATGTTGAAACCACATGTTCCGTTGCATTTCTAAGCTCAAGTCTTCAAATAATGTTGGCAGTTCATTTTCCCAAAATATCTCGGTACACTTGACCATTCAAGTTGCCTTCAATAATGTAGGGGCCGATGAGTTTGTTGCCAATTATTCCATACTACACACACACAGTCCAAGGATGCTGATGTTCAACTTGGCGAAGCCAGTGCGGATTTTCAACACTCCAGTAATGCATGTTTTGGCAATTAACCGTTCCATGGTTTATAAAAGACGACTCGTCAGAGAACAAAACATAACGAAAAAAATTTAGGTTTTTTAATGTATTTGTTCACGTGCTCACTGACAAAAAATTACCAGATTTTGGAAATCAACGCCAGGAAGATCTTGGTGTAAAGACACATGATACGGATGGGGATGATACGGATGATACGGACGTTTTAAAATTTTCCAAACACTGGTCTGGGACAATCCGGAATCGCTAGCTATTTCTCGTGTACTAATATGAGGAGCTATTGCAGCCAATACATCAATTTCAATATTTTCTCCAGTGACTGTTGCAGGACGAGTCCCTTTTTTCGGTTGAACACTTCCATCAGTAATAAATTGTTTGCCAGTACGCTGAAATGACGCACGTGACCGAATCCTATCCGAAAAAGGCGAACCGGAGATAGTAGCAGCAATATCAAGACTCCGGCCAGCTTCTCCATAAACCAGAATCATTTCAATTTTCTCTTGTATAGTTAAATACACCATTCTTAAGTAGTAAGGTAGTTTTATTATCAATTATGAGTAAAACGAACTAAAATTGTAAGCCGTTGACCCGGATCATATCATTGCTGTTATGAGATTATCAGTACTTGTACGAGTGATGCAACAAACCTGTGGCTTTTGTGATAAAACAGGATACTTTAACCAAAAGATGCAGTATTATCGAGCGGATAATGGATATCCTTAATCATAACGTGCAGTATTATTGGTTCGGTGTGCGGGATTGCGGTGCCATAATTCTTACTTGGTTTTTTTTTTTTTTTGGAAAAGTTAGTATTTAGTACACTCTGTTATTAATGAGCCAATATGCTCAAAATAGAGTGCACCATAAATAATTTAAATTAATGTAAAATAAATAAATAAATAAAATAAATAGTATTAATAGCTTTACACAGGTACTGTTGTTTTCGAAATAATCTTCGGACTGCATCGGTATATTTAAAACAAAATACAAATAATTTCATTAATTTGAAAGCTGATTTAATCGCATGGTCCTGGGTTGCGATAATGAGAAGCCATTTTCAGTAATTGAAAATTTAAGAAATACAAATTGTTTAAGACTGACTTCGAGTATTTACAATGAAACCGTGGTATTTTTATTGCAGACGTATTTCAGAATCGTTTGCGTAGGTTCTCAGTAGGAGAAATCGAAAAAAATTGAATATCGTCAATTACAGCACCATCTATCATGAATCGACAAAAAAAGGTTTCAGTCAAATCCTACGTATTTTTAGCCGTAGAATCCGAATCTGCAAATAAAAATAGGTGTTTATATTTTAGTTTCAAAGTTACCCCGCGCCCCACCTACAGGGAGGATTCGACGGGCTATACTAATTTTACCAGTATTGTATTTCCCCCACGGAATAATTAAATTTTGATCATAACCATTTTTTTCGTAAAGTGCTTATTTGCCGAGATATTTGAGGGTATCAAGTTACAAAAATCACCCTCTATATATAAGGACAACGATTTTAAATTTGGAACATGGAACGCACTCAGCCTAAACCGTCCGGAGAGCCTTCACCAACTCTTCGAACAAGCATCTACGTATAAACTAGACATCATCGATTACAGTCGCTACCGACTAGCTCTCTGTCATAGCAATAACACGTATAAATATGAATTTGGCGTCGGTTTCTTTATTAGCATTTATGATTATCAGCAATCGGATTTGTACACTCAGGTTTCATGGTCATCACTATAACATCACATTTGTGAACGTTTATGGCTCCACTGAGGAGTAGCCTGATTAAATCAAAGAAGCTTTCTTCAAAGAGATGAAACATTATATCTTCTTCAAGCAATACATCGATTGATCCAGGTTTAAAGAATTCCGGATCACTCACTGTTACGGCTGGATGAGATATCAATGTTCTTGCGTTGCCGCTTACTAAACCCAATCATTACTTTAAAGCTTCTTTTATGAAAGATAATTGTGAAGAGGTATTCAACAAAGCATTCATTGACGTTGCGCGCCATCATTATTCAACATATTAATTTAGGCAGTTAAGAGTATTGTCTAATCTTTGTATTTTTCGATTCGGTGCATCAAGTTCAACATGCATATTTGTGGAATTGAATTCATCTGACGCAGTTGGTGAAATATTTGTTGAAAGACTGTTAGATTTTGGTTTTGCATTGGCGTACAAGAGGGTGTGGTGTTTGCGAAAACAGACATAACTTATCTTTCTTTCACCCTACATTCGTAAAGACTAACAGAATAACCAACAAACTATTCACAAACAGGAAGGGTTGTAGCAAAAATTATTAAAGTTTTTTATAATTATTTCGTAAAGAAATTCATGTGAATGCGACGGTCTCGATATCAGTGTTTTCAAGTGTGGTCAAACCTGAACGACACATATTCTCCTTTCAAGTCGGATAGTCGGATGGAACAAACATCAATCATTCGATACTGCATTGCTGACATTGAGGACTACAAAATAAACAAGCCTATCCTGTATGGTGCAACGACGCTAAAGGAGTTAAAAAAAAACTAGACGTTAATGAGGAGAGAAAAAGTAAATTAAGTTGGAGATAAAATGTAAGTTCAGGGAGTTCAGGGACGATGAATAGACAACCGCAAATGAGATGAGCAATAGTTTAACAAAAGGGTTCGGTATAACCAACAACTTCACTTATTGGTTATACCGAACCTTTTTTCCGAAATCGAATGAGGAATTGTTATGGAAATAACCAATAATGTGGTTTACTATGCGACATCGCTTGCTACATGGGTAGAATGACATAAATTAAATCAATTTTGCTTGTTCAGTATTTCTCTCTAATTGTATTATGTATATTTCATTCATGTATTTAGAATTAGAAATAAATATATAAATAAATTTTTGTATCTCCATCAAATCATCGCAATAATGGTAAGCAATAAAGAAATCAATTAAAAAAACCAAATCATATCAAAAATACAAAATAAAAATTTTGTTGATATTTTATAAAACATTTTACAAATTTTATAATTGAGAATTCAGAATAAAATTTAAAATCAAAACTAAAAAAATTTCAATAAATAAATCATTCTGTGAATTTGTGATTGTGTTTCATTAAATTCTAGGCAGGTACCTAAAACTAGTCGGTGGGTTGAATGCCGCGACTTAAATCACACCAGCAGTAACGCGAATATTGCAAATAAAAACATAAAAACGTGGAAATAACGCCCTTAATAGAGTAGTTTACAAACAATTTCGCGCTACACACATTAAAGTAAAATCATTCATCGAAAACTTCAACCTACAAAGTATTTTACAAATTAAGAACGCAGCCGTTCAATTACCAACGAGTGAAATTAGGCAAAATTTTAAAGAGAAATCATTCCGAACGAATTAAGTAGAATTCAACTAGCAGAATAACATAAAAAGAAAATCATCAAAATCTCAACGACAGTGTTCTTAACAGCAGAATCAACAGCAACTCGCTAAGGTATATATAACATCTAACAACAACACTGCGATAATTTTTAACGGCCAAGGTCATCAAATTAGCTGAATGCATTTTAGTTAAAACTTTTGAATACTTTTGAATGTATTTATATAAAACAATTGTATCATTTTTAATTTGTGTATTATTTATTTTTACTCCGCCTTTTCTAACCTATTTATCGGGCGAGTTCTATGATTGGTTAAGAATAAATTCCTCATTCGTTTGCACAATTTTCTTTAGGTTAGTTTTTTGCTCGTTTCGAGTTTGTAATTACATTCGAATACTACATTTAAATAATTTTCATACTTGCCCACATCGCATAAATCACTTCAAATAATAAACAAAAAAAAACATGTCGGGCGATTAAAAAGAGGTTGAAAAACAATATTCTGTAAATGAAGCAACCCCTATACCCCGTAGTTTTGAAAAGACCAATTAAAATGGCGCCAACATACTTTTCCATTAGATTCATTCCTTAAGAAGCGATGTTGTATTGATGGTTTTGTTTATTTTAACTATGATAGGTTAGGTTTGGTTTGGGTGGCGGTCCACTAGGATCAGGCATAGACACAAAAATGCTCCGTAGGCATACCACAATAATTGTTTCCTCCAACTCATTGGAACCATTTTGAGATGTTAACAAAGCACTGGATAATCCTGACGTCCATCCTACAGAGGTCCGTTAGGTCCTTGAAGAGGGATACCAAGAAAATGAAGTACTGTATCTTCCTCCTATTCGTCCTCGCACCTACGACAGTAGTCATGTGAGAAGAGACCAAGTCTACTCGCATGCCTCCATATGAGACAGTGCCCCGTAATCACTCCAACAACAACACTGATCTGACTTCGCTGAAGTGAGATCAGCTGTTTGGACCTCGCCAAGTCCAACTTTGGTCAGACCTGCCGAGTCATTACGCAAGAGGTGATACTTGACCATCTGTCATTTGTCAGCTTGCTTGCTTCTTCCTGAAGCAGCAATTTGCATACCGCAAGAGGCATTTCAATATCCTTTCTGCTTTCTGCGAAGTGGTCCGTTGTACCATTATAATCCCTGTACTTATAAAATGTCCTGGCACCCATAAAATGTGGATGTTGAACTGATCTGCCATCTCGTTAAGAGTTTAGAGACAGTTCTGGACTACTTTCGACGTGAGGAGGTGTAATTAAAGCGCTTATATATAACTATGCTAGTTTGAATTAAATTTAAAGAGTTTGTTTTATATTAATAAACATTTTTATTTAGTTACAAGTTGTTTTCGTAAAATTAATAAACCTGCGTCAAACAAACAAAATTTGATTTCAATTCAATGAATTTTTTTGTAAGCTTAATTTATGAAATTGATAAAATTTTATCAACTCAAGGATAAATTTGTACCAATTGTGTATTTTGTTCGAAGATTTTGGTAAATAAAAAATAATTTAAATTGACACAATCACAAATTCACAGAATGATTTATTTTAAATTTTTTAGTTTTGATTTTAAATTTTAATTTGAATTCTCAATTATAAAATTTGTCAAATATATTATAAAATATCAACAAAATTTTTGGCTCCCAACCTTATTTTCGAAAACAAAATATCGCAACAAAAATATCGATGCAAAAATATAGCAGCGAAAATAAATACTTGACAAAAATCTCGAAAGTGTGTTCTTGGAATAAATACAACAAAAAAAATGTTGCGTGCACTTGCATCACAAGACACAAATATCGCAAGCCAATAATATTGACTAAAATAAATGATATCGCTAATATTAAACTGCCAATATTTGCAAATGCCCTAAATATTCAACAATGGGAAATGAGAATTTTAGTTTATGCGATGATCACCGTAAATTTTTCTGTTTACTTCTCTTGACTCGGCAAAAGGATTTCTATAGCTTTGCTGCGATATTATTTTTTCGAAAATGAGGTAGGTTCCCAAATTTTTATTTTGTTTTTTTGATATGATGGTCACCGCAATAATGATGTTTTTTTTTTGGTTTCTTTTTAATTCATTTCTTTATTGCTTATCATTATTGCGATGATATGACGGAGATATAACAATTTATTTATATTTATTGCTAATTCTAAATACATGAATCAAATCATAGAAAAAAATACTGAACAAGCAAAATGGATTTAATTTCAATCATTGTATCCATGTATGAAGCAAGCAGTATCGCATACTGGAATGCATTATATGTTACGTCCATAACAATTTCTTATTCGAATTTTATATTGGTGTGAAAGATTTGAATTTTTATATTCTTGATTACGATCGATTACATCATTCTATCATACATGATGCAAAAGGGTATGAATACTTAAATCGCTAAAGCCATACTAAAACATTTTTTACCAAAAAATTCTTTATTATTTCAAAATTAATATTATTTAAAATATAAGACTAAATGAATACAAAAATTTTACATGCCTTGAAAATTCATTATTTTTGTGTAGAATGACCGAATTGAATTTTTTTTTATTTTTCAATTTTCCGATGTAGTAAAATCTTAGGTTTAAATAGTTTTCTCCGATACACCTTATTAGTAAACTTCCATGACATTCCGCTCCTAGAAATTTCCGCTCCTAGAACAATACTTTATTGTTACTCTGGAAGTCAAACGTCAATGATCATGCAAAGTAAAAATGTACTAAATTCAATTTTTCAAATGGTGTAAATATAATTAAATGCATAATAAATTATAATATTGTTCTTAACTGAGTTAGGGTTCGTAAACTACTACCATAATCGTATTCCGTAGAGATTTAGTATTTTATCGGATCATTTACGTTTAAGACAAATAAATTATGCTCTTTCACTTTATTCTTAGAGATTGCCGAATCAACATTTAATAAAACAAAAATTTAACACAATTCGTGTTTCTTTCTGCTGAAATTATTTATCGACGGACCCATCTTGGGGTTCCAACACGACACCAACTAATTCTCTAATTATTATTGAAGTCTTGCCAACTCATACTGAGGAATTATATAACGGGAAATAGGATGGCGGATTTGGCATCAAATCTCAGAACTATAGCATGTGCTGAATCGTTGGAATAAACGCCCTAAATAGTGAATTTTGATTCGTGATCACGGATTCTAAATTAATAGATGATGAAGAATTCTATTTGTGTATTACCGCGGGCTTAAATGTTTGAATACGAAAGCGTGACCTTCCTGAGAGGAGCAGAACTGTCCTTAAATATTCGACATATGCTGCAAATACATCTATTGGTGTAAAACTTGCTAAACTGCAGATCCCCTATTTCTCCGGGGACTATACCTACAAAGTGTTTTTGACCTGTTTCCCTACAGTATACTTTAGAAGGATTCAATCACATGAATGTGAATTTCTTCTCAAACTTTCCTAAAATCACAAAAACAACAAATTGTGAGAATGTATGAGTAAAACTACGCATTAACGAATAAACATAATTCATTAAGTAAAGGACATTAAAACTTTTGTATTGATACGTTTAAATATTATCATTTAATATTTTTTCAATGTTCCATTATTAATTTCTGTATGAAAATTTATGTTGTAAAAATACCAATGTTCAATACCATACGTCGAATTTCCGAACGTTTTCCGATACTTAGAAAAACCGGCCAAAAATACACTAAGTATATTTTTGAGTATCTGTGGACGTAAACTAACAGGAAAACATCATCATTTGAAAAGTTATAGAGACTAAGGGTGTTTAGTATAACAAAATCATATTATCGAATTTCGAAAATATATCCCAAAATTAATTTTTCTCTTTGGACATTAAATAAGCCGTGTGTTTATAAAACCGTTACATAAACGTTTTTTAATACTTTCCATTCACAGTTACATTTTTGGCCTGTTTTTGCTGCGGAAAATCCTTGTTAAATTTACGTAAGACATATACGGAAACCGTAATATGATTTTGTTATACTAAACACCTTTAGTCTCTATAATTTTTCAAATGATCGAGTGGAATTTAAACATTTACCTTACTTGGTAAAGTGTGGCAATTTGTACCCTGCCGAGCGAGTTCATCTACCCTTTCATTCTTCGCAACGCTGAAGTGCCTTGGCAGCTACGTTAAATGGATGTTAAACTAATCTGCCATCTCGTTAAGGGATAAGAGACTGCTCTGGGCTACCTTCGACGTAAGAAAATAAGGTCGTAGATTGTCGGTAAAAATGCGAAAATCGCTTACAGATACTACATTATACCTCAACTAATCCTCGGCCCTGTTTATCGCAGTTAATTCAGCCTGAAAAATGCTGCAATAATCGGGTAGACGAAACGGGAGGTTCACATTTAGTTTCTCACAGAAATACCACAACCAACCCTACCATCCATTTTCGAACCATCCGTAAAGAAGTTCAAAACTTCACGGTACAACATCTCTTCACTAAGTCAGTCCTCTTTGGAGGTAATATCAGTACGAAACCTTTCCTCAAAAGATGGTAATGAAATCAGTAATCGGTGGTACCAAGGTTATCTCTGTTACACAAAAAAGTTGAGTGTCCTGTAGTGTCCTGTATTACTACAGGAGACATGGATTTGTAATGTCTGTGGTTGTACTCCTGAGTGCCATTAGGCCATATTCATTTTATAAACTATGTAATTCGAATCGCGTTTTCTTTTTTATATAATGCCGATTATCGGTTAATTCGAATTAAGTATATTACAATCACAAACACATGCAAAGCTATTAAAATTAAGGGAAAACTTCACACATTTGTGCAAAGACGTGAAGTTTTTCCTGAACGATCCTATTTTTTTCTTGGATAGTTTGGGATAAACTTCACGCGAATTCAATAACTGCTTCTCAAAAGTTTCGATATTTAATAGATTTGCTGAAAGTTGAAGCTTTTGCATTAGTTAAACATTTAAAAATAACGAAAGCAAAATAACATTCAGGCTTTGCCAAAACTCCGGGAACATTATGATCGCAAGCGCCATACTTAATTCATGTATTCGCAAATTTTTAGATCAACCATCGGTGAGCTTGAAACAACTAATAGATACCTGTGATGAGGTAGTACGTGGTTTAAGAGCACTAGGTGAAAGAGTCGAGTCTCGAGATCCGTATCTCCCTTAACCATTAACGATTTTTTAAGTTTCTTCTAACAACCACTGATGCACTCGAGACATTGAAGGTCTACTCTCATCGAACAGAAGTTTCAAGGGCAAAAAAGAGTTTTACTGCCTGCACTCTTACTGATAATTGTATATGTTGCGGTAAAGCTCAAAGGTTAGTCGACTTTGAGAATTTCACACTTAACAATCACAGTTAACAATCGAAGAACGAAAAGAATTTAAAATTAGCAACGAAAGATGTTTTAATTGTCTTCATCCAAATCACTGATCTATGGTTTTTTGCCATTTATTTTCCAATTTCGTGAATCGCTGTCCTTTCAAATATGATGACATCGATCTGAATAAGTGGTAATCAGAGCATGCTGTACAAATTCCCAGCCTAAGGAGAAGATGAGTCCTGGGTTGATGTTGCTGTATGTGGTCGAGCGCTGTTATGCAGCAATGACACATTTCGCCCTCCTTGGCCCGTAAATGGTATTTCGTCCTTCAGAGCATCACTTAATTTGATTAATTTGGCATCGTAACGTTCAGCTGTAACAGTATGACTAGGCTCCAGAAGCTCATAGTAAATGACTCCTTTCCAATCCTACCAGACACACTGTAACTCTTTCTTGGCATGAATATTCATTTTTGCAACTGAATTTTGGCTAGCCAGGATCAAACCATGCTTTTCTGCATTTAAGATTGTCGTACAAAATCCACCTTTTATCATCCGTAATGATTTAGTGCAAAAACATTTTTTTTTTGTACCGAGAAAACAAACTCATGCAGATGTCAACTCTTCGGTTTTTGTTTTCTTCGGTCAGTTTATGAGGAACCCATTTTCCTTCCTACTCAAACAAATGGCTGCCAAACTCACGCTAATAGACGTATTTTGTTCAAACGTCACACCAAGATTGTACCAACTTAGAAGAAACAATTTTACCGATTCGGTTTACGCGCGCGGTTTAAATGGACCAGGTCAAACTTGAACAGATGGTATACTGTCTTGGTTTAAATTTACGATGGTATACTGCCTTGGTTTATTATTTAAACGTTTATTGATTTAAAATTAATATTTTTCTTGTTGAAATTTTTGTTTGTAAGTTACTCTCTGGTATTGCGATGTCAGCATTTAGTTAGTAATAATAATTTTATTTTAAAACTTAAGCACTGATCGATTAAAAACGTAACTGGGAAATTTTTTATATTTACGTTAGATTTTACACGGTTGTGACTGTTGTTGGTCACGTAAAAAACTTAAAACCACCAACTGTATTTTAATTTCGACCGAATGAGGTAAGCAAAAATTAAGACTAACTCGCAAAATATTATTTAAAGTATCAATGAAATGTAATAAAACAAGAGTACGAAATTGTATAAAGGGTGGCACTGTATTTGCCTATACCGGGAAAAGTAGGCATGTATATCCAACGCGATATCTACGCCTGCATAAAAACCCGGCAGGTCTTTTCAAATTTATAATTAGAAGGAAATTTAAAATAATTAAATAAAGAGACGTAGCCCAATTCTCAACAGTCTTACCGCCTTGAACTGTCTGTGCGGTAGATCAATCTATCTTTTACTCATCCCTCTATATCAGCAATACAGCAACACTTGAATATTTCCATCAGAGACCATTTCAACAGCGGTAACTAACCGTCCTTCGCGATTGTAATATGGCTAAATATTACAAAACTCATTCAGGAATCATCGCCAAAATTGTTTCACCTTCCAGAAAATTCTCTGGTATCCAATGCAGCAAATGATCAGGGGTCAATGGTTCGAGGGGGTTCGGATTCGCCGAGAGTGTAGTGATGGGACGAGAATTTATAATGGCTGCTACCAGTCTTATTGCCGTATAGAGCTCGTCCACTGTTACTCCTGTAGCGATTCACTCATATGATCGCTCAAATACTCGTTTCATCACCACAATTCGATTTCAAATTAAATTTCAGGTGTACATCTCCTTTGTCTACTTTTGCAATGTTTAATACATTTCCAGGCGTACAGTTGCGTTTCAACTTTGTACTAAAACAAGGCCTTTACATTTTTAAATGTCTTTGCTGTGCTGTCAAAATACAATTTTTTTTTACACACACTCTCATTCTATTTTCCAAGCTCGACGCATCATCGTCAATTTTATAGAATAAAAATAAAAATAAAAAGACGATTAAGTAATAAACGTTTGTAACTAAATAATACTTTTCGCGTGTACCACGAAAATGTATAATACGAAACAGCCGCGTCTGTATTTAGTTTTGAAAGTTTTATTTATCGTGTCTTTAGTGGTGGTAGATTTTCTTTCAACACGTATGTTAATTAATTTTGGGTATCAAATAATCTTCGGCCACATATATTATGTATAATAAGTGGCCGCCATAAGTAACTTGGTGCTTAGTGCTAACCGTACAAGAATAGGATCGAGCGCATTTATCAACAGTAAATCTTGATAATTAAAACTTTCAAAATTAAATACAGATGCGGGTCATTCGTATTATTCGCCGTTTATCAACAAATCTCGATATTCGCAATGATATTTTTTATAAGTCGTTTGGCAATCTTGATGGATGCCTCCCAAAGATCTCCGAAATTTGGCGACCTGGGTGGTATAAACTCCCATTAAATCAATGACTGAGCACAAGCTAGACAGATAGGGTCCTTATCGTCATACAACATCCTTTTCTCTTCGAGTAGTGGATTGGCCGTCCCTTTAAAGTTAATCGCATTATCAAAATACATTTTCTTGACCATTCCACGGTCAGCGATGAAATTCTTTAAACAACGAATGAATCCTTCAGTCGATAGATCAACTCAGAGCTCCAGATGTCCAGATGAATGACATTCGCAGCAAAATAAATTAACAGTGCCGCATAAACTTTCTTCAGCACCTTGCATCGAATCCGATGACGTACTGCAAGAGGCCCAGCAAAATGAACACCGCTACTGCGAGTTTGCATTAGTCCGTTGATTGACCAGTACCTTGCCCTAATTGCCGTAAGAACAATGTGTGGCCCGGCGTGAAATGTCCTAAAATATTGATAATAGCGAATTAATAATTTTATAAATTCATGATCACTGGAAATGATGATTTGGTATTTAGAATTATATGGAATCTTCTTTAAAAGCCCACCAACCCTTATAATTTCAAAGTCATCTAAAATAAGTGTTCAATATGGCAAATCGAGTGAGTAATGTCTTAAGTGAAATTATTTGAGTACGGAAATTAGTCCATTTTGAGACCAACTCCTTATCTAGTGGCTAGTCGTAGTCTTTTTACAACCTCCAAAGTTCCTAGTACAATATCTTGGCCAGAGTGATTACGGAACACACGAGACCAAAAAGGTCGAAAAAACTTGCCATCTCTGATAAAACGACTCACTTGGTAATAGGTGCCGTTGACTCTATTGTCGGCCGTTAAAGCGTACCGACAAAGCCAGAATTGCAATAAAATGATAAATCACGCAATGGTGTGGTAAAAAACAACGCAGAATCGTTGAATCAAAATTTCGAACAGTAACTAAGTGTCTCCGGGACTAAGTATGCAGCTTTTTCGTCTCAGGCTGTTTATACAGCCTCCTTTCTAAATTAGAAAAGCGTTTCATTACAATTCCGAACGATTTTTCTAGAACTGATGCATCCTTTGAAAAAGGTAACCGAACGACATATGAGCCGTCCGCATTGCGACGAGTGTGGAGTACATAATGGTCTTCCAACTCTTGTTCTTTAGAGCTCAATTTTTACTTCAGCGACAAGTAGAGTATCGACCTCCCAGAAACGCTGAACAATCTGGTTTAATGATGACTCTGACGACTCATATGTAAATGACACATGATCACAAAATAGTGATGTTGAATTGCGTTCGATTTTTTCACTTATGGGACAACCAATAATCCAGCCAAGGCTAGTCTCCTGTAATATTGGCCACAATAAAATGTCAGAAGAACCCAGCTCCGATCAACAGATCGATTTTTTGTATCGGAAGTATATCGGAGATTTTTGCAAAACATCTGCACAAATTTCGAAACGTTTTAAATTGTCAATGCGAGACACTATCGTAATAAAACATGATACTTTTGATTTTGTTGAAGTATTACCAATATTCATGTTGGTTTTTCGTTTGGGAAAATTCAAAGTTTGTTCAACAAGCAGTCCATTTAAATCTAAAACATTGACTATCGCTATAGCTATTACAGCTGGCTTATTGCCAAATTCCTCGGTAACTGCACTCGAAGTGCACCATAATGTCATGTTGCTTGTGACATTTACCGCACTACTTTGCCTTGCAAAACCGTGCGGAATGTTTTGCCTCCATACACAACACGCAGATATGCATGCGTTTAACCTCTTGGTAACGTTCCAGTGAAGAGAGCTCAATGAGCTTGGTGATTAAGAAACGAATGTATATGATCAGACTGTTTATAGCCTGATTCAAAGAATCCCCAAAGCACGATTTTGTAATTAAAAAAAAAGTTTTTTATTTTATTTTATATAATTTTAATATTAATTTCTACCGAATTCTTGCTCTGATAAACTTAGACTAACTCAAATATTCTTTGCCAAATTTGACCGACACAAAATTCCCCTCACTAAATCGTACGTAATAATAATATTTTTGATGGCAGCAAATGATTGGCTGATGCCCAAATTAATTGCTTAGCTGCCGATATTTTAAATTATCCATAAGAAGCAATTATTATGGTACGAAAGCGTGAATATCAGATATTCAAACCAATCTCAAATTATCAACCGGCTTTTTCGATTATATTTATTATTAGTACAATTGGAATATTTTTACGTTGGTATTGATTCTACGTTTGATCACAACAAATTTATGTCAAATTTGTGGAAAAGTTGTGTTTGCCAAAAGGTAAGTTTCTATACATTTTTACCAATTTATATCTAAATTATTAATATGTCGCTTAATTTCTAGGAATACAATTTTAATTATTATGAGCGGATTAAATCAAAAAGATAAGTATAAAATCAATAATTTTCGTAAAACTAGTAAGATAATTAACAACTAATACATTTTGTTTCTTTTCCGATTTTGTTTGCAGCTGACAATTAAACACTTGGGACATTTCGCCAGCATGTGATCATGTGCCAAACATTTGGCGCAGTGGGATGAACTGTAAGTTGTCAACACAGCATGAGCCTTATTTGATCCACCGTTTCACGAACGCCTTTTCACGAATCGAGCCAATCACTATATGCGCCTGAGAATCTTGGTGGTTCCAATTTTGGTAGCCTTACGGCTTTTGTGGCCACCAGTAGTGAAATTTTGCATGTTAGTTTCCAAGACCTCTTTGGGTTTCGATTTTTCAAGTCTTCCAGCAATTTAGGTCGTTATATCGGTTGTTAATTCTAAATCAAAATCCTTTGCATCCTTAGGCTCGACCTGATCCAATATTTGGCCCTCAAATTCTACAAATCGTTTGTAGTGCGACTCCAGCTGCTCGATCTGAACTTTCAACTTAGCCTTACTAGCCTTTCTTCAATGCACAGCTATCCAATTTTCCAAGTTTTTAACTGTTCTATTTACAATGATTGCGACCTGCTTAACTACTTCTGTTCAGCCGCTCTCGACTTTTTCTTTATTTTTCTTGTCGGCCATTGTTTCAATTGAGCAACAATAAATAAAAATAAGAAATTTCAATTAGCAATATAATTATTGGGAGTGCAGTTCTTACCAGCAAAACACTGGGGTCCATCTTACTCCCGTAAGTTATTTTCACACCGATTGAATTTAAATAGTGGATTTATAGTGCCGCAACAGTTTTCAAGCAACAAAAAAAAAATAAGTACTTTAAAGTACTTTTATTAAATATTTTGCATCACAATGCATGATTTTGCAAATGATGGCTCATGGAGCGCAATGAAATTAGTTGTATTCACTATACTGTTATCAAAGCGCACGCACAATTTTTCTTTTTAGTCTCAACACGATCGGGAAATTGAATTTGGTAAAGCCCCACGTTAAAAAATTGTAGTTTACTCGACTCTGCTACCAAATGTTTTTGTTCACGTAAAAAAACTTAAAACCGCCGGTTAGAATTATCATAAAAAATTAAATATAGTTGATGGATAAATTATACAATGTAATAGGTGTGCAAGTAGAAACTCGGCTCTGAAATTGGTTGCTTTAAAAACTTACTTGAATATAAGTAGCTTAGTCATTGCTGTTTTTATGATATAGGTTTCAGTCATTGCAAGCTGACATTCCGTCTGCATAAATTTTAAGAGATCGATGTCGATAAGTAACATTTACGCTATTGCATTCTATTCTGTTTTCAAATGAAAAAAAAAATGCTGCTGAAGTTATGGAATTGATTAATTCGACTTTGGGTAAACATTCTGTGAATCATTCAACAGTAAAAAAGTGGTTTGTAAGATTTCGTGATATCGATATTAGTCTTGAGGACAATCCATTTCCAGGGGCTCACCAAGCAATATCACTTTGATTGCATATGAAGATACAGAAGAAAGGAAAATGGGTTCCTCATAAACTGATCGATAAGAAAATGTTGGTTTGTGTCTAGTGGGATTGGAAAGGCGTCATTTACTAAGAGCTTCGGGAATCTGGTCAAACTGTTACAGCTGAACGTTACCATGCCCAATTGATCAAATTAAGTGATGCTCTGGAGGAAAAAAGAATTTATTGACCATCAAGTTGTAATAGCAAATGCAATCATCATCATCCCGATAATTATTAATCTTTGTAACGAGTATCTCTTCAGTATAGTTAAATATTTCCGAGTTTCTACTTGCATAAGTGCGTTTTAATTTATGATAAGCGTACCCGGCGGATTTAAGCTTTTTAGTTGAACAAAAACAAGGACACTAAAATATTTTAGAAATGAAATATAAAACTTTTAACTCTTAACTGCTTCACACTCCGAATCTACTAGAAAAAAAAAAATTGTCTCCGAGGCATGTTATAAACACCTGACTTAATTAATTTGAACTTGGATTCACGAGTGTGAAGTTTTAGACAAAAAACAAACATGAATATGTATTGGTGCATAATAGTATACTAGATCAAAAATTTGTTATTTAAGAAAAAAATATTACATTCTTCACGTTATACGTTTCGGCTTAAAACTATATCACGTACCAAAATCTGCCAGTTTGTAAAAATGTATGAGTAATTTAAACATTTAGTATTTACAGAGATGTTCCGTGGTACGACGTATAAGAAAAATTTGATATAGGCATGCTCTTTAGATAACATTCAGCCAAATATCATTACGATCAAATAGGAACATTTGTTGTTGACCACGAATGTTCTTAATTTTCATACAACATACAGAAATTTTTGAGGTTCTCTGTATTGAAGCTTCGCCAATTCACAAATATGTTCCGTGGGTTCGACCTATTAGGATAATTAGATATAAGTTTCCTGTATCAACTACATGTAACCACATTCCAATACGATGTAGTGCTCTGAATGTCAACGTGAACAAATTCAAGCAAGCGCGGGTAAACGGTGGGAGTAACTATGACTCTCTTAAACCAGATCATAGACGTGCCTATCTTCTTCCTCCTCGTGGTTCCCGCCGGGCGCAGCAAGGCTTAGAGCTGTGGGGTTACCAGCCCCTCTGTTCAAAAATAGTTGGTACTACAAACAATAATATGCCTCGAATAACCCGGTCACGTGCCACTGCCCGTGACCACTAACTTACCAGTAGATCAATATCTACTCCCCTAGTCGCCCTCATTTTGTGCGAGTACCGTGATAGGGCTTTTAACACCAAGACTGGTATGGGTATACATCGGCGAAGAGCCCATTCCGATGAAGTCGACCGAATGAGGCAAAATGAAAAGATAGATGTCAAAATGAGTTGGAGTAAAGAGGAGCTATCGCTATTGGCCTTGAAAGGGGCGGAGTTAACTAGACCCGGTAAACGTTACTTAAATGTACTCCTCATGAACTTGTTTACGAACAGGTCCGTTGAAGCGATCAAAAAGGTCAGGCAAATAGCTGATCACAAATCCAGGGTCAGCGATTATCTAAATGCGCACGAGGGCAATGGTGAGGGTAGTGATACTATCGTCAGGGCTCTCGTTTCAAGATCTAGCGCATTCCTGGAACACAATAAAACCTCAGTAGTTCCAGAAGCTGACCTACAATCTAAAAACCTCCTCACACAACAACGCCCAGGCAGTCAGCAAAGAATTAACTCTTTGCAAATTGACTGCCGGTCTAATAGACATCCTTCCCTGCCGAGAGCAGTGGGTACGCTTGCGACCGCACGACTTTGCTTGCTTGAGTAGTAGGCAGGCGAGAAAGATGAATTATACACGTGCCTAAAGGAATTTTAAGCAACATTAGAAGGCTCCAAAGTGATTTCCATTCCTAACAAGGAATTGATGGTACCCTTCTTTAGGGCAGTAATGGAACAAGCAGAGTGTGTATCGCCGTCTGATGAGGTGTTATGTGCTGGTGACCCAACTGATGTTTGGGCTCCTGTCACTCTAGAAGAGATCAAACAACATCTACCATCGATATCATCGTCGCCGGGTCCAGACAGTATTACTCCCCGTGATCTTCGTAATACTTCACCCATGACTTTAATGATTGCTTACAATCTAATTATGTGATGCGAGAAATGTCCGCTTAAGTTTCTTAAGGCAAAAACCATATTTTTGCCAAAAAGAAAAGCAAGGCGACCGAACCCGGTGACTTAAGGCCAATTTGTGCTCGACATCTGCAAAGTATTATCGCAACGAGGATCAGTAACATATTTAATTTTGATCCCCGTCAACGAGCCATCCGTCCAAGAAACGGTTGTGCGGATAATACTACACTCTTGGATATGGTACTCCATCATCACCATCAGCGTAATACTGCTTGTTACATTGCCTATCTGGATATAAGTAAAGCATTTGATTCCGTGTCCCATAACGCTATCTTTAGGACCTTAAGATCCTACGAAATGCCAGAGGGGTTTGTTGCCTATATGGAATACCTATATAGAAACTCCACAACGACCCTGATGGGTGACGACTGGACCAGTAGCGAAATTCGTCCGAAAAGGGGTGTGAAACAAGGAGACCCCTCTCGCCGGTTCTGTTTAATATGATTATTGACAGACTGTTGAAAAGATTACCGGATGAAGTGGGAGTATCCCTTGGTGGCACTAATATCAATGCGATAGCGTTTGCCGATGACATTGTGCTTTTGGCCTCCACACCTGGAGGTCTCTAGCTGCTTCTAGATTGAACCCATGAGTTTTTAACGGCATGTAATATATCCACGAACCGATCTAAGGGCTTCAGTATAAGTATTAAAGCTAGCGGCAAAAAGAAGCATACTTTTATCGGACAACGTTCATTTAATTTTGAAGGAGTTAATATTGCTTCCCTCAAAAGATCTGAGGAATGGTGCTACTTGGGGATAAATTTTACAGCTGACGGGAAGAGTAAAATCTTCGCGCATCGCCTCTTAGAACCCAAGTTGGCGAATCTAAGCAAGGCCCCACTTAAGACTCAACAAAGGCTCCACGCATTAAGGACTGTCCTGATACCTTAGTTATATCATCGCCTTTTACTCTAGGCAATGTTATGATTGGTAGTCTTAATAAGACCGACGCATTAATTCGAGGTGCAGTAAGGAATTGGTTTAATTCCCCTAAAGATGTGCCAAATGCATTCTTCAATGCGCCCATTAACGATGGCGGCCTCGGAATTCCGGCGGTCCGCTGGGTCGCCCCATGGTTAAGATTGCACTGCCTAGAAAGCCTTGAATTGCCAAACCAGCAGGCAACATTGACCGCTAACACCTTCCTGGCCAATGAAATAGATAATGCGAAACGGCGACTGCAGGTTAAAAGACAGTTCCTGGAAAAAAGATCTGACATTGACACATTCTGGAGTAGCAAATTGCACGCATCAGTTAATGGGTCAGATTTAAAGGGGGCATCTCATGTCCCTTTTACACACTGGTGGATGAGAGAACCATTCAAACTGCTGTCAGGGCGCGACTTTATTAACTGTATTAAGGTTGTGGAGTCCCTGAAACAACGAATCACATCCTTCAAGGTTGTCATAGGACACACGGCAGCAGGGTGGAACGGCACGATGGTGTGGTTAAGTTCATAAGGCGCAGCTTGAACGACCAAGGATGGGCAACCAGGTACCGCGTCGATCAATTCTTTGTTATTATTGTTGCACTGAACTCCAAATAATGCATTGGAATTCATCCACAATTTGATAATTTGAGTTGTCATTTTGTAATATTTTGATTATATTGTTAAATATTGAAGATAAGTATAATTGTTTTATTTACATTCAAAATACATAAATTATTAATTATTAATTCTATTTTTCAGGATGAACAAATTTTATACAATAGTAATTTATTTAATCTACATATTAATTTACATTCTCTTTTTTTCCTATTTTAGGTTACGGTTATTTATGTTTTCCAGGTTGAGATTTTGTGAACATTAATTTGGTAAGTTTTTTAATTCTATTGTTTAATGTGCGTAAACACTTCCTAAAGTATCCTACGGTATAGCTAACCACTGATCTCCATATCTCAGAAAAATGTTTTCAATTTTCAGACTTAGTAAAAAACGATTTGTATCGAATGTACATATATGTATGTTTTGTCGATATCAAAAATCATTTTTTCAATTAAAAAGCATTAATTTATATATTATGTTATAATTGATTCCGGTTTTTGGCAGCAATTTGTTTTAAATTGGTTTTACCGACTGTTTCCCTAATATTAATAATTTTTTTTGTTGAATAAACAAATTTTGTATACATAATATATATACATTTAGTTGATTTTGTTGTTTTGTCTAAAATTTCACGCCCGTTAAGATTCCCATTTTATAGATATTGTTACGGTTTTGCCTTGTCAATTAAGGTTCGTATCACTGGATTGTGAATAAAACCAAATCAATTCAATTTATCACCTACGAATTTATTTATTAAGCACAAGAATTATTACAACACAATTTCAATACAATTTATTCATAAAAAAATCACAAAATCACTTTATATAAATTATTGTCAGATTTTACTGTACACTTATAATTTTTATTTCCACTTAAACAATTTTTTAATTCCTTTTTAATCTTCACACTGTCGCATTCCACATACTACTAATCCAATTCGGCTTCGTTCGCCTTTTTATATACACAAACCAAACTTCTAGAAAGCTCATGACGTTTCCAGTTAGAATAGCGTAGAGACATTTAGAACAATTTTTTCATGGAAAATTTCATTTTAGTACAGTTAAACATTGAGCTATTTATTTAACTTATTCTATTACACACTAGGCGTCACCGTTACAATAATTATACTGTTACGTTTTTGCCTTGTCACTCAAGGTTCGTATCACTGGATTGTGAATAATACAAAATCAATTGAACTTATCTCCAATGAATTTATTTATTTCACACAAGAATTATTACAACACAGTTTATCAATAAAGAAATTCACAAAATCTCTTTAAATAATTTTTACACAATTTTACTATTCATTTATAATTTTTATTTTGCACTACAACACTTTTTAAATCACTTTTTGATTACTTTTTAATCTTTACACTGTCGCTTTCCAAATATTACTAATTCGACTTCGTTCGCCTTTTTATATACATAAACCAAACTTCTAGAAAGCTCATGATTTTTCTTGTTAGAATAGTGTAGAACAATTTTATCATGGAAAATTCCATTTAGAACAGTTTAACATTGAGCTATTAATTTTAACTTATTCCATTACACACTAGGTGTCACCGTCACACTACCCCCCACCTAAGCCTGTTCGTCCCGAATAGGACCCAAATCACCTCCTCTGTACAGGGCCAGCCTCTCCAAATGCACCACTTGTGGTTTACCTCGATGTACCTTCCGTATCCGATAAACCACGTCGTTCATCCTTGTGATAACAGTCCTTCCAATGCTGGTTGTAGCTTCGGTGATTACCCCTTTTTCCGTTGCGGGTTGTGAAGCCATACTAATTGCCCTTCCTGGAAGCCCTGATTATTTGCTCGTATGTCATATCGAGGCTTCATCCGGTCACTTGACATCCGTATTTTCTCCTGTACAAATTGATGAATCTCATTACGTTCCTGTTTCGTTCGGTCTACGTAATCCTGTCCACATAAAGCCGATAATGGTACAGTCCCAAACTTTAGATCTCTGGTGTCATTCCGGTTGCTGATCGATAGGCCATCAGAAACATCGATATGCGTTGGTTTTTCTCAACGACCTTTGCTAGATATTTCTCCAAAGTACCATTGAATCTTTCCACCATACCATCAGACTGTGGGTGCAAAGGCGTTGTTCTCGTTTTATTTATACCGAGCATCTGGCATATCTCTTGAAATACCACCGATTCAAAATTCCTGCCTTGATCGGTATGAATCTCCATCGGCACTCCAATTCTGCTAATCCAATTGTTTACCACGGCATCAGCTATTGTTGTCGTCTCCTGATTGGGAATAGGGTGCACCTCCGGCCATTTGCTGAAATAATCCATTATTACTAGCACATATTTGTTGCCGCTCTCAGTGGTGGGAAATAAGCCAGCTACATCTATTGCAATTCTTTCGAATGGTGCTCCAACGTTTTATTGTTTCATGGTTCCACGACTTTTGCGTGCGGGTCCCTTCACCGCCGCACATTGGTCACATTTTTGGCACCCTTCTATCAAAGACTGCATACATCCTGCCCAGTAGAATCGTTGACGTATCTTTGCCAGTATTTTATTAATTCCTAGGTGGCCCCCACTTGCTCCTCCATGATACTCATTCAGGATTTCCGGAATCCGGCACTTTGGTATCACCAGCAACAATTGCTTCACTTTGCCATCCGTACTTTCCCACAATCGTTTTAAACAGCCATTCTCAAGACGGAGGCTATCCCATTGAGCCCAATACGCCTTAATGATATGAGTTTTGTCCGCGATCTCGCTCCAAGTTGGCCGGTGTTCCTTTTCCTTCCATTCCATTATAACTGATAATTCCGTATCATCCAATTGCTCATTCCTGATCATTTCATATTTCATCATCCCACTCCTCATCAGGCAGCATTTGCGTAAGCCTAACGTCGATGATGCCTTCTTTTGCTTCAACATGGCTACAATGTTTACATTCTACTGGACACGGCCATCTTGATAATGCGTAGGCATTTCTGTGTGCACTTCCCTTCCGATGTTCAATTTAAAAATCGTAGCTTTGAAGACGTTCGATCCAGCGTGCTACTTGCCCCTCTAGATTCTTGAATTGTAACAGCCACCGTAAAGCGCCGTGATCTGTCCGTAAATGGAATTTTTGGCCATAAAGATACTTATGGAAATGCTTGACACATTCCACTATAGCCAACAATTCTTCCCGTGTCACGCAGTAATTACGCTCCGGTTTTGATAGTGTTTTGGAGAAGTACGCAATAACTCGTTCTTGGCCATTGGTTTCCTGTGATAACACACCACCTATACCGTTATTATTTGCATCGATGTCCAAAATAAATTTCACGTTGGGTATAGGGTACGCAAGGATTGGCGCGACACACAACCATCTCCTTAGTTCCACGAATACTTCTTCCTGGTCATTCTTCCATTCGAATGGCTTGTTCTTCCTGGTCAACTCGTGTAAACTCTTGGCGATGTTGGCCAATCCTGGCACGAAGCGTCTATAATAGGTCCACAATCCCAGAAAGCTACGTAATTCGTGGAAATTTGTAGTTCTTGGCCAGTTATTTACCGCTGCGATCTTTTCTTCATCGGTGTGAATTCCATTAATCGTTACGAGATGACCCAAATATTTGACTTCAGTTCTGAACAGCTTACACTTCTTTGGACTTAACTTCAATCCGGCGGCCTGTATCCGATCTAAAACTTCCGCCATGTTCTTTATATGCTCGTCAAAATCCTTCCCCATAACGACGATGTCGTCCAGATATATTAGGCAAGTCTTCCATTGTAATCCCTTTAACATGGGCTCCATTAATCGTTCAAAAGTCGCAGGGACATTACATAATCCGAACGGCATAACATTAAATTGCCAAAGTCCGTTACCCACACTGAAAGCCGTTTTCTCGCGATCTTCCCAGTGGAGCTCCATGGGCTGTTAGATGGTTCGAATACTTCTGCTGCCTGCATATCTGTTACCATTCGATTGATTTCTTTTTGTTTTCCCAAAGGTAGCCTCCTGGGTGGTTAACGAATCGGCATCTCCGCTCCCGTATCAATTCGATGCTTTACCATTGAGGTCCTTCCGTTATTATCCGATGTACTGCAGAATATGTACCTATACTGTTTGAGTAGTTGATGTGCAGAATCTTTCTGTGCCTCAATAAGATCTTCGGTCCATTTCTGCTTGAGTTGTTCTACCATTTCTTTCTGCTCTTGCATGTGGGCTTTTTCAATCGGACTTTTCTGTTCACACTTTACTATAGTTGAAATCTCGTTACATTTGCCGATGACTGTCCCTTTCTTGATGATTTCGTCTTATCCGAGAGATTTAGAGTCCTAATTGGTACTCCATAGTCGTTGTCTGGTTTAACTAGGGCTTTTCCGATTATAATTTCCTTAGCTCCGTTCTCCTCTTCGTTAGCTTCAACAACCCACAACCTGGGTGACCCAGAACCTCCCTCCAATTTTCCCCATAGGATCGTCTCCGAATTCGGTGGCAGCTTCTCCCGATGATCAATAATATTTCGCCTGATAGTTGCTCCGGCACTGCTAGATTGAAGTGGCAACTCGATGTTATCGTAACTTAAAACTCCTCGTCCAACATCCACCACGAAGCCATTTGCTCTCATGAAGTCCATCCCCATTATGACTTCATCCACAATATCTGCAATCAGCACTTCGTGTTGGAAAAGAGTTCTCCCGATTTTTATTTTCACGATCTTTTTGCCTTTTATTATTGAACTATCTCCAGTTGCTGTTTGTAACTTCAATCCATTAGCTGGTTGTACGCCTCCATCGATCAGATCTTTCCGGACAATCGAGCGATTTGCTCCCGTATCCAGGGTGATGATGCAATCCGTGCCATCAATGTCGCCTTTGATTGTTAAGCTGTCACCGCCTCTTACTATTTTCGAAACGCGGATGGAAGTTATGGGGCAATCGGTTGTAGGAGTCAGCTGCTGCCCCTTTAAGCTGACTCTTTCAAGTTTAACGATACTGTCGTCATTTTTTCTTCTTGCCTGGCGACTGCCTGCTCCCCGCTTGGTCGTCGCTGCATAGTAGGTGTCACCGTCACAATACTCCACTAGAAGATATAGCCCACCGTTAACCAAGAATTTTATCTCCCTTTCTAACTAGCTTAAGCTATTCAATCTATTTGCCTTTTTTCATTGTGGCAATACTTCATAGTCGCAGTTTCTAATTGTTGACATATAATGTTTTAGGTATTAAATCCAGTAGAATGATTTAATTCATAGGCACCAATTCTGTGCTAACGATATGATATATTTAAAGAGATTAGACAATTCAAACCCAGTAAAATAGATTTAATGGGAGGAACCTACAAAAAAAATCTTCTGGATGGAAACCAGATTACTTGAGAACTTTTAACAACAAATCGATTGTAAACATAACTTAAACATTATTTTACTATACCCGTAAATCCGTACATAACCAGCTAGAATCACAATTAATTAATTATTCCTTGCTTTCAACTGACATATTATATGTCATAATATACATAAAAAAATCAATTCATATTTATGTTATAATATTCGAACACAATTGTAATTGAATCTGACGTGAACAATCATTAAGTCGCAAGATATAAATAATGATTCGTTAATTTTATACAAAAAAAAACAATTTTGCGTGGGGGTCTCTGTGCGCGCACATGAACTTCATAAATTTTATGAAATAGACAAGATGGCACCATGTATTTGGCTAGGTCAATACGCCTACGTACCGCCCTGGAAAGACTACATATAGCATTTATAACAAATGAATTATGTATTTTTCTAATTTATTACAGATTAATGCTTTTTCTCATTCATCTGACTTGTTTTGTATAGAATTTTAATTTATCTAACCGATTTTAAACTACAAAACTGGTATACGAGTATATTGGCACCACCAAAAATTATTTATGTATATATCGCGACATAATTAATCATAAATTTAAATTTATTTATAGTTTGAAAAGGAATGTGTATAGTACATATATACATGATACATATGAAGTATGTGTCCACAAGTTTGTAATCTGATCAGAGGGAACCGGTAGATCCACAACATAACCTGAGATAAATATTATATTATATTTATAATTTACTATATAGGTAGTCAGAAGAAAACAACAAACAAATGTTTTTTTTTTTTATTCCAGTGTAATCTTTAAGATCGAATAAATTTATAATTACTTCCTGATTAAAAATATATCTATATGTAGTTAACTATATAGTGTAGAAAAAAATTGTTTTCAATAAAAAAATCTAAACAAAAATTACCATAACCGGACACATTGGACTTCAATAAACTATTATAAATAAAATAAACTCGAAAAGAGAGATTTGTATCATGATGGAAAATGAGTTTTTTTTTAGTTTTTATTTTGTGGTATCGTGAAATTCAAACCAAAAAATGCAGGTATATGTATATAGGAGTGTATGTATTTTATATAAATTGGAGCAACTATAAAATTACTTAGATACAAAATTAAAGTTCGAAAGTTGTTTAGTTGCAATGAAAATGCATCTTTCATACACTTTTATAGTTTTATTTACGTCAACATTCGTAAGAATGGAAAGTTAGTTCTTTCTCTCCTCTATATATACAGACAAAAACCATGACATCGGCGGCTAAAGCGCAACACACGACACACACACACAAATCCTATAAATTATATTAAAAACGACTCTAAAACGCATGCAAATATATAATTTACAGTTACTTTCACTCAACTCGATAAAAAAAAAGTGAAATTTTTTTTTGTTGTTTTGATTATTAACTTTCAAGTACCAAAGAGCAAAAATCGAATTTTCATGGTGAAGGTCTTTAAATCAACCGTGGTAACATTGATCATGGTTTTTATGTATATATTTATAATATAACTAATTTGAAGTTCATGCCACTATTATTATATTTATTTTTATTTTTTTTAATGTAGTAATTTTTATGAAGTTGAGAATGAAAGGTATATATTTTACAACTATTTACGGTTTATATATAGTTTAGTGCGATTGTTACAGAAAAACTGCATTCCGGTTCGTTTTGAAAGGTACACGTACAAAATATAAGCGGAATTTGTGAATTTTTTGCTTTTTCTCTTGATATGTTCTTGATATATCTCTTGAATTAAGATGGTGCGGGTGGTATGCAAATATGAATGGCGTATAGACGATTGTAGTACACCTTCTGAGTACCTTAATTAAAATTATAATTTCTACATATTTTCGTTATGTCAATTTTTGGTTAATTTGTCACCAAGAAAAAAGTCATCGAACATCTTGCCTGAACGCTTAGATATCGAATAGTTTCAAAATTATTAATTATAAACTAACCATTGGTGCGTGTATGTCTTCAAACATTGCTATTAAAACTTTCTGGTAAAAAGTTTCTTCCATTACATTTACAATTTTGAAGGCGATTTTGGCTTAAATAATTCTCCAATCGAATAACTCACATCCCAATGAAAGCTAACTAAATCCTAATTCTACGTCAACTCAACTAAGCTCGACCCAAATCTCAACCCTCAGCTCAACCAACTCTACACTTATTTTCCAACCCAATCCCAAAATTAACTCGGTTCGAAAGCTACTTGCGTGTGTGAACCCAATTCAATCTAACCTAAAATTCCATTAAACTCCGTCCCATTAATTTAACGACCGTATTGACCATTTAGGGGTCGAATTAGAGCAAAGTTTTGATACAATTAGTATGTATTCTTTAATTTTAGCCCGTACGTATTTAATTAAAACGGTAAAAACTAGGAAAGAACTATTTGATGGTATATTGTACCTTTCCTAAAAACCTGCTACCTTGTTTCAGTTAACCTTTGAAGTGAAATAATTAAAGTTAATACAAATCAAAATTATTATAAAGTGTTTAATAGTATATACAATTTTTATTTGGAAATAAATTCAACACAATTGTGAGTGATTAAGTCGTATTCCCGTTAAACACTTTTCGTCTCACAGGTCAATTTCAACTATATTAGAGTCAAATTATATAGCAAAATTGCGAAGAGTCGAAATTGTCTTGAGCATACAAAAACAAAATAACACTTACGTAATAACAGTCGAAGCCGTCTTTGAGTTGGTGTATACAAAATACAATCTTAGTCAAAATTGACCTTATTTCGGATATTGGATCCAGAGTAAAGTCATTTCCGTCAATAATCAAGGTTGCTTTGTATAATCAAGGGTGCTTTGGACAATTCCGTCGGTTGTTTACAATTATAAACACCAAGTACATGTTTTTAGATGAGTTCCCGAGTTCTCATAGTTACAATAAAATTGGTCGTCTTTTGATTAAAAAAGTAATTAATTGATAAAACATTGTAAGTAAGTTTTTTCTATTAATTAATCCTTGATTCACTTGTAGAACTCTTCTTTTGAAGTGTAATTTTTTTTATTAATCATTCTTTGATTCTCTTATTCGTGTGTAGTTATTTTCGTAACGTTTACGAGTACCTTAATAAGTCGAATCCGCGTTTAAAATATGAATGTACATACATATGTACAATTAAACTTCGGCAATTCTTCTTATGTGTTTGTAAAATAATTAGTTAGCTTATGTATTTCACTAAAATAATTTTAATGGATTTGTTTGAGATATAGTTCACAAAATGCCTAAAAAATTTGTATTGGAGCTGAAACAAAATTCGTTTAAACGTCGCTTACGAATACGGCGAAAAAATAATCGAAATTTACATATGGTGCTTGCTGACGATAAATATAAAACGTTGTTATCCAGTGAAATCGCAACAATAAATTTAAATTCGTCGCCAATTGAACATGGAACCACATCATCATTAGACGATAATTATCACCAGCATCAAGATAGTAATACAGAAACGAATTTTACATTAAATTCCGACGAAGAATATGAATTCCGATTTAATATACCTAATAAAAATGATAACATTCCTATTGGCGATTTGGGCACTTTGAGTACTGATGAATTATTGCACTTCTTAAGAATATGGGCGCTTAAAATAATGTAAAAATGGTAGCACTTAATGAAATTTGAAGATTTTTTAAATTTCGGGGATATCCTTGATTGCCAGTTGATAGTCGTACTGTACTCAATACTCCCAGAAATATGACCATAATAAACATTGCTTCAGGAAAGTATGTTCATGTTGGAATTTCTATAGCTTTGGGGAAACTGTTAACAAGTCAGAACACTTTGCCTAAAGAAATCAAAATAGATTTTAATATAAATGGATTGCCAATCAGCAAAAGTTCAAATAGCTGTTTTTGACTGATATTGGGTAAGTCGACTATCAGCAAATCTATTTTTGTCGTTGGTGTTTATCATGGACATAACAAACCGAATTTATTCAACGAGTTCCTCCGACCATTTGTTGATGAGCTGAAAACCATTTGTGATCCATTCAGTTTTCAAGACCAACAGATTCCAATCAAAATTGGAGATTTCATATGTGATATACCTACAAGAAGCAGCATTCTTGGAGTAAAGGTATATTTGCCACATATTTTGGATGTAACCATTGCACTCAGGAAGGAGATCATGTAAAATATAGGATGAATTTTCCAGAAATTGGTTCGTTTTTAAGAACTGATCATTCGTTTAGAAATAAATCAGACGAGAATCACCATAACACTACAACAATCTTAGAAGAGCTTCCAATAAATATGATACACCAATTTCCATTTGATTATCTTCATGTAGTTTGTTTGGGGGTTGTAAAAAGATTCCTTCGTATGTGGACAGCCCGTACATCTGAATCACTATTATCTGCCCATAATATAGAAACAATTTCAGAAAGATTGAAATCAATATCTTTGCTCCAGCCAAGCGAATTTCAACAGAAACTGCGGCCACTCTCTCAGTTGTCATATTTCAAAGGAACAGAGTATCGAGTATTCTTACTTTATGCAGCACCATATGTACTAAGAAATATTTTATCAAGAGACAAATATAATCATTTCCTGCTTTTACATGTTGCAATACGGTTACTTTCCACTGACAACATCCCTAACAACATAATTCAAATAAGTCAAACATTGTTGCACGAATTTATTATTGGAGTGGAACAGTTATATGGTGCACATCATGTTGTATTTAATATGAATACACTTTCTCATTTGGCAGAAGATGTTGGCAGAAATGGAAATATTAATACAATCAGCTCGTTTCCATTTGAAAGTTTCATGTATCAAATAAAAGCACTATTGAGAAAGAATAGTCAACCACTTTCACAAATTTATAACCGATTAATGGAACCTAGTGAAGTATCAGAACTAGAAGATATAAATATAATGGAATTTCCAGTATTGAAACGTAAACGTGTTATAAATGTTAATTCACAAACAAAAATTATATATGAAAAGATCATTTTTGAGGACTTTAGACTAACAAATTCAAGCCGTGATTGCTGGTTTCTCACAAAAGAAAAAAATATTGTGCTGTTTTTACATGCGATAAAATTACAAAACTCTCTGTATTTATTTGGGTCAAACGCAATCGGAAAACGGAATTATTTTCATCTTCCTATTTCCTCAGACAAGCTTGACATACATATATCAATCGGATATTAATTTGCATGAACCATCATATTGGAAGTTAGATGGACCGGTGAAAAAACTGTTTGCGATGGAGAATCAGGAAGAAAACTACAGAGCATATTTTTCTTTAATTCATACGTAAACCAATTAGGTACGTGTGTACTTGGCACATTAGATAAATATTTGGTTTAAAGGTCATAACGGTACAAAAAGTACCTGAAGTAACCGAATATAAATCTAAAATAAAGCTCAGTTAGTAGCTACATGTTTTCATGTTTTGTATTTATATTTTTTTTTCCTAACTATGAATAAGTTCCAACAAGTTCCAACAAGTGGATTTCAGGATCGCATGTATTTTGGCCGGGGAAAAAAATATAGTAAATATTTACTTGAGCACCATGCGCTTCCGGATGGCACATGGGCAAAATATAATTTTAAGATGTTGCAGAGTGATATTAGTAAGTTTTAAAATTTACAATTAACCAGAAACCAGTTTTCGAGGTTAAAATTCAATATCTAGGTACCGTCGGAGAGGCGAAGAGACGTGAAAGAATGTTCAAACGATTTTCAAACTCAGAATCAGAAACAGCTGATGAAAACTTACGGAACAGAAAATTAAAAAAAATCGATTTAAATAATCTATTTAATAAAACTACAACATCTAAAAGGACTGATACGCACGAAGAAAATAGTGATCCTGATTTCTTAGATGAGCTACCCTATACGATGGAGCCAGATAAAAGTTTTGAAATAGAAGAACTTATTATTAAACGTGTCAGTGAACCAGAAAACACTAATTTAGGTAAGATTTAGTTGAAATTGAAACTTATGTATATAATAAAATATGTAATAGTAAATAATCATTTTTCCTATAGGGCAAATTTTTCATTGCAATGCAACTATCGGGGGAGCTGAATCTACGATATTAACAGAAATTCAACATTTAACAGAGAAAGTTAATGTAATGGATAAAACGATGAGAAACATTGCAGAAATCTTACCAGAATTGGTCAAGTACATCAGAAAAAGCGCTAACAGTATGATAGAAAAAGATGCGTCATTTATTGTCCCTACATTACCACTACATACGGTGTCTGCTATCGAAATTTTTGAAGTTAAGCTGCAAAATAGAACGTTTGCCGAACAAATGGTATGGGATCGGTGTTATTTAAAGATGAAATGTGCATGTCTATTGAATTAAGTATTTTGTATTTTTTCTAGATGCTTTTCCTGAAGAGTGATGTTGACGGAAAAAAAATATCCAGAAATATTAGAAATGTTGTAGAGAAATTGGTAGGTCGAGAAGTATTACATAAATATACCTGGACAGGTGCTGTTAACATTACTAAAGGTAAGCCTGCAAACACTATATGAAGTAGTAATACAAATATGTATTTATTTTCTAGAAAAAAAGAAACTGGCGTTTTCTGAGTTGACCAATGTTGTCAAGCTCGTTGAGGATTCCATCAATGATCGATTCGTTGAATTAGGGTACTCCGAAATAAGTAAAGTTGATCTACGGAAAAGTTTTGTAGATTTTTTGAAGAGAGCTGCCGAGCGGTATAGATATTCTGCAAAAAAAGGAAATGCAGAATTACTATTGAATATTAATTAATTAAGAATTAATATTGAATTATATAAATACACACAACATGTATATTTTTCTTGAAATAAATCTAAAATTTTAAATTATTTTAATATAATCTTATAAGTATTATTATTATAAAAACACAATGACAAATATAAGTCGGTTGCATCCCTTAATTGATTGATTTATTGGCCTTACTAATGACCCTCTAATTCGTCCTACTATATTCTGTTTGAAAATGTGTATAGCTGCTTGTCCAAGTAGACTTTCAAATGTCAGTCGATAAAATTACAATTCGGCTCTATCGTCCATGTGTAGTTCGATTAGTGCAGCTAATATTGGTCAAAGGTTACAAACAAATTACGGACGAATACACCTAGACGGAATTGACTAAAATTTTCGTCTCATATCCGGCAAGGATTTGATATACAATTGACTGAATAATTGGTGGTCACCCGTCCTATTATTGCCTTTAAGAGTCAAGAGTCAATTTTTAGTCATTTCTCGGACGAGATCATTAAAATTGTTTTACGGGATTCATCCTCCAAAATTAAAAACAATATTACTCAATACATTCACTTGCCGTGGCATCATATATAGTATTCCTTCGAGCCGGATATAAAGCCGTAATACCCAAATTACGCCATATCGTCAAGAAGTATACAAATCCAAACCACACCGTAAGTATAAGCCAAGTGTTATCCTACTTATGATTTATTTTAACTAGTGAAGGGTTAATTGCGAATACATTATCCAGAATATTGCAGAAGTACTAAAATTGTAACCGATTTCGAAAACATTCCATTTAAATTTCCGCCGAAATCTGCCACAGACTTTCCGGGGGTTGCTCCAGTACAGCATTTTACAGCCGGCTAGGTTGCAGCGGATGGATGCTGTGCATTAGATAAACGAGCAACGTTATTCACAGCAGTAAAATGCCAGTCACTCAGTAAATTAAGTTCTCTCATCAGACGATACGACGATCCATGAATTACCATATGCTGCCCGAAGATCAGAAAATATGGAGAAAATCCCGTTGAAGAATGAGTGACATTCCGCAAGGCACATCCTATTTCATTAAGGTAATTGTCCCAATTCTTGTGGTTATCATCGCCAATATAAGCACATACAGCCGAGATAATCGTGCGATTCACTATCTCTGACGCATTAGACGATTTCAAGAAATCACCCAGTAAATTCTAACGAAATTGCTTCATATTATCCGATACTAAATATTCTGGAACACCAAATATATTAAAAACCTTGGAATTTAAAAATGATACCATGCAATTGGTGGTGGCCTTCCTCAGAGGTTCCATGTGAACAAATTTAGTGTAATGATCTAGTAAAATCAACAAATATGCGTTTCCATGATTGCTTCTGGGGTATGGTCCTAAAAAGTCTATAAATAATCGCTGAAATGGCCTGTCTACTTCTCGATACTTCCCCATTTGGGGTTGGGTAATATAATTAGTAGGTTTCACTGTCTGACAAGTCTAACAGCAACGAATATACTCACGAACATCACGGGACATTGAGCGCTTATGCGCTTGTTTTAAAAGACTCGGCACTAAAAGTTCGGGAATTACCAATTGCCAGAGAGAGTGGTTAAATATTTCGTTTTGGTTACCATTAAGTAAAATATATAGTTTGCCATCGACCTCTTTGTAATTGGTATTTACCTTTGAATTATGTCGTAATGCCTGAACTCTGCCCACGTAGTTAACATCGCTAAATGCTGCTTCGTCCAGGTCAACATGTAGAGAAGGTCAGCCAGCACCTCCATCATTAACTTCGCCGTTTTTAAGAGCTTCAATATGGACTCATGAAAGAGCAGCAGGGACGACGTTAAGCGATCCTTTACGATACTAAATTTTAAAGTTAACGTGCAGCTTCATGCACCATCTTACAACCCTTCCCGACAAATCTCGCTGATCCATTAACCAACGTAGACTGGATTGGTTAGTGATGATCGTAAAAACATACCCCTCCACATATGGTCGAAAATTTTTCACGCTCACTCTTCGCTGGGCCGAGTTCAGCTTATGTGAATAGTAAGCTATGGGATACTCAGTGCCATCATCCAAACGCTGAAATAATACACTGCCCTGTAATACCACACGAGCTCGCATCACATTGGATGTAGAAAGGTCTTTTAAAATTTGCATTCCGAAGAACAGGTGCCGTAGTTAAAGTAGTCTTAAGCGATTCGAAAGCTCCCTGGGCTTGATCGTTCCAGGATAGCATTTGATTTCGCTTAAGAAGATCAGTTAAAGGTGAACATATGGTAGCGAAATTCGAGATAAATCGGTGATACCACCCAGCCATACCAAGAAAACTCAGCAGTTGCCGAGTGCTTTTGGAGTTGGATAGTCTGTTATTGCTTTCACCTTTTCAGGATCCATCCGGATGATCCCGTTACCAATCACATGACCGAGATATTTCATCTCCTTTAAGACGAACATGCTTTTTTCAATGTTTATTGTTAAATTCGCGGACTTAAGCAACTTCGCAAGCTCCGTAAGAAGTGAGAAGTGCTCTTCAAGATTCGCCGAAACAACAAGCAAGTCGTCCAGGTAAACAAAAACTCGGAAATGGTAAGGAATCACGGTGAACTGGTACAGAGATCGGCCCGGAATGGTGAATGCGGTTTTATCCTTCGATTGTGTGTATAAAGGAATTTGCCAAAAGGCCTCCTTAAGGTCTATGGACGATATATATCCAGTATCGTCTAATTGACTAAGCAATCCTTATTAAACATAAAGGATATGCATCCTTCACCGCGACCTCATTCACCTTCCGGGCGTCAAGACATGACCGTGACCCCTAGCTCCAACATCCTGTCCAACTCCCTGTATATCTCTGCCAGAACTGCAGGAGAGCGTTGATAATAGCGCTGTTTTATAGGCGCCGCCCCTTGAACAACAATTCTATGAGTAACCAGGCTCGTTCGCCCTAAACCATTTTTACTCGAGCGAGGAAACATTTCGATAATTTGCCTGAGTTTGTTTTCCCGCTCAGGCAAAAGTTCGTGGCGATTATCTGGGATAACGGGTGGTGGTGAGATGTCCAACGAATTGACTCTAGCAGGCATAAGGCCAAATGAATCCCAAAAATCCATACCAAGATAAAGTGGTTGCATAAGACCCGGAGCTATATGAAACCGTAAACGCTTCACTTGACCCTGAAAGGATACCGGCAATATGACAAGCCCAATAATCGGTGGTTTTTCGCCGCTGGCAGTTTGTAAAAATGATGATAGCAGATCAACTTTAATATTTGGCTGCTCTAACAACTGTTCGGAACCTACTCCTAGAACACAAACGTCAGCACCGCTATCCAACAAATTGGTATAAGGCGTGCCATTTATCAGTACATTAGCATACGGTCACCTGTCTTCTTGCGTATTAAAGACAGATTCCAATATCATTTTTTTAATTTGCTTTCTTAATAACCAATATCGAATAGATCGGCTTAGGGTATTTATTTGGTGGGTTGCAGTTTGAGTTGATTGATTAGAAATAAGCTTAAGATCCGACGGTTTAAAAGTTGAAAAAAGGTGAGTAGCATGGCTTGTATTTGCGAGGTTGGATGAATATTCATAAATTATATGTGTATACTCCAGGTAGTCTCATTTCCCTCTGTTGGTTTTCCGCAATCGTTGGGTTACAATTACGTCAGTATGGCTGGACAACATTTGGAGCACCGCATCCGTAGCAGTATTTTCCAGAACGGGTACTTGCCCTATTTCCTAATGGTGGATTGTTTCCCGATGGATATCTGTGCCGCGACTGTACATTGAGAGTTGACATGCCTCTTATACGCCCCCTACTCCCATCTTGCCCTAAATAGCTGGCATTGACTTCCGGGTACACAATATGACCTCCATCAGACATATGACAAGAATTATATTCTCTAATGCCCACAGAGCCGGGTATATTACCATGACCTTGAGGGGTAACGGGACAACTTATCGGGTTCCTCGAAATAGAACTTTCCGATAACCCATGAAGATTCTTGATAATAATTCACCCGTTTCGACGTGTCTTCAATGTCGACACACTGACTCACCAGATCTGAAACTGTTGAAATTTTACATCCTGCCAATTTTAATTGTAAATCGTAATTCATATTTTGGCGCAAGATAAAGAAAATTTCTGATTCTGGCAATGGTTGATTTAGCGACAGCGTAGAATCTAATATTTCCGAGTAGATATCGAGAAAGCTCTCACGCGGCTTTTGTTTCCTTGCTGTTATAGACTGACGAATTTCAAAATCCGTCCTTCTGTCCTGGAATCTATTACGCATTCCAGGGCATTTTTTCTTAACAATATGTGTAAATCATTAACTAGCTTGCCACAAGGTACGTTATTGGTCCTAGCTTGGTGAACCAAGTGGTGTACCGTCAAATATGATATTCCATTTATGGATTGGAAGCAGCGGTGCTTGATAATGATTATGATGAAAATGATGGGAAGCAGCGATGAAGCAGCGATTATGATTGGAAGCAGCGGTGCTTGATAAATTAATGATGAAATTTATGGCCTTTTGGTTCTGTGAGTTTGTAATCGAATTTTCGCGATCGTTCAGAGGCCAATTTTTCTTATCATAATAGTGTTTTGCAGGTGTGCTAATTTTTATTGGATCAGCAATATTTGGAATAATCGGAAAAGAGACATTACCTCACACGGAAATTTTACGAGCCATTTCCATAAACTGAGCAAGCTCTTCTTGCAAAATATGATTTTGAATAGGTTTCGAAAGGTCCGCGATTATTTTAGTCTTCTTCGAAATGTCAGAAGAAATTACCAGATTTAGCTTCGCCTTTGCAGATACCTCGGGTTGGTTTTGAGTGTCTACTAGGGGTGGTTTGGTTGTCTCGCGCATTTAATCTGAACACGGCAGCATTTCATTTTCTAGGTCAGCAGATGTACCCTGTGGCCGTTCCACCGTTTTCATTGAATCATTTCCGACTTCTGAGTCAGACTCGTCAGAACTCGACTCATATGACCGAGAAACAGATTTCTCAAAATCATTGATCGATAGTCTGGATTCCATTAAAGAACTGAGGGCTTCTAATACTTTGTCACATGCTGCTAACATATAAGTGCACTGCGTGCGATAACTAGGAGACGAGTGACCAAGTATCCATTCAGTAAATTCTCTATTTACTTGTGCCCTTGTCACAAAATTTATTAGTGAACTTGACTAAAATAAAAAAATGCATATCAAGCTATAAAGTGAGAGTTACAACGGTCTTAAATTACTATCATGTCCGATTTATTAGCGCTCAAAAAGGTTCGTGCTGGCATTAAAGGTAGCTTAACAAGAATGGAAACTTTGATAGTTACAAACGCCGCTAAGTTTGACGAAATATCGACTGATGAATTGAAGGTTCGCTTGGATACCGTTAGGGGTTTAAGAACTCAATTTCTGAAGGTAGAAAAAAAATGTTTATAATGGATTCGGATAGCGAGTCACAAATAGATGAATTTAAAGCGAAATATTATTTAGTGGCTGAAAAACTAAATAATTAACCTAGGCTCTATCAGCCGAGATAAAATTGAGGAAATTGCCAATACTATTCTAGAGAATGTATGGAATGACCTAGTTTGCATGATCGTCACGATACATTAATTCATAGTAAAGATTATTCAAGCAGTTCTAAAATTTCACACTCTAAAAAGTTTGTTCACTGGGGAAACCGCGCAATTGATTAGGTACCTTAGCGTAATCGAGGCAAATTTCTTTGAAGAATTTTCCAAGTTAGTTTTGCTGTATGATTTAAAGAAATATATTGTTTATGCGTTCATCCGTACATTCATGGATCAGCTGTCCATAAGTCAAGTAAATAGCTCAAGCATTAGAATATTGCGCGATTTAGTAGAATATCTACTAAGGAGTTGTTTGATTTTCTAAATAAAAGATGTAACGCATCTCAACCGAAACAACATGAAATTGATCCATATGCAAGAACGAAGCGCATTTGCTGTATGATTGCTGCGGATTTATGAAGATGTCCCTGGCCGGTAAAAAAGGAATAATAAAAACCGATAAGCGATGCTACAATTGTTTCCAGAAAAGGGCACAATATATATGATTCCCGTGCAAAAGATATAAATTGTGTCATAAAAAGCATCTTAGTTTGTTACATGAGGACGTAAAAATATTTAACTCCAATAACGTTTCATCGCATGTGATGCAGAATGAGAAAGAGGAATTTCACCCATTTCTACCAGTTACCAAAAGAATATGCTGTATTCTATGCAAGCAATCTTACCGACTGCAATGGTGCAAGTGAAAGACTCCAATGGTTTATTCAAGCTGTGCGGGCTCTGCTGGACCCTGTATCGCAAGTCGCATCTGTGTTACAACATTTTTCACTATAGCTTCTGTGCAGACATTTGGGTTAAGGATGGCGAATGGAAATGTAATGATTAGAGGGTTTGGGACAATCGAATTTGGGAGGTAGAAGCTTACGTGGTTCCGACACTTAAGAGATTACAGATGGACAAATTAAAATCCCTGTTCCTTGCCGATCGTATATTTAGTGAAAATGGTCATATATTGACCTTTTATTAGGTATTTTTGTTGGTGATAGTAAGTAAGCAATTAAAATTGTCCCCTCTTTTGTCTGCCAAATAAGCTAACAGAAGAGAAGAAGTATTGTGAAATACCGTTAATAAAAATTAACTGAAAGAAACAAAGACGGTAGATTCCTAGTTAAATTGCCAACAAGAGGAGACCCATCCTAACTTGGGGTCGAAATATGTTTTGACTGAGCAGCGACTTAAACCAATGCAGAACCGATTCAAGCAAAAGCCAGAGTTCCAGAAGCAATATGTAAACTTAATGAATGAATACGAACGGCTAAGCCAAATGCGCCACATAAATGAACTCATTAACAAAAGCGAGTATTTCTAACCACATTATGGTGTTTTAAATAAACTAGCACTACCACGAAGTTGAGGGTAGTTTTTAATGCATCATCAAAGGACGTAAATGGTACATCCCTCTACAACGTATTAATGATAGGTCTGATCATCCAGTCACCTCTAATGGATATTTTGATACGATTATGAAGACATCGAGATGCCATATCCGGTGACGTTAAGACGTACCTTACAGAATATTTTGTGGAGAAAAGATCCCAATGAAACCATTTGACATTACGCAATAAATACTCTGACGTACGGTACTATTCCTGCTTCATTTATAACCACCAGATATATAATGCAGACAGCACAAGTAATATCCTGCCGCCGCCACCGCAATTTAGAAAGACCAGTATGTTGATGACTCAATGACCGGAGCCAATGATGTGATTCAATTAGCACAAATAAGAGGAGATATCGTCAATATACTTGCCGAATATGGATTCAACTTACGAAAGTGCGCTAGCAACAGTGTTTTACACGGGAGCAACTAGCTGGTCAAGCTAACAGTCCTTAGAAATACATAACCGAAGATGAAATAATCAAAGTATTGGGTAAAAAATGGAATTCATAATTAGATGCATTTTGTTTCTCCGTCTGCTTAGCAACGAAAGTTGCTCTAGGAGCAAACAAAGTATTTGATCCATTAGGATGGTTGTCACTGCTGGCTATACGAGTTAAAATCCTCTTCCAAAGTCTATGGTTAAAAAATTTAAAATGGGATGACCAGCTGCCACAAGATGTACGTGGCAAAATCAGTACACTACCCAAAAAATTGAAGGAAGTTGAGAAATTGAGTGTCCGTATGTGGCTTAAATTTGTCGATGAGATTGAATTATATGACTTTTCCCAGGCCAGTGAATTGTTGACCCGGATCCATCCAACTACTACGGCTATCTTGAGTGGAGTTATTGGGCGCGGTCTTATTAACGGAACTGGTACACACCGTAAAGGGTTTCTTGGTAAAAGTCAAAATCATCAGAATAATATTATGGAGTTACAGCAAAATTGGATTAGATTGGTTGTCCTGACATTATGCCCCTACAAAGCAGAATTCAGCAGACAATGCTTCAAGAGGGATATCAGTTAATGTTAACTTGTCAATTGGAAAGTTCTATCCTAACTAACCATATTCAAGAATTTCATATAAAAATCATTTTAGAATGCCAATATTAGTCTACCTATCGAACTTTATCATAATCGGTTGAAAAATAGCCAGGTTCCATCGTACTTATCCATGTCGCAAAACTTCGTCCAAAAATCATTCTAAAATCCTATTTCCAATGCATGAGCCGAATTTCATCATATTTAGTTGAGAAATAGGCAAGATCCACCATACTTGGTCATGTTCCCGAACCCCATCTAAGAATACAATTTCCAACGCACACGTCAAATTTCATGATAATCCGTTGAGAAATAGGTTAGTTCCATCATGCGAGGCCATATTCCAGAATTTCTTCCAAAAATCATTATAAAATCCCATTTCCAATGCACAACCCGAATTTCATCATAATTGGTTGAGAAATAGGCAAGTTCCTTCATACTTAGCCATATTCCAGAACTTCATCCAAAAATCATTTTTGAATTTTATTTCAAACGAACATGTCAAATTTCATGATATTTGGTTAAGATCCATTATACTTGGCCATATTCCAGAACTTCATTTAAAAATGATTTTAGAATCCCATTTCCAACGCAAATGTCAAATTTCATCATAATCCGTTGAGAAATAGACAAGTTCCATCAAACTTGATCATATTCTAGAACTTCTTCTAAAAATCACTTTTATATCCCATTTCCAATGCGTAAGCCGAAATTCATCATAATTGGATGAGAAATAGGCAAGTTCCATCAGACTTATCCATATTCCAGAAATTCATCCAAAAATCATTTTAAAATCCCATTTCCAATGTACAAGCTGAATTTCATCATAATTGGTTGATAAATTGGCAAGTTCCTTCATACTTGGCCATATTTCAGAACTTCATCTAAAAATCATTTTAGAATCCCATTTCCAACGCACATGTTTAATTGCATGATAATCGGTTGAGAAATAGGCAAACTCTATCATACTTGGGCAAATTCCAAAAAATCTTCCAAAAATCATTTAAAAATCACATTTCTAATGCACAAACCGAAATTCATCATAAATGGTTGAATAGGCAAGTTCCATCATACTTGGCCATATTCCAGACCTATGTACAAGCCGAATTTCATCATAATTGATTATAAAATAGGCAAGTTTCATAGAATAGAAGTGTAGAATCCCATTTCCAACGAATATGTCAAATTTAACCATAACCGGTTTAGAAATATGCAAGTTACTCGGCTTTATTCCAGAGTTTCATCCAAAACTCATTTTAGAATCCCATTTCAATCGCGGAAGTCAAATTTCAAACTACTCAATCCTCAACCCAACCGCAAACTCTCCTTCAACACAATCCTCATACCAGCATATACAAAAAATTGGTCAACTGCTCACTATAACTTAACTATAACTCAACTAAAACTCAACTTGAACTCAACCCGCAAATTAACTTAACCTTCAACTCAACAAAAAACTCAATACCAACTCAATATTCAAACCAGCATAATTATGTATATACAAAATTGTTAAATATTTCTATAACCAGATATTTTGGGTCAATTCATATGGTAGGTATCCGAACCTCTTGACCCACAGGTTCCGAAAGCTTTTCAAATATTGGCCTTGACAATAGAAACAGATTGGCCAAAAAAAATTCTAAATCGAACAAGCCGTTCTCGAAATACCATGGGTACAGATAAACAGAATCCAGACAGACTAGCGGACATCTTTTTTTTTTGCTGTTTTAGACTCAGGGACTTTTAAAACGGCGAGAAAAGTGACTTTGGACCAATCAAATTTTTGATCATTTTTGTCAGGTTCTCAACACTTTGGTCTTTTTAGACCGAAGTAATAAAATCACGACTTCAGCATTACCGTATTATATCAACAAACTATTGGCATGATAGGTTTACATTTAATCATATGTAAAATCAAATGAGGGAACGGTATCTTGGTTTTAATTAGAGGTGGGCTAAAAGGCTCAAAAATAGGACAAATTAACTATATCAACTGAACCGAAATAAAACTAGAAAGTAAACTATAAAGTGTAGATCATAATTAAATCAAACTGAATTGTAAGAATCTGAGTTTAACATTGATTTAAACATATGCAGAAGATAGTCCAGCGATGATAACGCAGTCTAGTTTATCAAAAATAAAATTCACAGAAGCACAAAGAACTATTCGCAAAAATGTCTCGCAGCCTCCAGGCTTTATCATACATTTTAAATTTGAGTAAATAACAGGACTCCGGTAAAGAAAGCTTAGGAATAAAAATTCCAAAACCTTTCGAAAAGAGCTAGTGTAGCCAACATCTCTCTATCCAGTCGTATATTATCTACTACAAATTTTCACAAACAATAAATTTTCATAGGAAATACGTTTTTATACATCGAAATGTTTTCAAATATTACTATTCAGTTGAATTGGAAAAATAAACAATTTTGCGGCTATAGTTGACCATCTCATCCAGATATGAAAATGATCTTTAATTATGTCGACATAATATCCATTGCCAGAATTTACAGAAAATGATCGTGAGGTAGGTGTTCATCAATTTTTGTAGGTGAGCTAATCTTGGAGGCTCAGAAGCGCAAGGTTGGAGTCATCCTGAGGAGTGATGCAAATGCTCATCACACGATCTGGAGAAGTATGGACACAAATGAACGAGGTGAGTTACTAAACTTTTTGGCGATTATTCTATTAAACTGGAGAGTGTCGGAGGACCGCTCCATTTCTAATCATTGTTATTTTCAATTTGAAATGGACTTGATTTCTCCAAAATGTCCAATTTACAGAAATAGGAGGTAAACCATCTGGGTTACCTTTAGAACTGTTCTGGGTAGCTTACTACCAGTTTCCGTGCCAAAACCTCCAAAAATTGCGCAAGAGCTCGATGGCTTGGTGGACGAGTTGTCCAGCGCTTTTAATGAACCGATACTGGGCTCTAGTCCGCTTTGCAGGCCCAGGAGTAAATCTCGGCTACCATGGTGGCCCAAGAAGATTTAACAAATACGTCAAAAATGCAAAAGACCCTTCAAAACAGCATGGAAAACGAAAAGCCGCTGTAGACTAGGACTCCTATAAGGATGTCCTCAAAATTTAAAAATATCAATTGAGAAATGCCAAGAACAGCTATTGGAGACTATACTGTCGCAAAATTCAGGAGTCCTCGGAGATGTCTAGGCTACACAAAGTACTATCAACTGGTCCTCCCATCCCCAATTAATCTTCAACGGCCGGATGGGATATGGACCATTCATAATGCTGAATCGCTGGAACTTCTACTAGAGACTCATATTCCTGGTTGTTTCGAATTTGTACCTAGCGCATCAGTAGGTAAAAGGGCAAGTAGCCTCATAGGCCAAATTATTAGCAGAAAAAAGATCATGTGGGCGATAAACAGTTTTAAACCATATAAGTCGCCTGGACACGATGGTATTATCCCTACAGATATTCAACAAAGTACGGATCTAACCATTTCCTGGTTAGAGGTAATTTTGAACATTCCTAGTAAATGAACAGAAGTGAGATAAGCTTGTCTTACTTCCGTTTCAAAATACTGATAGAATAAAGACAAATAGAATTATATTAGAGGCACGATTGTGCCGGAAAAGCTGTCTAACTCTCAACATGCCTCTTATATATTTCATTGAGAAATCTTTCGAGTATAGAGACTACGCAATGGTAGCCTTCTTGGATATTAAGAAGGCCTTTTTACAATGTGTTTCCAGAGGCTATAACTCGAGCTATTTAAGATCTGGGAGTGGATGAATCACTCAAGGACTGGATAGGTCAATTGCTAAAAGGCAGGATCATAAATGCCAGTTTTGGGGAATCTCCGTCAGAAGATTTGCAAGCAGAGGTACGCCGCAGGATGTCGTACTGTCCCCCCTATTTTAGAACTTGGTCATAAATGACCTGTAGCTGAGACTGAAACACGGTGGCTTCAAGATTGTTGCCTATGCGGATGATATTGCTATTTGTGGTTGTGGCAAATATCCCAGCACTCTTAGTGAGCTCATGCAAAATGGTTGAATTTGAAACCCACAAAACCGAATTGGTTTTCTTCTCTAGAAAATATAAACTTCCTCATATCGATTCTTCCACTTTAAATAGGTTCAGCTTGACTTTTACAGATAAAGCGAAGTTTCTGGATCTCGTTTTGAATAGCAAATTAAATTGGAAACCTAATATTCTGGAAAGGGTAAACAAAGCTACGGTAGCGCTAGACTTTTGCAAAAATTCCATTAGGAAAGGATGGTGGCTGGAGCCCTGCATCGTAAATTGGCTTTATATTGCAGTAGTCATACCCATACTCTTGTATGGAGTAATAGTCTGGTGGCCTGCTGTGGACAAAATTGTTAACCAAGAGCTGTTAACAAAAGTCCAGGGAGGACTGGAAGATATGTACAGTTTTCGAACCGGGAGTTATAAACTTCTTCACCGATGGTTCAAAACGGGACGGGAAAGTCTTTTAACTACTGTTAAATTTCTTCTTGCGTCTCCCCGACGTAGTTGCGAGGAAGAAGAGGAGGATGAGACAGTACTTCATCTTCTTTACACCTGCCTTCGTCTGGTACGAAACAAACTAAAGTTTCTAGGGGCACACCTCTTCAAGGACCTGACGTGCCTCTGTAGAATGGACGTCAGGAGTATCCAGCGCTTTGTTGACAGCTCAAAATGGAAGAAACAATTATTCATGGTATGGCTACGGAGCATTTTTGAGTTTATGGCTGGTTCTAGTGGACCGCCACCCAAACCTAACCTAACCTAGATTTCCAGAGCTCAGAACTTGCTCTGGGCAAGAATAATAAATTTACTTTAATAAAATGAACAAATCGAAGTGTTAAAAATAGTTGAGCAAGGGCATTTGAGAAGTTATATGTTCAACGTGTTGCAAATGCCACCAGAACAGAGAACACAATTTTTAGAAAAAATACTTTATCAACACAGGAGTGACGTCGATAAAGCCAAAATTCAAACATTACTTATGCGACACCTAAAACACATAAACTATTTAACTAGTCAAGACTCTATCAAAACTTTCAATAAATAAAAAAAATTCAACAAATCTAGTTTACAAATTGAATCAATGCAGTGTAAGACCATGATTTGTTCTTAAACCATTTGATTTGTTCTTTCAAACAGTTTTCTTCTCATACAACTTTTGTTTCATTTCCATGTTCATAATAAATAAAATATAAAAGGCTAAAACCTCAAGAGGTAATCAGAACTTCGGTCCTGAAAATTAACTCAACTCCCAAATAAATTGCTAACAGAACCTCTTAACTTAATTTTCATATCAACCTCTAACTCAACAATATAATCTCGACTACAACCGCCAACTCAGCTCCTAAATAAATCCCTAAGTACAACTCATCGCATAACCCCAACTCAACATTATACTTGACAACTTAACCCTCAACGCAACCTTTAACTTAACGCCCAGCTCAATCCTCAAATCAACACGGTCCAAAAAATTAAATGCGTACTTGAACTCAACCTAGAAAAAGTAAAGCTAACTTAAAACTTAAACCTCAATTCAACCCCAAACTAAACCTGAACTCAGTCCCAACTTAACTCTTAATTCAACTCTCATTTCAACCCCTAACTCAATTCCTAAATTAACACGGTCTGAACCTCTCCGATATAAAACCAGCATATATAAAAAATTGGTCAAATGTTCATTGTATCCTAATCCATCCCCAACTCAACTCCAACTCAACTTGAATTAAACCCACAAATTGACATCAAACTTAACCTTCAAGTCAACCCCAAATTCAGTATCCAACTCAATATTCAAACTAGCATATAAAAAAAATTGGTAAATATTTATGTAACCAGGTTGTTTTGTGTCAATTCGTACGGCAAGTAAGGTCCGGCAAGTACCCGACCCTATTGATGCACAGGTTCCAAAAGCTTTTCAATTTTCCAACTTAACCATAAAAACAGATAAGAAAGAAAACAGATTAAGACATTCTCGAGAAATCAAGGGTAAAGGCATGTAGACAAACATCCATACAACCAGATATACAAACATCTAGACATCCAGGCGTCCAGACAGACGGATGGACATTTGTTTTTGTTGTTTTTTCGGGGACTTTCAAGACGTCGAGAAAAGTGATTTTGGACCAACCATTTTTTTTCGTCATTTTTAACAATATTTCAATACTATGGTCTTTTTAGCCCGAAGTAATAAAATCAGTTGTTGGTCTATTTTGTGAAATAAGTAGTAAAGCGCTCCGCAGCTCAAACTTTTAATATTTTCCGTGGCTTCGCTCCCGGGAATTCCCTGAAACGACCCACTACTGGATACCAATGGAATATGCGTACAACTTTGGTTAACGAAAACGCTGCTTGTCGAAAAGAGATCGCAGATTATTTTAGGGTTATATGATTTTAGGCCGTTAGATGGCAGGTAGTTATTATGATTCATAAGTTTGACAAATTTAGGGAACTGCTTCGGATTACGCCGTAAGTTGTCTTCTAAGTGAATTATGTATTTTTTGTACGGAATCTATTAAGGCAGGAAATCTGTTTTCTGAAACTTTCTAAGATATTTATTATAAGAGGCCTCAAGTTGCAATTTAGGCACAAATTTAGCAATACATTAGAGTTAACAACTGAACTGTTGATATCAATATATGATAGCTAAAATAATATTATTGAACTGTTGCCAAATTAGAGAACGGATTTTCTAGCTTAATTAGCAGCTCGTTTACCACAAGGAGTATATTTTCCAAATTAATTTCATTCCTCACTTGTAATAGTTTGCTATTTCTGGCTTGGTTGCACATACCACTCGCAAGTTTTAAAAGATAATTTTCTTTGTAGAGCAAAGCATCTCTTTGAGATGTTGGCCACTATTTGGTAGGCACGTAGGTCATTGTCGGCAACTAAGTTTCAACTAAGTTTCTGGATTCAACTCAAACTTATTTCGGATATTTTTACTTAGGCTAACTCTCTTCTTCTGAACTAAACAAGTTTTGTTCACTAGAATTCGTGTTAGGTGCACTGCTTTCTCAAACCCATAATTATTGGACTAAATTACTTGGACAAAATGCCAATTTGTTAAATACAATAAAATATTAGGATTTACTTTTTTATTACAGGTTACTAAATTTTTAAATTAAATAAAATCGGTTAAATGGTAATTGTATATACGCTTGGAAGACTCATATACATAGTGGAAAGGGTCGGTCAATGTCCTTAGTTTATTTCTGTAGGTAAAATTTTAAAGACAGCTGCTTAAGCCGCTGTTATTCCGAACTAACCTTTCCAACAATTGATTCATTTATTATTACACCAACTAGTTGACCTCAAACTAAATTCTTTACTAAATTATTACGAACCGTAATAATTTAAGTTCAATAAACAGAAAAACTGTAAAAAAAAATCTCCAAACTATATTCACACACGCGAACCATACAGTTAGACTGTTCCCCATTAAACATATTAAATTAACTGTATAACTCAAATTAATATCCCCCAAGACATACAGCAAAATAAATATGTTTTTAATGACCTAAATCACACATCAACTCAACAACCTTCTTAAACCCATTAAGATTACAAAGAATTGGAATAAGCCAAAATACAAAAAAAAAACCGCGACCCAATATAAAATGACTTTGCTAAAAAAAAATACAAATAAAAATCTCTTTCTATTTCAAATATTGTCGCCCATATATGAAAGATTCACGAAACGGTAATTATGTATTTAACCTCATTTCGGTTTAAGAATAATTTACTGGTTACAAGACGGCGAGAATATTTAATTTTTTTATAAAATAAAACTAAAAAAAAAAATTAAAAGTAACGGATTACAGTTATATACAAAATGAACAGAACATTAATAAAGTCCGGGTGGATGAATCAGAATTGAAATGCTGGATACGAATATCTGTCTATTTTATTTAGGTCATCTCGCTTATGCAAATAAAATTGTAACTGGAAAGATGCAGAATTTTATAATTAAATTAAATTGATCGGCTAGTTATTGTATTAATTGTGTTTTGCAAATTCAACCGCAAATACACCGTGTTATTGGAAAATTATATCGTCATGCGTTCAACCTGAACTCGTAGGTGATACTGATCAGTTAAGTTGAATACGATACATAAATCAAATGTGAATTTAAATGCGATTAACAGAATGATTGTGTAGTCATCATTGCATGTTAATCAAATACGTATGTATGTTTGTAGTTTCCCAATTCACTATAAACTACCAATCGTGTATACTATGGTCATTCTTTTTTAATAATATCGTTGTTACATAATCTTTGCGTTTCGTACATTAAATTCACTTTAACCGGATTCAAATGTATAATAGTTGGTAGAGTATTGTCATTTGTAATCTGTAAGCTCACAACTGGATAATAAACATGAGTTATGCGGATTTACATTTTCTTACTACTTATAATAAACACGCGTATCATTTGTAATGAATACAAATTATTAATGATTTGCGTTGTGACATTTATTTGATTAAATAATAATTTGGAATAAATATTCCAATATTAAATCAAGATTAATTACATGAATATTGCAAACGAGGAACGGTATAATAAAAACCCCGCTGTAAAAGCTTCAATGGAATTAAGCTCTTAATCACTTGATTACCAGAAAATTGTGCAGACATCCAGATTTACATAAATAACTTAATTATTTCATTGCTTAAATCTTTAGGTGGTTGACTAAGTTTACATATTCTCTAACGACTTAAAAAATTCGAAAGTAACTTTTAAGAAATTCGGAAAATATTTCACAATTTTTAAGAGATTTAGAAGTTATTTGGGAGTTTTCTAGATAGAGCATGCAGAAATAGAGCTGTGTTGTGAATATCGTGAAGAGGAAAGTTGTAAAAGATGTCATCTGTATTAGTATGATTCGCTAGTACTTAAATGCACAATACATTCTGTATATATATAATGTAGATTGTGGTATAATCAGTCCAGTCGCCGCGGCCCGATGAGAAGATTAATTTTTTCATAATCATAAGCTCATCAGTTCGAAACTGGATTGAATTCTCCTACTACAATCCTCGGAACATATTAGAAATCATATACAAATTTAAAAATTAAATAAATAGAATTCTGTCTATTAGTCGGTTTCGTTGAATTATCGTTCGTAAATACTAATAAATATACTTCTAGTGTTAATAAAAACACATTTAAAAAGATCTAATCACCGGTAGCGTATTAGATATTACATGAATTAATTAACATTCAACAAAATATTGAAAAAAGTTTTTAGATATGCTTATTATTTCTTATAGTTTATTTGACTTTTTTATAAAAACGGTAAAGAATTTTTAGAATTCGTACCAATTAATACTATGACTGGTTGTAAACATCAACTTTACAGGAGCCAATTTTTTTTTGTTATCTTCGAATACGTCCAACTTTTTGATTTGAAATTAAGTGAAAAGGCTAAGTAGAACTTGCCATTAATTACTAAATTGATTTTTATTGGTTTTTCCTTATCATAGTTTAACTTTTTACACGAGAAATGTCATAGTTTAGACGGAAATGAAAATGGAGAAAAATTATATAGTATCAACAAACAAAATTGACAAACGAAATTATTTTAAACTTTATTGACGACGTTATTGAATGCTTTATAAATTTTAAAATTCACAATATCACAATTCATTATCACATACCACAATTCTTTACAAAATTAAAAAAAATACAAAACAATATAAAACAAGTAATCCACATTAGTAAAATATTTAACATTATAAAATAAAGCTTTGTGTTTTATTCGGCGGCCTCATCAACATTGGCTATCGTTTGTGCAAATAAACTTCTACAAAAAACATGATATTTGCTATCTATCAATTTTGAGTTACAAAATGAATTCAAGTCTTTCCACTTTCCTTCCGATATTGGTGGAGCCGCGTTGACGGAATCCTCTTAATTTTGTGAGTGTCCTTTCGCTAATTAACGTTAAACGATTTTTAAATTACACTTTTGAAAGCCTACAAATAGAAAGATGATAATATTTTGGTTTTGTTTTGGTAACAACAATTATCCGACCAGAACTTAATTTGAGACAAATTTTAATTTTGATTTACTTCAAGTTGAATACATTTTTCTAAGCAGCTCACAACTTCGCTAGGTTCGCGCTTTGCAGTGCATTCGTGCCAAACGAAGCAGTAAGCTTCTTTTGTTTTCAGCTTGAATACTGTAAAGTTATAGCGATTAAAATATAGCTTAAAATACAAAGCCGAAATCAAAACTGCTTCAATTACTTATTTTGTCATGGCTTTCTAAAGCTTCTCGTTTGTCTTAGTCTAGTATAGATCGTGCAGAATTTTGCCTTGTTTAAAAGCCACGAAAATTCGCCCTCCACTCGTTGTATTGGCCTTTCTTTGGTATAAAAAATATTATATTAAAGCTATTATTGAATAAATCTGTGTATTTCCGCTTTGTTGCTGGACTTCAATCCACAAAATATACAATCTAATAAATATTCGCGTTCGAAGCGCTTTCTTAAATAATGCGACTCAATTCTCAGTCCACACTTGAAAATCGGCAAAACTATTTCTATGATTTTTAACAGACCATATGTTAGTTGCTTAAGAGGTGAAGATTTTTCAGAATCGCTTTCCCCGCAGGCTCAATTTTAAAGCTTCGTTTTTCAACTTTAAAAAAATTGTGGAAATCCACTGTCGATTTATTCCTAAAATGCAGGAAAATGTTTAATATTTTAAATTGCATAAAATTATCGAAAAATAAAAAAATTAGGCTTATCGAAACAATCCATAATCCATAGGGCCTTCTTGCTTTGAGCAAAAAATACAGTTGATTTTCCTTTCGTTTAAACTTTTTTCAGTTTTTGGTAATATTTTAGATGTAGTAGTCATTTACATTTTATTTTTATTTTTTCCCAAAAGGGTAGGTGTTTGAAGCCCAGAGCACTGCGACCATTGAAGCCTATTGTGCATCCCTACAGATTCTTACGTGAAATGTAGGTCTATGTTCTTGATAAACGCTGCTACCTGATGCATATCCAGTGGGTCGGCATTAGGCCAATGGATTATGTACGCATTAAGGAACTTAAATCTTTTTAGGATGAGAGTATCGCATGTGAAGATTAGGTGTTTCGATGTCTCCTTATCGCAGTCACAGAATCTGCACTGGTCCGTAAGGGACCTTCCTATTTTATGTAGATGGCCATTAAAAGGGCCGTGACCTATTAAACACCAGGTAAGGGATCTTAGGGATTGGCGGTCTATCCTCGGTGCCTCTTCCAGACGAGTAATAAATAACAGAATAATTTCTTGGCTTGTCTCATCCCAATGGAGGACTCCCAGAGTAATTTCCTATAATTCTGCTCCCAGTCCCTTATACCATCGCCATGTCGGTTTTGGAAAAAACAATACTAGGACTGGGACTCAGGAAATCTCGGCTTGCTCCCATTTTTGCTCATCGGCCTGCTGCCTCATTTCCGTTAATAGTGGAGTGGCCAGAAAAGGGTGACTTTGTTTGCTTTACCCAGCTCTAATAAATTACAGTAGCAGCTCCGGATCAATTTCGAGTTGAACACTTATGCTCCTAAGGCTAACAGAGCTGCCTGGCTGTCCGAGATTATATAGATCTCGGTTTTCTTATATTTTTTTTTTGAGACATTGAAGCACACATACCTCAATATCAAAGGTCTCTCCCTGAAAAACTGTGGGGGTGCTAACCAGTGGTATGCGTAGTTCTAGTCCCTGCACCGGTACCCCCGTGTATTTTTGACCCATTCGTGTACCATACAGAAGCATGGCGGGGGAAGGAGGAGATAATATTCTCTACCAGTGCCCTATTCGGCAAACTAATGGTAAAATTCCTCCGACAGTCGATTGTCCTTACCATCAAATCTCATAGCTGGATCAATTCCTCCTTAAAATTTAATTTATGTAGGTACTGTTGTGTCCTGGCCTTATGGTTTTAAATTTGGCTATACTTTTTAGGCTCAGACCTCTTAAACCGGCTACAATTTTAATGTATTGGTGCAGTGGTGAGAGTCCCAGTATTCTCTCAAGGGCAGCTGTTGGTAGTATTCATTGCTCCAGTTGCACCCACATAGATAAACCTCTGGATCGTGTCCGGTATTCGCCGTGCCCCAGTAGAGCCAAACCAAACATTTATGGGCTCAGTCCCCACGTTTTGCCAATCATTCTTTGGCAGGTGAAGTAGGCTTTATTCGCCTTGTTTGTGATATGATTTAAGTGGGGATTCCATGTCAATTTCTGATCAAGGACGACACCCATATATTTAACCTCCGTCGACAGTTGGAGAGTAACCTCCCCCCCTTCCCCTCAGGGCTATCGGCAAGAGGCCAGTTTTCCTCCGGTTAGTAAAGAGAGTGCAGTTGACCTTATTAGGATTTACGGTAAGGCACACCTCCCAGCCCCAATCATTTACTACCTCTAGGGCTTGTTGCATTCTTTCCCCTACTGTTTTTACGAATTGGCCCCTAACCATCAAGACCAGGTCGTCCGTATAAGTAATATTCCAGAAGTCTAAATTTCTCATTCTGGTAAGTAATTGATCCATCACGATCAGACACAATAAGGAAGAGAGAACACCTCCCTGTGGGCAACCCCTGGTGGCCGCTATGGTGATGTTTTTGTCTCCAAAAGAGGCCGTGGTCCTCCAGTTTTTTAGCATGTTTATAATCCGCTTTTCGGTGAAGGAATCTATACCCCTTGTTAGTGATTGTTCCTGAATTACCTCGAAACTAGTATTATCAAAAGCTTCCTGGATATCAATAAAGGAGCATAGTAATAATTCTTTATTTCGGAGCGTATCTTCGATTTCCGATGTCAGCTCGTGTAGAGCCGTTAATGTTGTTTTCCCTGCTTGGTGTGATTTCCCTGCTTGGTGTTGATTTCCCTGCGTGCTGCCTAGAGTCCAGAGGGTATCCTTGGAGAGTGTTCGATCTGATACAAAGTTCCAGAACTTTCTCCATGGTTTTCAGTAAAAATGATGTGAGGCTAATAATTCTATAAGACCTAATCTCCTCTGGGGATCTTTTTACCGCTTTTGGGATAAAAATCACCCGAACCTTCCTCCAGCATATTGGAACATATTCCAAGCTGAAGCTGACTCTGAAGACTACGATAAAGCAGCAAAGTCTGCAGGCCTTGTTGTAAAAAGATGGGGTATACGCAGTCCCCTCTCGGTGGTTTGAAAGGGCCAAATGATTTGACTGTCCAGCTTATCCGTTCCTGCGTAATAACTTACCTCGAGAACTCGTAGCCCTCGTACGCTACTTGCGTTGGATTCTTCCTGATCTTTCATTACTACACATTCTGGGATGTGACCTCTCACTAGACATTCCAGAGTCTCCTCCCTGGCTGTGGTTGTATCTCCACTTGGTTTCCTTACAGATCCCAAGGGATTCCTGTGCTCCATAGAGAGGGCCTTCTGGAGCTGACACGCCATAACTTGTATATTTTCTTATAAAAGTCTCTCCAGCTTATTGTTTTGCTCTGCCTAAGAGCTATGTTGTATTGTATAAGGGAATTCTGATAGGTAGTCCAATCGTTCGTCCTCTTAGCCCTATTAAAAAGTTTACGCACATTTCGTCTCATGTTTTCCAAGTTTTGGTTCTACCAAGGAACATCCATTGTGCCTCTAATACAGTAACGTCATTTGCTACTCTGTCGAGGTCTTCGGCAGAGTTTATTGTGGTCTGTAGACCAGCTAAGTTATCCAAAGATCTGTCGTTATAGACTGGCCAGTTGGTGTGTTTTGGTAACCTTAACATCAACTTTTGTCTCGAAGGGATATTGATATGAAACCTGATGTACATATGATCTGAGAGGGATGCTTCCTTGGACACATGCCAGTCGAGAATTGCATTGGAGGTACCCATGTCAGACAGAGTAAGATTCAGTACCTCTCTCCTAACGGAATTCACGAAGTTCATATCACTCATTTTCATCCCCGGGGGTCATTTTCATCCCCGTGAAAATATTCAGAAGCGATGTTAATCACCCTCCTGCCTCCTTTTGGTAAGGGCACCTCTATTAAAACAATAGAAATGATATTGTGCCTTGAGCGACAGAGAATTGCTGTCCTCGGCCTATCTGCAGCCGTGTCGTAGACTACCTTACCTGTATTGGCTGAAAAACCTTTAATCTTCCCATTGTTGGTCCTAAGCTCCTGTACGAGCGCTATACCCCAGTCATTAATCATACAAATACGGTTTAGGTGGTTTGTTGCCGTCTTCGATCGATGCAGATTAATCTGCACGAATCTCAGTTGCGTTGTTGTTGTAGGTTTGGTATGTTTCACCATGATGTGTATTTTTATGTTTTATCATTTCTTAGACTCCGGAGAGCCTGGTTTACTTGGTTGCTGTTGTGCCACCCTTCCTCTAGGGAAAGCCCATGACTTTTCCCGCTCCTTCCTCGGCCCGGTTTGGCGGGTTTGCCTGTTCCGGGGGTGCCAGGTCTCCTGGCCGCGGCCGGCCCAGCAACCCCATCACCGCGGCCAGCGTTCTCAGCCATACTGCCCTTGACGTGCCGGGCAGATTCAGCTCGGCTACTCTCCCCTTGACTGCATCCACCGCCTCCTCCTTCTTTGAGCGGAAGTGTACAGGGCCAAATATCCAGTTGACTCTGTAGTTGGAGCCCTTGAGTATCGCCGCCGTTTTGTGTGAAACGGACATCGTAATTGGAAGGAGGTCGCCTTCTCGCTCCTTCCTTGCAATAATCCTCTAATTTGCGTCTCTTAGGTCCTTATTCTGGATCACCAGACGACGCAGTACTTTTTTGTTTGTCTCCTTACCACCTCGTGGCAGGTAGACAAACATGATCTTTGGGCGAGGCAATTTCTCCTCCCCGACTGCCTTCCGGGATGCTCCGTCACATGGCTTAAGTGAGGGCACTGTGGCCCTGAGCCACTCTGCCATGTCTTGATGGGCGAGAGCCCACCGTTTCGGGTGCGACATCCCACGAAATTTGGGCTCACACCATTTAACGACAGCTCCACCACAGTGTTCATTATGGTATCCTTTATTGCCAGAATCTGGGCAATGTCCAGTTTTTTTTTCAGGGATGCCTTGATTGGTAATCTGCAACCTGATAGCCTTCACTGCATTACTATTCGTTGTGACCGTATCGGCCCTGTTCTCGGGGCAACTCTCCTTATAGGCGCCCTCAGGTGCAGCTTTTGGGGCGTCGCTCCTTTTGGCGCGATGTTTTTGGCGGTAGAGCCGTCATCCGACCTATTCCTCTTATTTGTTGGGACAATTCTGGCCCTTATTTTCTCCTTACATTGCTACAAGGCAGCGTCGCGGCGGACCCCTGACCGAATTAGATGGCCCCATTAAGGCATGTTCTCCTCTTTGATGTCTCCTCGAGCTGTAACTCCTCAAGGTCGTTATTTATTTCGGCCATTGTCGACATAGATTGGGTATCCGTTTCGGGCAACAGAGTGCCATGTACAGAAGAGCCCACCGCTACGTCCGTGCTAAAGTTCTGAAATTGGTGCGTTTGAAGGAGCACCGCCCTAATTTTTTTCGTTTTTAATTAAATACATACAGTGTTGATTTGTTTGAAGAATGAAAGGTCCACCACGGCAGCGCCTCTTGCCGTGGTAAGGCTGATGAAACCAGAGGTCGCCTAGTATCCGGAGTTCCGTGCTAGCGACCAACTAACCCATGATCATTCATCCCTCTACCCTCGTGTCTCACCTTATATTTTTTTTCAAGGTTTATACCATCCTTTAGCGTCGTACTTTAGCCTGTTGTTCGGTAAATGAGCCAACAGTTTCCGGAGGTCACCACGAGATGATAGCACGTACACTTGCCAATCACACTCAGGTTACCCCTCGCGCAGATCGTGGGCCCACTGACAGGACTTCCCAAAGACATGACCAGTCCAGCCTGCTGGAGCTCACCTTAAAGGAAGGTTACGGAGCTGGTATTACTACACAACTTTATTCCCCCCTTCCAGACGACGCCAGTAGTATTTATTCCCTTTAAAGGGTAGCATTACACAATGCCCAGAGTCTTTTAAATATTTCTTGGCGATTTTCTAAGATACATTTTTCCTGATAGTCTGCTCATTGTTTTACACCCAGGGTTAATTCGACGCTCATGTATAAGCTTACCCTTTAAAGTTACAAGTTCCACACCTGTATTACATAACGCCTTAATTTTGTTGGTTTTTAATTTTTTGTTTGTGGCTTCCATTTTCGGCTGGGTCTCTTATAAATTTCAGTTTTATATCGTTTTATTCTGGAAATTGTCGTCGTTTCAATATCTCTGTTGTTTCAGTTTATCAAACTAGTGCTTCTATGTCAAAGTTTTTTGGCCCATCCGCTAGAATTTTGTGATAAGGAACCATTTCTTTTTTAAAAGGTTAACATACCTTAGAAACTTTCGAATTTTCATGATGTTTACGGAACGAAGCATTATTAAAAAAATCCGTTATACTTCTACCGTCTTTACTTCGATCCTTCCTGAAACGATGAATTTTGATGAAAGTTTGTTTGATTTAACATTTTCAAAAATTGTTAACCGTCTGTTGCCAAAATGAACAAGAAATTTTTGATACCTGAATAAAAATATTTTTTTATTTCATGCTTTCGCTAATGCCAAACTGTTTCGAAAAAGATCCTTTAATATTTGAACACTATTGTTGCCGAAAACGTTATCTAAAGATAATGCTGAAATACTTAATAAGGAACAAAATCTCAATGAAAGATTAATTTTGGTAAACATTTACATCAAATACCACTAACATTTATCTCCAAATTTGTTAAATATCCAGGAAGTTTCAAAGTATTTGTTAAAATTATTACGACAACATTTTGTAGATCTTTTAACTTTTAAATTTTTTCACTCTAATTGTATAACTTAAAAATATTTTTCGAGCAAATTGAGTATTTTATAAATTTCAATTTGAACTCTGGTTACGATAGAAAAACATTCGTTATAAAAAATTTTCCATTGTACCCTTGAGAATGACGGAATGTGCTGTCGAAACATCTGGTATTAATTAATAAAAAACATAAAAAATTATTTTATTATAAAGATAAAGCTTAAAAAAGTAAATTTTATAAGTTTTTATTTTTTAATTTTTTTTTTTTTTTTTTTTTTTTGGAAATATTCGGTATTAAATAGTTTTTCTGTAATTAATGCCGATTTTGACTAAAAATTCACTGGGACCTCCGAATTTATGAAAAAAGCATAAATATAAAGTTTCAGTTCGATTGGTTAAACCATCTGGGCTGAAGACAGGACACAGTCAGACAGACAGAAAGACTTGACAAACTGAGGGACAACAGCTCCCACTTCGAAATCCACTTTTTTCTCCCAACGTCTTAAAAGCCTCTTGTTTTAATACTGTTTTTTGGTATTAAAGTTGGCCTTTTTCTTACTATTTTATAAAATGTGTGTGTTGCTAAGCTACACTTTTAATCCTTGGTGTAAAAGTAGGTATTTTTAATACTATAGGAGAAAAATATTATAGTGAAGACACAATAATATGTATAATGTATATATGAAAGTATTTTTTATTTTTTTTATTTCGGAAAAACTTTTTTTATTCATTAACACAAAAAACTCAATTTACATACTTATTTAAAATAGTACATTGTGTCATTAGTGAAAATTGTGTCATGAATAGTTCCGAATAACACATACTATTTTTTCTTCAACGAAGAAATGCTTATTATAAACTAATTATACAAGTAAGTACAAATTATGTAATTAAAATTTCAAAATTGAAAGTAATTTTGTTGAAATATTTTGTGAAACTAAGGAGATCATGACTTTTGTTTGGTTTGACTATTGTAAGTGTCAAACTGCCAAGCTATAATTATAATATTTTTCTTGCGAACAAAATTATTTGTTCTGGATATTAATGTTAAAAGTACAATTTGAACAACTTTGATAAAAATTAAGCAAACCGGATTTGTCAACATTATTATCATTTGTAACCATATTGCCAACAATATTGGTAATTGGACTGGTACTGGGATCTTCGGGGGGTAATATTTATGCAGCAAAGGTATCCTCATTTTCTACAGTATCATGAGCGGTTATATTTTCATGAGTAGTACTGTAGCTGGTACTAGTACTGTAGCTGGTACTAAGTTCATCGGGCCGTAATATTTTTATAGCAGTGTTTGTTTTATTTGTTGTGGAATCTTCTAAGTATCCCTCAGCTACAGTATTAGATTTCCAACCACCATGCCTTTTAAGGCAAGTGAGGTCACCGCTAGAATCTACAAGGAGTGTAGCTGAAGTTCGACGCAAGCAATGACCGGTATATTCACTTGCATTTTTTAAATTTAAATGCAATGCCACCTCTTTTGCAACGCTACTAATTTTGTGAATACCAACTACTACTCGATGACATACTCCACCCTGGTATTTTATAAAAAGACGTCGTTCCTCGAAATTTTCTGGGCGAAGAGCAAAGTACTTTCTGCAAATCCCCAAATAATTTTCTCCCAAAACAGTAAAGAGGCGCGATTTGTTTGTTTTGGAGTTGGGAATTTTTACCAACAAAGCTGATTGAACGTCTTCAATGTCATCTATCTTTAAATTTACTAGTTCGTCGCAACGACATGCACCCGCTACTCCCAGTATTAAAACAACCTGCAAGAAAAATACCAAAAAATAAGTATAAATATTATCTTTAAGTTTTAAAGCTTACCTTCATCATTAAATATGTTTTATCGGGAGCAAAATTTAAAAACAAGTCGATTTGTGCTTTATCGAGAACCCTCGATTTTTTTGCTGTGTAACCAACATTCTGTTTTTTTAAAAATGCTCGCAATTTGGAATATTTTTCGATGTTTACGCCATTTTTATAATTTAATGTGGCCTTAACCATAGAATATTGCGCCCAAAGAGTCGAACTTTTCATCTTCGTAGACAAATTGGCAAAGTATGCCAATAGAACGCTTTCTGAATATAATCCAGATTGCACATTTTTTTCAGTACACCACTTCAAAAATCGGTTATATGCGCACTCGTAAATCTTACGTGATTTTGATGGCAATAGGTTTAATACAATTTCCTTTGCTGTTTGAACCACATCCGGAGGTAAATTTGATAAATCTTCTGATTCAAACATTTTGTTCGCAAGAAAAATATTATAATTATAGCTTGGCAGTTTGACACTTACAATAGTCAAACCAAACAAAAGTCATGATCTCCTTAGTTTCACAAAATATTTCAACAAAATTACTTTCAATTTTGAAATTTTAATTACATAATTTGTACTTACTTGTATAATTAGTTTATAATAAGCATTTCTTCGTTGAAGAAAAAATAGTATGTGTTATTCGGATTAAAAGTGACTTTGTTTGACTCGCAAATATTTGCTTTTGCTCGGCTACGCTGCGCTTCGCCTCGCATGCAAATATAATTGCTCGTCAAACAAAGTATCACTTTTAATCCTAATGACACAATGTACTATTCTTACTAAACTTTATTTTACTAACGTAAAAGAAAATAAAAAAGTGAAACTGTGAAAATTCTATAAACATTCTAATAAAATTTTAGAAAACTCCATTAAATATCTAAAATAAATCGAAAATTTAAGGGATTTGCATTTTTTTTTTTTTTCAATTTTTATTAAGTTCTTATATTTTTTTTTTTTAAACAAACTTTTTAACTTTTTTTATCTTAATATAATTTATAAATTATTTTAGGTGTTTTTTTTGTTATTTTATAGAATTTTCGGAGGTTTTAATTATTTTTGTAGATTTTTTATTAAAGTCCTATAAAATTTTTCAAAATTTAATTTTTTTTTAAATTTATTTTTTTATATTTATTTTTATTATTTATTTTTATTATTATTTAATTTATTATTACTTATTTTTATTATTTTTTATTATTTTTATTATTTTTATTATTTTTTTTATTTATCTTTACGGGATTTAAGGGACTTGCAATTTTAAGCGATTTAAGGGATTATTATTTAAGGGATTTAAGAGAATTAAAGAATTATTTAAGGGATTAAAGGGATTATTATTTAAGGGATTTAAGAGAATTAAGGAATTATTTAAGGGATTTAAGGGAAAATTTAAGGGATTTGCATTTTTTTTTTAATTTTTAGGAAGATCTTATATTCTTTTTTTTAAACCAACTTTTTAACTTTTTTTATCTTAATATAATTTATAAATTATTTTAGGTGTTTTTTTTTATTTTATAGAATTTTCGGAGTTTTTAATTATTTTTGTAGAATTTTTTTAAAAGTCCTATAAAATTTGTCAAAATTTAATTTTTTTTTAAATTTATTTTTTTATATTTATTTTTATTATTTATTTTTATTATTATTATTATTTATTTTTATTATTTTATTATTTGTATTATTTATTTTTATTATCTATTATTTTTATATTTATTATTTTATTTTTTTTATTATAAATTTATTTTTTTAAATTTTTTCACTCTAATTGTATAACTTTAATTATTTTTCGGGTAAACTGAGTATTTTATAAATTTCAATTTGAACTCTAGTTACAATAGAAAAACCTTCGTTATAAAATTTTTCCATTGTACACTTGAGAATGACGGAATGTGCTGTCGAAACGTAAAAATTATTTTATTATAAAAATAAAGCTTAAAAAGGTGAATTTTATAAGATTTTAATTTTTAGGTTTTTAATTTTTTAATTTTTTTTTTTTTGTGTGGAAATATTCGGTATTAAATAATTCTTTTGTAATCACTTACAGTTGGCCGATTTGGACTAAAATTCACTGGGACCTCTGAATTTATGAAAAGTATAAATTTGCAGATTCAGTTCGATTAGTTAAACCAACTGGGCTGTAGAGAGGACACAGTCAGACAGACAAATAAATCGAAAATTTAAGGGATTTGCATTTTTTTTTTTTTTTTTTTCAATTTTTATTAAGTTCTTATATGTATAATTTCTTTTTTTAAACAAATTTTTTAACTTTTTTTATCTTAATATAATTTATAAATTATTTTAGGTGTTTTTTTTATTTTTTTGAATTTTCGGAGTTTTTAATTATTTTTGTAGAATTTTTTATAAAAGTCCTATAAAATTTTTCAAAATTTAATTTTTTTTTAAATTTATTATTTTATTTATTATTTTATATTTAATTTTTGTTATTTATTTTTATTATTATTTATGTTTACTATTATTTATTATTTTTTTTATTTGTATTTTATTATTTAATTATTTTTATTAATTTTTAAGGGATTTTAAAGGATTTACGGAATTTAAATTATTTAACGGATTTAAGGGAATTAAAGAATTATTTAAGGGATTAAAGGGAATTAAGGAATTATTTAAGGGATTTAAGGGAAAATTTAAGGGGTTTGCATTTTTATTAAAGGAATTTAGGGGATTATTATTCAAGGGAATTAAGGAGTTATTTAAGGGATTTAAGGGAAAATTTAAGGGATTTGCAATTTTTTTTTTTATTAATTTTTAGGAAGTTCTTATACATATGTATAATTTTTTTTTTCAAACCAACTTTTTAACTTTTTTTATCTGAATATAATTTATAAATTATTTTAGGTTGTTTTTTTTTATTTTATAGAATTTTCAGAGTTTTTAATTATTATTGTAGAATTTTTTATAAAATACCTACACATTTTTTCAAAATTTAAATTTCTTTTAAATTTATTATTTTATTATTTTATATTTAATTTTTATTATTTATTTTTTTTTTTATTTATTTTTATTATTATTTATTATTTTGATTATTTTGTATTATTTATTATTTTTATTTTATTATTTTTATTATTTATTTTTAAGAGATTTAAGGGATTTGCAATTTTAAGGGATTTAAGGGATTTAAATTATTAAAGGGATTTAAGGGAATTAAGGAATTATTTAAGGGATTTAAGGGAAAATGTAAGGGATTTGCATTTTTATTTAAGGGATTTAAGGGAATATTATTTAAGGGATTTAAGGAATTATTTAAGGGATTTAACGGAAAATCTAAGGAATTTGCGTTTTTTTTTAATTTTTAGGATGTTCTTATATGTATAATTTTTTTTTAACAAACTTTTTAACTTTTTTTATCTTAATATAATTTATTAATTATTTTAGGTTGTTTTTTTATTTTATAGAATTTTCGGAGTTTTTAATTATTTTTGTAGAATTTTTTATAAAAGTTGTATAAAATTTTTCAAAATTTAAATTATTGTTAAATTTATTAAAATTTTTCTAAAAAAACATTTAAATTAATAACTGTCGCTTATCCATTGAATTGACAAAAAATCAATCATATCTTGGAACGTTGTATCTAGCTACTCTTATTCGGTGTCGAGGAAATGACCTCCGTAGAAAATGGGAACTAATTATTTAATTCCTATTACAAAATCTGAGGTTGTATTTTAGGATTTTTTTAGTTCAGTTTATTGTGTGGAATCTAATAATTTATATCGCACATAAATAATTTTGTGGAACAACGTTCCAGTTACTTAAAAATCCAAATTTAGAAATACTGTAATGAGCGCTTGTCACACTCATTATCAATTCTACCCAAAAATCCCAATTTTTTATACATAAAAATAGCATCCCACCATTGAAGATATTCATCTTCAAATAAACCTAATTAGTGACTCTTGTCCGGATGCTAAAAAGCCAATACCTCACTTTTCAACTGTCTCCAATATGTACAGTTGATAAGATGATCTTGCATTTCATATTTTTTCTATTAATTTGTTGGCACGCGACAAAAATTCCTCGTTTTATTTCTTTTTGTTTACGGAACTGTTTGTATACAAATTAAATGTATATTATCAGATTACAGTAAACAAATGTGGAAATAACCTTCTTTTACCTAGTGATAACAATATGGCTTGTTGTTGTTGCACACGCGCATGTAAAATAAAAATAAAATATATACGTACTCGTATATAGTTTCTTTTTTTTTTGGGTGCGCAAGCAATTTTCACCCAATTTTGCGTTGGTTGTACTCAATAATTGGATATGCAATAGGTTTAATTATTGCAATAAGTTTTCTTTTGCGCGTGCAATTTTTTTTTTTTTTAGATCAGCAAATTATGCCCATTTGTTTTCTTTGAACCCATATAATTGTTAGTGGAATGCATTTTTTTTGGCGGAAGCAAATTTGTATATAAACTCCAACAATTTTAGTTGGTGGGAGGAATTCATTTTTTCAATTCTTGTTCAAGTAGTCAGTTATCTATTAAATAAACGTTTTTTTTTTTTAAATTTTAAAATTAATTTTTTTTTTCTTACCGAGGCGACTACAGAAGGATCGATAAAAAGGGTGAGTGTAATAATAATGGTATTTAACTAAAAGGGGCCCGATCAGTAGCGGGATAATCAACTGCCTCAATAGAGGCGAGTGGAAGTGGGCTTTAATGCTCCGCCGCTCTTCTGTTGATTCCTGCTACTGATCTAAACACTTTATTAACAAATCCCGCGCAGGGAACTATATATGTTTATTTAGTTTTTTTTATTATTTTTTTTTATTATGCTTGGCTAGGGCCAAAAACATCAATCCATTCATATTGGACTACTGATCCCACTTTAAGTAGTCAATGTAGTCAGGTCCTACTTTCTTTCTGGTCAAGTAATGTCCTCATTTGTGATCGTCATGATCACCCCTTGATTCTATACCCCTTAAGGCAGGATAGCAAGGTCCCTCATTGCTCCACACCAACCCCCACGACCATTTTTACCTCCCACTGTAGCTAGCAGGAATATTTACTGCCGGTGTGGATGCAAAGGGACAATTTCTATAACAAAAATGTACCCAACATTTTTGTTACAATACTGCCTACAATTTTTGCAAATACACGAAAAGTACCTACAAAGTAGTGGTTCACAAATCTTCCGCATTCTTCTCTTCCTATACAAATAAAACAAGTAAAACAACTTAATGCTGAATCGAGAGATGAAACGACAACGAATACAATGCAAAGTCAGTTTACCATCGGACAAGAAATAGTAAACATTTTTATAAATCAACACGGTTAATTTGGTGTAGTAACACTCTAACTAGGTAATTCAAATTGACGTTAATATTCACAAGTTTTTTTTCTCTATAAATTACTTAGAACAGTTACAATGTACATAATATTATATCTTCTTCTTTCTGTAGTGAGTATTCTAAATCGATAGCTGAGACATAAGTAGGTATAAGAGCAAAAATAGTTTGATATTAAAATGCAAATATATACATGGCTAGGGCGAGAAAAAAAAATGTGCGGCATATAAAATAAATTAAATTCAATTCATGTCCGCGTGCAGGAAAAGAGGCAAACAAAAAAAAAAATTCCAAACTGTCTCGTATAACAGTAGACAATTAGCCACCTTTGTGATACCCATTAAGATTGTACACACATTTTTGTTCTTGTAATAAAACGATTCCAGCATCATCATCATCATCATCAATATACATTTTTATATTGTTGTACATGAAACAGCGAAAACACGGGAGATAAAAATACAAAGAAGAAAAGTCATCTTATATATAGTATATACACACCTCTCGCGTACATAAGAAATTATTGAACATTTGATTTTATTTTATTCTTATATCTTATTATAATACAAGAAATATAAAATAACTTGACCCATTTACTGGCGAAACAACAACGCGCGCGCGATATATACGAAGCGTAACTGTAAATTTTGTTAGTAAGTAATAAAAAATAAACTGAAGAATTGAATAAAAAAAAAAAAAAAAAAATCACGACAACACATTAGTTAGCAAAAGCTGATTATTTCCTGCTTCTTTTGTAGTACGTTTATTGACCTAATTTTAATGGATGCTTTAAACAAAAAAAAAAGCGTTTTATAATAACTTAAACTTCGTGGAAAAATTATAATTTCTCTGTACACTCATAATATATAGTTTGTGGTCAGAAGACAATTGTGGAGTATATGATAAGAAATTTAATTGAGTTTTCTTCTTCGGCTTTTTTTTTTTTTTTTTAGAAATATAACGGTTTGAATATATGTATACCTCACGTTGTGTAATTTTTTTTATTTTTTATTATTTCATTTGGTAAAAAGTGGGATACGACTGTTGTTTATGTATGTACAATACATGTATTGAGATTTGATCTTTCTTCGGTCAGATGTCTTTCTTTATTTTATTAACTGCAGAATATCATCTAACACCGTGGTCTGTCGTTTTTATTATTATAATATTGATTTAATTTTGTATGGATTTTTTGTTGTAATTTGAGATTTATACCTGGACTGGAGATCTAAACAATTTATTTATTGGCAGACTGTGATATTAGCATAAGGTCGATAAATAATCATTTCGATGTTGTTATACAATACGGCAAAAATTTAGCATTTTTTTGTTGTTTATTTTGAGTGGGGGAGGCAAGCGACTTTATAGAATTATTTAATAAAACGAATTTATTAGTTGGGCAAAAAAAAAATGCAGATGCGATTTTTGGTTGGACATAAGGTCAATGTGCTTTTTAATCTAATTTTGATTTCTGTTTTGGTTCTACTAGTTGTGTAATTTTAACGATATATTGAATTTTCTTTTTAATATGATTTCAAAGGTGGTTATAATCACATGGCCAGAAGATTAATATGACAATAGTGTGAAATACTACAAAATGGATATTTATCTATTTATGTTTCTTAGCCTGATTCGCTTTGCACATAATCCCTGGTTGAGCCACCGTTCTAACTACTAATTTATCAGGCATATTACTAAGCAAGAAAGAAATACAAATTAATCTTCAGTCTATTGAGATTAACAAAATCTTAGCCTCTATTTTATGTATGGAAAAATATAAAAAGCCTTTATTCAATATCGTACATAATCATTAATAATTGTTAAATCTTAAATATTTAGGGATGGTTTACAAAATCATCAAATTTTTTTTGAAAATATGGTCATACCACCGATTGGTTTTAAATCACTATGGCTACATTGGCACATCTACGTAGAATAATTGAAGAGCAATAATTTGTGAAATAGAAGCATGTGTAAACTGACGACCGCTTCTTAACATTTTGTTTACACTCGAACATTTTCTGATAGGAGAGCCACTGCCAACGCTACCAGAACCAAAATTTTTAAATGTAAACATCAATTGGTTAGTATAATGGAGAGTTATTCAGAAAATGACACAAATTTTGGAAGATCTGGCTAACCGAATACATATTGGTATTGTATAAGCGAAGTAAATGAAGTAAAAAGGAAACAAATATAGCAAAAGCTTAATCATTAAAGATGATAATCTACCTTCAAAAAATTGCATTTAGGAATAATTCATGAGGTGATAGTCATAACGACGGTTTTTTTTACCAGAAACTGTAAAATATAACAACATAAGATTACTTTAAAGTTCAATTATTAACATCAGTTGTTTGCCAGTTAAGGATAATGGAAAATACGAGAAGGTATATACTTACCCCCCCCCCCCTCATCCCGGAATCTACTTGGATAAGATTAAAAAGGGTATAATAGATCTCCAAATAGGTGGCTTATAACTCCGGTACACACCGACACGGTTAATTATTACGATGCTATTGTTTCACAAATAAAATCGCGCCACCTCGAATTAAATGAGCAAAACGAGATGCTAAATTCCTTAGCCTTTCGACTTTGTGAGTATACATAATTGCCAACGACAAGTTAAATGCGAAATCAAATGTCTATATTAGATTCAAATATCAACATTATGGAATACACCCATAACTCAGAAGTTTAAGCATAATCTAACAACCATCCTATTCCATGACAAATTTACCGATCTTGCTAAACACACTATGCTTTCAAATCGCTATACTCAGCAACGTCACAGAAATCCATCAAGCACACTCGATTCTTTGATCTTATCTCCACATCAAATTCAGGAACAGGCCAAGCAAATCGTTCCAATCTTAAAACTAAGTCGGAATATGCCATATCGAAGTGAGAATATAGCTGCCATCTATAAAATAGCAACCGTTAAAATCAAATAAATTGAGGCAACAGTCGTATTCGAGATCGAAATACCATTAGTACGAAGAGAAGTTAATAAAAATACCACGTTATACAAGTCCCAACTATTTGTCAGCGGGAGTTCATATACACAAATACATCTTCAATTATTTATTGATTACGATACAGAATGTTGACACTTGCAGCTCTCTTCCAAAGAACTGAAGTAAGCACTGAATGCATATCACTCTTATCTATATAGCTGTATAGCTCAAGTGTAAGTATTAAGATTCCAGCTAGTTGTCAGATCCACAGAATAGATACTACATCTCTATGTGGATTGTAATCAATTCACAGGGTATTTATAGATAAAATGAAACTCGCAATTCACCTCAGACATCAAAGCCATGGAAGAGTCAACTCTACGTTCACCACAGCACAATCTCTTACGTCATTATAAGAATACTGCTGATCATGGCAGACATCGCATATACTTATGTTAAGTATTCAAGTACTACTCAAGTCGCTATAAAGTAGGTTCTTTCCAGAACCTTAGCCGTCTGCAGCTAAAAACAAGGTCAATTACTATTTAGTAACAACAAGAACAGCCGTAGAATTGTAAATCCTATTAAATCTTTATTAACTACAATATAAAAACAAAAAGACGCTTAATAATTTTTTCTCATACTTGTGCAAAGTATTCAATGCGAAATGGCTTTGGGGAGTTCGGTTTGGCGGTGGCAGCCTCCTTATCTAACGTATTAAACAAATTAAAACCACTTTTCAAAAATTTGTTTTGTTAAATAAATTTTTTTTCGGTTTTTTTTTGTAGTTGTTTTGGAGGAGGGAGAGGTTAACGACATGAATCTTCAAAGGGTTGGTGGCGATATGTCAAAAAAAATTTACTAAAATTTTTTTTAAACATAACCATTTTTTGAAATTATTTTAATTCGTTTTATGCCTAAGAGGATGGGACTGCTGCCCCCGAACCCCACTTTTATGATTTGTTAAAATTCTAACGTTCCTAGAAATTGGAAGATTTTTCAAAAAATTTGGTTTTTTAATAATTATTTGTACCTATGCTAAAATAGAGAACTCCCCAAAAGCCCCTTAGCGTTGGACCCTTTGCCGGAAATCGTAAAAAAATTACAAACATATACGCTTAAATTTTTCATACTAAAATAAAATATACCTTAAAACCTCCCTGGTCCTTGGTGCTAGTATTGGTCCTCTGCAGCCACTTACTAAAAGTTTAATGCGGCCTTCCTTTTTATCGGGATACTTTTATTTGTATTTTTTGGAGGATTTTTATTTTTGCCAAATGTCTGCTTTCAATAAGACAAACATTTTATAACCGAAAAATAAAATCCCAAAAGTAAATTCGAAAGACAAAATCTGAAATTAAAATAATCCCCAAAATGATATTTGAATGGGTTTCATTAAAATGATTTCCAAAAAACCCAAAATGAAATATCACAAAACTAATTCTCCCAAAATATTCCCAAAACAAGACCAAATTAATCCTAATCTAAGCTTTAAATAAACGATTTTAATCTTTATGGCGAATGTACCCCTTCATCAAATTGTATTTCACTGATACCGTTTCGCTGAGAATTTTTCCGAAAACGGTTGGTATCGTACCCTAAAAAAAAATCCCACAAAAAACTAAAGTTCCCCCAAAAAATGGTGTTTTATTGAACCAATCTTTTGAAAATTTATTTAACTCGTTTAATACCTTGGAGGATTACGATCCGTTGACGATTTATTAAAAATTCAACATTCTTACAAATTAGAACTTTTTTCAAAAATTTGTGTTTTTTAATAATTATTCACATACTTAAATTTATAACTTTCCAAAGCCGGTTAGCAATGGTCCTCTCTACGCAAGAATGGCCAGAAATTATATCCTTTTGTTTTCATATTGAAGTTAATAAAAATTTACTGGATTCTTCCTTTTTAATGGGGCACTTTGTTATTTTTTGGGGTATCTGTATCGCTAATGCGGTTAATTTATCAAAATTGTAACATTCAATTTAGAATATTTTTCAAAAATTGGTGTTATTTAGCATCCTTTTCTTATTGTGGTTAATTAACATTTAATGAGCACTTCCTTTTGAATGGGGTACTTTATTTTTATTTTCGAGAATATGATGGTATCCGAAAAAAAAAAATCGAAAAGTGGCAAAATCCCCAAATAAAATGTAATCCCAAATACAAATTTATATTAGAGCTAAATCCACTGGATGGTGTCATAAATTCCAAAAAATCCTTTTTTAAACAAAGTTCTAATTAGCAAAATAAAAATTTTCTAAATATAAAATTCTACAAATTATTGTTCCATAGACCCCAATAATTTCCAATTTACAAAAAAAATGGAATAAATTGTAAAACTTAAAATTGTTTGTCTGTACATCAAAACTAAGCGGCTTTAAGAAGTTTTCCGGTGCTCAACGAAACTGGGAGCTTTTATAAACCGCATTTTTCTGTCAATATTACGAAAGAAGGTACGGTTCTAAGCAGCAAAGGTATATAGGACGTCAAAAGCAAACGGCAAACTGCGGATTAAAAAAATTTTTAACTGCGAAAAACCTACGGACCTAAGCGATCTTTACAATATTCTAACTAAATCAAAGCGATCGTTTTATTGTTTCAAGACGAAAACATTAACAACGTTGGCACATTGTTTAGTTGAGGATATTTCTTTCTCCTGTCCAATTTTTTACATTAGAAACCACGTATGTGTCAAACCACGTTTAAAATAACTAAGGAACACTTTTTGAACTATTGGTGCTGTATAATCAAAATTGGTTAAGGTTTAATAGAGTAACAGGTAAATTTTGATTTTCGACTTTTTGAAACCGAAGCGAGTATAAAAATGATTCTGAATTATATATTTAATTAAATAAAATACATTTCACTCAAAAATTAAAAACAGACAGCAAATTCTCAGCCACTGCCATCCCCATTACCAGGGATCCCTATATTTCCGCTTTTGGTGATTTTTAAAAAATTAATTTTTAAGAGAGTGGGTTGTGTAGGGGGGTTACACTACCGACTTTTACACGTATTAACGTGGTGATTTTCGAAATTTTCTTGGATTCTGGATTCAATTGGCGTTAAGTGAAATGTAAAAAGTATATTGTCGTATTATTCGAGTCTAACTTGGACTTCAATTAAGTATACGACTTAATTCAAGGTGAGAATCGCGAAATTCGAGAAATTAATCGAAATTTCCAATTTCAATATCGATAAGTTCATTGCCATCGAAGTTAACAGAATCTTAGTTCAATATTTTCGAATTGATTGAGTAAATTAAATAAAAAATAGAAAAAATGCGATCAGTAATTAAAAGCACGAATATATCAATGAACAATACATATATGAACACATATAGTATGTACAGACAAGGCATATTGCTAATTTCAATTTATTTGAAAATTTCCAAATTTTTTATGGAGCCTTTGATAGCATTTGGGTTTTTTTTTTCATTTTCCTCTTACACCTCGAAAGACCTTGTTTTGATTTGTACTGCAGTGACATTCTTCCTCTCAAGAATTTCGTAAAACCAACGCATTAAAACACGTTCGATTCCCATTTGCATTGTAGATCATGGTGACAACAGTTTTGCAATTGCTTGAAGAATTTGTCTAGCCTACAAACCAAAAGGAATAATCTGATACGAGCTCTTATTTCATTGCACGTTTTCTAAACGTAGATATTTAGTTTTAAATTTGATTTCTTAATTCTCTCTGTCTTCGCTGATTTTTTTTGATTGGAGGTATTGAACCTTGATTCATAAACCGAAAGCAAAAATTGTTTCATATTGGTGGAATAAAAATGGGCGATTTTTTCCTTACGTTTGAAGACGGATTCAGTGTTTTATAATAGATATTAGAGATTTTATAAATTTTTCGAGATTATTCGAGATGTATTAAATGTAGGCTGTATATTAAGTTATAGAGTTGAAATTTGAGATTTCTGGGTCCTCCGAGATATTTAAAATTATGAAGGTTTTTTAATAAACCTGAGTCCGGATTTAATGTAGTCGAATAACTAGCCGCATGGGTAAGAATTTTTTATAATGCGACAGTTCTGAATTCAGTTCTCACCAAAAATGTAACTAATCACAATTTACAACATCATTCGGCAAACATTAAAAACGATTGTGTACCAAAGTCTTCATTGGGCCAAGTAGGTGGTCATAGTGTACACCACTAACTACCCGCGAGGGTAAATGGCACCCGAGGATACACAATTTTTTTAATGGTAAATGATGGTATTTAATTGGTCATTGTAAAAAAGTCATGCATAATCAATATTTAAACCTAATGCCAAAAATCTGCGTAGTTGTCTGAATTCTTGGAAGCAACCAAACTAAGGTTTTTTTTAGTGCCTACAATGTCCAGATTATTCAAAATTTTGCCTGCATGATATATACTCATATTTCAGAATTAGTGTTATATCGAAGTTTTAAGTTACATTTAGTTACGTTTAAGTTACATCCAAAGTAAATATGGTTTGTCTAGAATTACACGATGGTATATAGATGATTGTTATTCACCGTTATGTTCGCATAATTCAAAACTGTAGAGGAAGTTTGAGAATTTTTTGAGATTACTGCAGGTTGTTTAAAGTTAGTTGATCTGCTGCTTAATGTTGAGTTGCGTCATATTACAGATTATTTGACAGCAGAAATAGATTTTGTATGTAATTTATATATACACGTGCACAAATAGATAGGCAACATACCCAAACATCGTTGACTCTTGGCATTGCCTTAATATTGTTGCTCTTCAAAATAGTTAGCTAATTTAGGTTTTAATTAGCGTTTAATAATATGACAGCACATTTCAGTAATATTTTGGAAAAATTTTACAAAATAATAAAATAAATTGTTTTTAAATGGTTTATCAATGTAATTTTTTTCAAATTAGCTCGATTTATTTAATCTAAATAAAATTGATCTGTTCAGCGGTTTCTTCACCAATTCAACCTATCACTTCATATAACGAAGCAGCAACCCTGAAGTTATGTAATATATTCTGTTTACTATTCAAGAATGACTTTATCCCCTGCCCTAGAATTTTAGCTTATTTAAAGAGTGCAATTAAATTTTAAATTAACCGAAAACTCGACAAATAAACTTTTGCTAAGGATTAAATACTACAGGTACGACAAACTCACAAACCTAAACGATTTTTACACGACAAGCCAATGTGTACCTGTGACGGTTAGCTGATAAGCATAATATAAAGGCACTAATGAAAAAAAACAGAGCATATTGACAACTCCATTTGTCAATATGCTCTGTTTTTTTCAAAAGTCCCTTTATATTATGCTTATCAGCTAACCATCATAGGTACACATTGAATTGTCGTAAAAAAATCGTTAAGCTTTGTGAGCTTCTCGTACTTGTCTCTTATCAGATAACAACAATAAGTTCGTCGAGAAATAAAAGTTGGTATTTCGTTAAGTTAAAGCAATTAAAATCAAATTATTTCATATTATGGAAACGATTAAGAAGCAGCAGTGTCTTCATTGCAGCCAGCAGAACATTTGTAGATCGAGTAATCCATCGTTAATTTTTTAAATTAATTGTTTGTTTAGCTCGTCAGGTCAACTGGGTAGATTGACATGAAGAATATCAGGTAAGTGTTGTTCATCAGCTATGCAATAAAATATCTTGGATCTTAGGAATAGAAATTGTGCTTCTCGAGCGTCGTGTGAATTTATTAGCAAAAGCATTTAGTGATAACTTACATTACATATTCTAAAGGATTCTAATGAATTTTTAAAGAATCATCGGTAATTATGTGGATTTATACAGTATTGTTGAGAATAATTTAACACCAATGAATTTGAACGCTGATGTGGATAATTTTATAAGCAAAAGCGAAAATATGTTGAATATAGCGTTCATACAACATGACCATGAAATTAACGTTCGGAGTTGTGAGGGTTTAGCGGGATCATCAAGTATTAATCATTTACAATTAAATATTACTTTACTTCTGGAATATTGCGAGACAGTTGAGAATACTGTTCATTCAGCAAATTATAATTTTGAAAGGGAGGGCTACATTTCATTTATTATTTTTCTCGATAATTCGACTGTCTTCATATTTCACATCATATTGATAAACCGTGCTCTAAGAATTAACCGTGCCATTTTTTGTAGTGTTTCAACTATAAAATAAATACTAATGGTTACCCTCCCATTTAATTCTTATACATGGTCAGTTATGTGACAATCTGCAAGATGCGTGCAATCTGTTTGCACGTTTTTTTGAAGGTAGTTATACAATTAATTAAAAAATTTCGAACTCAAGTATTGTTTATAATTCGCCATTCATTTGGTTCCAGTTGTAAGAGGAGGATATCTTGACGGAATTGTTGAATCTAGATGTTTGTCACAATCAAGGCTTAGATTCTATGCCTCCCATACTTCTAAAGAGGACTGCCTGTGCAATTGTGCATAATATCATTGTGCTGTTTAACAAATGCCTCACTCAGAAATATTTTCCAAGTTCCGGATTGGATCTCAAAATTACATCGTGAATTATATGAATATATGTTTATTATCCTTGCTAATGAACTACACGGTCGATGCTTTGTTAAATGAAAATAGATTAGATTTTGTGTATACCTACTTTAACAAAGATAAAATTAATCAAGAGAAAGAGAAGTTTGTCTGTGTACTAAATCAATAAGATTCTTTCGGCTTTTTATAGACAAAATATATTAACGATAATGGCATTCACAACATTTTTCGATTAGTTAATCGGGAAAAAATAAAGAAGCCAATCATTTAAAATATACCTACCAAAAATGTAGAAATATCAATCGCCCCCGCACATTTCCCCAAGAGTTATACAAAGTGTATAACCCTGAACAAAAATTTGAGAACTTTTCTTGAGCTCATTGTGTTGGTAGTTTGGTTTGGTACAGAAAAAGTTGGTCTACTCATCAGATAGCTACGACCAAACTACAAAAATACAATTCCTGCTTAACACCGATAGTGTTAAGTATGAACGTACTGATTTAGCGAATTATATTCACTTAATCAAAAAACTCAAGGAAAACACTGATTTCTGTATGTTTTATGCCCACACAAATAATTAAGAGTAAGAAAAGTTTTTCTGTGTATTGTTCAGGGTTATACACTTTGTATAACTCTTGGAGTAAAGTACAGGGGGATTGCTTTTTATACTTTTTTGGTAGATAATGATATGTAATCTAACATTATATATTTTTCATTTTTTTTCTGATTAATCAATCGAGAAATGTTGTCAATGACATTATTGTTAAAACTTTAAAAATTTGCTTACTTATACTGCAGTGCTCTATCTATAAAGTGGGTTAAATCTTATCTGGAATCTAAAACCTAGTTTCTAGATCGACACACGCTCCTTCAGGGTGCCCAAGTTGTTTGAAACACTCCAATATTCTAATGTATGCTGATGACATCAACATTTTAAAGACAATTTCAAATCTGATCTATCTAACTACACCTTGTTTTGATTAGAGTTAATTTTACATTTGTTTAATTGAAGGTAATGTGCTTTAGTCGCCAAGTATTGTATCAAAAATTGATGTTGCTGATATTCTAGATAGCTTCTTGACATTTATGCTATAGCTCGTGAGTCACGCGTAAGGTTTCTTCATATTAAGTGGCCGTTGCGTATGTACGATTTTTTTTATATTTTTGGTAATTTTCTTGGTAATAATAATAAATAAATATGTAACATATTTGGTAAAACAATAATTTTCATCATTAGGGACATGCTACCCACCACACATACTTTAGAAATGAACACATTTAATGAACTTAAGAAATATTAAAAATGTTTACTGATAAACCACTTAAGCAACTATTCTGCATGGCATACAATTGCAGACCGAAATCGTTTATATCACTTACGCAGCTTGGGTTATCGGTTTATCTTTATCATCAAAAAGTAAAGGTTCTAAGCGTACATCGTACAGAAAGGCTAATAATTTCATTAAATGGCAACAGAGTTTACCGAAATACAAGTTGTAAAAAACTTGATTCATGTGATTTGTATTTGTCAATGCAGATGTAAATGTATTGGACTTTAACAGGTGAGATATATGGTATTTCATGCTCTAGGCGGCATAAAATGCATCATTACTAGTTAAATTGTATGTAAAAAGATACTACGAATGGCAAAACATGTGGGCATGCTTTATCCGTTTCAGCGTTATTCAATTTAATCACGGATAATTCAGAAGATCTGAAATATGTTATGATTACGAATTCGGCTGATGTGATAAAAATTTACGAGGGTCTACTAAAAAATAAAATAACACCTGATAAGATTCCTGATTCTGTCCGGAGCAGCTTTAAAAGCCGTTTGATCATATTAAAAAGGACAAACAGGTAAATTGTGGCTTCAGTACTTTGAGCAAGTTTTGCTTGCGCTGGGACCTCATTTATAAGTCTGATTTGCTCATTTATATCTGCAGGAAATGGTGGACTTACCAACAAAGTGACCGATGACAAATTCAAAAAAATCCCCACAATTATTCTTAACTAAAAGACAAAGTATGCAGTGGTGAATCCGGCAACACCATATATCATTTCAAAATTAATTATTTCAACACCCTAGTGCATCCTGCTGATTTCCGCTAAGAAAAGTTTTACTAGACAATCATCACTAACGTCCGAACAACATGTTGAACTTCGAGGCGGACAAAAAGAAATTATTGCATTGCTCCAATAACATAATCCACATATGATAGCGCTGAGATACCCAATAAAATATAAATGTATTCTTGTTACAGCTCAGGTTCACGGAATTAAGGAAAACAACGAAATTTTCGATTAACACTGTAATATTTATTTAATGATAATCCCCAAATCAATTACTTTTTCTATAAAAACCACTGCTTGATTCAATATATAAATCTTATCAATACTGTTAGTATCCAATAATTATTACAATAAACTTTCGAATTTAAAGTTAAGCAAGTTGTTTTAATCAGGTCATAGATGTTAGAACACATTAGTTCAAGTTTCTTATATTTTTGGCTAAATAGATTTGAAAGTCGTCAGCCTAAATATGCTAGTCAAAATTATTAACAACTTTAAACCCTTGAAATACTCCACAACAAATGCTGCCTAAATAATTTTTGCCGCAACCAAGCATTTTCTACCAAACAGATAAGAAAAGATAAGCCTACATACAATTTTATTAAAATTAATTTATTAATTAATGTTTTATTGTCAATAATAACAAAGACCTTACTGAAGTCCAGTAACACCAACAAAGTCACAGGATCTTTATCACAATTTCTCCTCAGATCGTCTACTACTTTTAAAATTGCAGTAATCGCACCGTATCCTTTGGATCCATGAACGTCCATGTGCTCTAAAATATGCTGCTTCAAAATCTTTTCAGTAACTTTTTCAAAACTAACTTCGACGTCGCCAATTCCGAAATGCATAATCTCTAAGGATAATTTAGTTTCCAATTTTCGTTGTAAAACAACAAGGTTTGTCATCCCTAATTTGCTTTTATCACATTGGAACAAACTTCTCATATTAACGGAAATTTAGCGTTTCAACCTAAATATAAGCTGTTGTAAGTAGTATCCCAAGCACGATTTTCCATTCGAAATAAAAGACTGAAAAGGTCAATGTTATTAAAGAATAAAATTACGATAAAAAATCTCACTACAAGATATCTTATCAGGCCAGCATCATACGCCAAGTAAAGAAGTCATAATCCAAAAATACTACGGAAATTTGATTCCAAAACCAAATTATTTCATAATTGTTTGTAATGATAAGATCTAACTGGGATGAACCATGATAATAGAAATATGGTGGTTCTGTATTCACACCATCTATTGAAAATCGTTGAAGAAGGTAACGAAAAGTTGCACAAATTTTAAATGGTCGAAAACTCAAATAAAAGAACTTAAAATTCAAAAAGCAAATCATATCGTCGTGATTTATATACGACTATTAGAAAAAGTTTGTAATACTTTTCCGGAAACAGGTAATACTTTTCCGGATATCAATACATACTCCTCTTTAGGATCAACACATACTCCCACTAGACTCCTTAATCTTATTTTCACAATCATTCCGATATACTTTAAAACCGTTAAGTTTAATACTATAATTTGTTTGGTGTGACGTGCTTGCTCAATAAAAACCTAACCTCACCAATCTTATATAACTGACTGCACGCATTATTGAAGCAACATAATATTAATCCCTCTTTATTATTTACTGTATATATTTACGCTCGGAAGATCAACGCCTAAAAAACAAAGCATAAAAGAAAATCACAAAAAAAAAAAATTCAACAAAAGTCCCGCCATCACACTTAACGCTATAAAATAGAAACTTAAGTTGCATACAGCTGTTTGTATCGTTCGATGTTGAAAGGCCGAATATCGGAATGCCGAATGTCGAAAGGCCGAACGCCGAAAAACCGAATGGGTCGAAAGGCCGAATGTCGGAAGGCCGAATGTCAGATGGCCGGATGAGTCGAAAGGCCGAATGTCTACTGGCCGATTTGGTAAAAAGACCGAAAGTGTTGAAAGGCCGAATGTCTAAAGGCCGAATGGGTCAAGAGGCTGAATGTCGAAAGGCCGAATGGGTTGAATGGCCGACTTTCATTTAATTTTCCTTCACTAAATTGATTAAAATCAATATTTAAAACAAAGGAATTTATTCCTTAATGTAAAATAATAAAAAAAATTGAAAATACGTGCTAATAAATCATAAATGTATTTAGCTAGCATATTAATTTGATCAAATTTATAAATAATATTGTTCTTTATTATTATAATTAATTAATTAAAAATTTTGATAAAATTATAAATTTTGGTTTTCATAAAAATATAAATTTTGAATTCATGCATAAAAAGATGAAAAATTAAAATCAATTTCGACAAAAACGGCCCTTCAACATTAGACCTTTCGACACAATCGGCCTTTCGACCCATTCGGCTTTTCGACACATTCGGCCTTTCGAAATTCGGCTTTTCGATATTCGGCCTTTCGACCCTTTCGGTCAGTATCGCTAATCATTTTAAAAACAGTAACGTTAAAAAATTAAAATTTAAAAATAAAATAAAATATGAATTAGAGTTAAAAAATTCCAACAAAATATTATGCCTTTATTCGGCGGCACTGTTACAATTTTGGATTTCTCGTACGATGTTTTCCAATAAAAATATAACCTCTATCAGGTTTAATTTATCACTTATATACCTGTATAGGAGCCTTACATTTCTTCGCAGAAGTTTGGAACTCGATACGAAAGGAAAATAACTCCAAAAATAATATCTTACTTTAGCTGAACTTTAGCTTGACTGTAATAATATCTCCGTAAGCACTCGGATATCTCAAAAATTTCCTCTCTATACAAATTTGACGTAACACTTTCGTAAAATCGGATTTCCAATAGAAAACTACGGCATTCTGAAAAAATCTCCCCGCGTAAGCAAACCAATTTTATACAAGTCACAGCTCAACAAATTACCAAAAACTCAAATTTCGATAATTTTATACACCCTGTTCAAACAAAGTATGTACATTATTTATGGCAGAAAGTAAGAAAATTATTCAAGAATGGTGTAAAATTTATGAAATTCTCATTTTTAAACACTTTAAATTATTTTTACAGAATTAGAACAATGAAACAATAATTTCTTAATTACAAATTTGTGATTTACCTTGAGATAAAGTTGTAAGAAAAACTATTTATAGTTTTCATTTTTGATTGTTTCCTCTGAATAATCGATAAAAAATTCTCAGTAGTTAGCTTAGAAGCTAATTAGATTTTGAAGTAAATTTCATTTCCGCGAAATAAAATAAAAACCAAAATTCGAAACAAAATGTTTGAGTGAAATTTCAATATTTCTAAATTTAAAAACTGAGTTAATTAATAACATTTTTAAGTGCTATTTGGACCTAGCAAACGTTAACTTTAAATTTGTATGGTAAAAAAAAAAATGAGTGAAATTTATTAATTTGAGTGAAATTTGTCAAACAACTTAATCCAATTCTTTTTCTCAATTAATCTCAGCTAGTAACGAATAAACCCTTCTCCGAATTTGATTCTTACGATCATATACTGTAAAATTATCCGCACGTGAAAATAATCCATACTCGGTAACGCGAAATTCTACACGAAACAAATTTTCCAGAACTTCACACAACCAAATCTTTTCTTTGAATTATCATCATCGCGCGCACGATCGCATGCATGATCATAAAAAAGATCATAATCGATAACATTTTTTTTTTTTTTTTTTAACTAATGATGTTGCGGGAAAAACTCAAAAAATATAAAGGCGTAGGCTTACATTTTTAGGGGACGACATCGAAAATCCAATCAAACGAAACCAAATGCATATTACAAGAACACAAAGTTTATCGTTTCCAAAAAAAATCTTTTGTACCTTTATTATATTCTTAAGAATTTTACGAATTTAGAACACCCCCACCCTAAACGATTTTTTTTGGTTAAGAATAGAATATTCCTATTTGCTAAAATTACGGCCTATTTTTTTTTGTGTATTTTATTTTTTATTATTTTCGTTTGACGATCACACGAGGAAAAAAAAAGAAGAAAAGAGAGACAAATCTTATCTGAAATAATTCGTCTTGTATATTGTGTATTGTTGTGTGTGGTGTGTATTTCCAAATTATTACCAAAAAAATGTAAGAAAAATAGAATTTAAAAAAGGTATAAATATGTGTCTTATATATTTTAACAGAGAGCGAGACGGAGAGAGAAGGAATTCCGCTCAATTTTTTTTGCTATAGTATATAGTAGTATTCGATAGTGATAATGTGAAATGAGTATATAGACACAGTGAAAATACAAAAAAAAAATAAAAAAAATAAAATAGTTTGTAGTTGTTGTATCAACCGTATGACTGCGCTTTAAGCAGTAGGATTTAAACTTCCGACAATACGAATACCAATTCATAACATCGACATCGCTCGACTGAATAACATCGCTTATTTCGTATTAATAAAAAGTTAAATTTATTAGTAAAAGAGCAAAATTTTTTTATTTAATAAATTTTAAAGAGAAAAATAATAGTTTTGTTAAAATTAATTCTCACAACGTGATTTCTTAAGTTTATATCTCTATAAATAAAATAAAAATATTAGAAACAAGTTTTTTTTTCTATATAAAAATTATTGTGCTTCTGTAATTAATAACAATTATAAAAAAAAAAAATTGTAATTAAAAAAGTGTCAGTGGCATTTTATATAAACACATTACTTGTGACTTATTCAGTGAATTAATAAACAAAAAGTGAATCAAAATGGAATTAGCACTAGATCCAACTGGTCATTATTAAAAAAAAGTATATATAATTTTTTATATCTATATATATATATATACATATGTCTATAAAAGAGACTGTCATCATCATTGTGCGCTGAAAGATATACAGAAAATAAACAGTTTTTGCCGGCTGATGAACTTTTAAGCAAAAATATCTATCTACTATATATAAAAGAAGCGAATAGATTTCTTTTAAAATACATAAAAAATTACATCACTGCCATTCGTCTGTGTGATTATCATAATAATATACAAGATTTATATTTTTTTTTGCACAACATCCGATCAAAATGGCTATTCTCGATCCAACTGGACACTATTAAATTATTTTCAACGAATATCGCATTTTGCTTTACTCAATCAACCAGAGTTTAACATTTTTGGGATTGAAACACGTTTAAATAAGCAACTGTCAACATGGCACCAGCACTAGACCCCACTGGAATGTATTAAACAAACCAAAATATTAGTTTAATATTCAACGATCATCATCAAATTTAACAAAATACAACAAAATGGGTTCAACTTTAGATCCAACAGGCTACTATTAAAATATATTGTCAACGTCAATAAAACAAAATGTCAAATCACGTAAAACGTTTGGATCCCACCGGAATGTATCGCCATCCGCCACCACATCCAAATAATAATGGTAAAGTAAAAACACGTGCCATCATGTAACAAAAACAAAAACAAAAATCGTATAGTGCTTTGCGCAGGCTCATTCTACTTTAAATCCTATATAAATTATATTTAAAACAAAAAAAAAGCAACTTAATAACCCCAACCTCCACCCCCCGACTGATCTTTTTTTTTTTAACATAATTATATTCTTCGTAATTTTTTAATGTTTTTTTTAATCGATTTTTAATTAATTTGTAATAATATTTAATTAAATTATGGAAAAACAACTTCGAATCCTTCGATGGCATCGTGTCCGAGGTCGTGAAGAAACATCTAGTTGTCGCAGAAGACGAAAGTATTAAAAAAAAAAAAAATTATTAATTTTTCGTTAAAAAATCATTTTTAATTTTAATTAATTTATTTAATTTTTTTTTTGGTGGAATTTTCCGTGTATAAAATTTAAAAATTTCCTTTTTGTTTTACACTTTTATTATTATTTTGCTATTATGTAATTTTTGTTAAATAATATAATTTTTAATTATTATTATTTTTATATTATTATGTTCCCACCCAATTTATTATTTTTTATATATACATATATTATATAGTCATTACATTTTCTTATTTAATTTATTAAAAAACAAAATAAAAAATAAAAAACAAAAAAAAATATTCCTTAAATACTTATATATTTTGTATTATAATTTAATAATGTAAATAATTTATTATATAAAAAACCAATTTAAAAAAAAAAAAAAAACGAAAAATTTATATATTTAAAAACAAAAAATTGTTTTATTTCGCGATATGTCAATTTCGTTCGTACTATTTGTGTAGATGTGTGTGATACGTGATCGTCATAATTACAACAAAAAAAAGAAAAAAATCACAATGTAAGTGTATAGTAAATGGTCAACCATATGACTCTCCAAATCCAAACATCAAGTTCATTGAACTAAAAATAAAAATAATAATAGTGGTTTATATAGTGTATCGGTATTAGTGGATAAAGTGTTTGTGAAAAAAAAAAAATAAAAACTAAAAAAATGAGCAGCGATCGCGATTATTCTCATTTCGATACAGACAAACACACACACAAACAATATCAGATTTATATACAGAGAGCAAAATTAGCCATAAATGATCGCAATATATTCGTCTCTTTCTATTTTCGATTTTCAAATATTTAATGTTTGTGTGTGCATATCGAAAATTTCACTCTCCCTCTCAGTGGCGGATCGCACAAATTGCTGTTTTGTATGTATGGTGATCGTCAAATATTTAGTAGTCGGTTTTCTTTTTTTTTTTTTTTTACTTTTTTGTGTGGTTGATTAATAAATTTTATTATTACACAAATACACAGCCACACAAAAAACAAATTGATATGCAAAGTGAGTATTAAATATTGTGCGGGGAGTATTAAATTGAATGGACTAGTGGAGTATGAAGTGGCGCAAAAAAAATAAAAATAAAAAAAATACATCATCGTTTTTATTTATTTGAACTTTGGGTGAGTCAATAACACGTGGTTGGTGTGGAATCTCCTTGTGTGTGGGAATATTGTTATTATTATTATTTTTCTTTCTTTTTTACATTTTACTTTATTATTGTTGTTATAATTTTGTATGTTTATTATTATTTTTTAAATGTGTGATGAAAAGTGATATGTCATTGTGTGACGTTTGTTTGAGGAATTACTGTGCCGGGGGTACAAAGGTAAGTAGGTAGAGAAATAAATGATTTTTTATTATTATATCGTGATTGTCTCTGTACTTTACATAAAGATGACAGATTGGTGAAAGTAGGTATGTGACAATAATTTAGTAAATGGAGAAGATCTTAAATTTTTAATAATCATGTATTACCTATTTGCAGGCACATATTCGCATTTGCAAATTATTGATACTCCTGGGTAAGAATTCAGAAAATTTGTGAGGATGGACTTTATGATGATGTAGAAACGATAATGATGATACATTTGAAGTATAATTCATTTGTGAGAACGATATCAACAAGGCAATACCATTGATATGGAATTCCCTTCAAACAACCTCTACCTAATGTAAAGGAAAAAAAATAATGTTTGCTCTGCGAAGATTTTTTTTAAAGATGAGAATGACATAGTCTTTCAAGGTGATGAATCACATCCGAACGAATATTTACATTCATCAACCACCACACGTGTCTTTCAATTGTTTTTAACGGTAACTTGCTTAATCTAATTGTCAACGAATCCAATTCGAAAGCATCGGAAAAAAATATTAATACCACAAAATATACTAGTGAACTGGGAATTCGAAAATTTTTGTGAATTTAAGTTTTAAGTGGAAATAAATTTATTCAACAAACTATGTCAGTACCAAATTTTGAGCGAGTAAAACAATTATTGAATTGCAGAGGAAAGGCGCTATGTACATAAAACTTTTCCTTACAAATTCTAGATATTGCTGAATATCAAAGATTGTGTAAAAGCTCAAAATGTTCAACCTAAATGCGTTCACTGTGGAGAAAACCATCCGGCTAACTACAGAGGATGCAGCGTTGCTATTGAATTGCAAAACATCAAAAATAAGAATGTCAGGAAGCAAGCAGTTAAGATAAGGCAAGCAGTTAAGATGAACCAACCCATGTTAAATCGTAGAGTGTCGGAATTTACTCATGGACGATTGGGTAAAATGTCTTATGCTCAAGTAATGATGAGCAACGAAAATCGAGGGAAGACGGCTTGAAATGACGATAAAAGTCAAACACTTAAATTAATTTTTATGCAGACCAAATACATTTGATGAGCGATTACAGAAACTAGAGTACAGTAATAAGGGGAGCCATCCCTAAACAGAAAAATGGCCAATGATCTTAGAATCTTATGTTGAAATGCCAATGGACTAACGCAACATCAACAAGAATTGCAAGTGGTCCCAGACATACAAAAAATAGATGTATGTCTCATCACGAAAACACACTTTGTTTGACAATCAATCATTAAATTTAAAAATTATCAAATATATCACATTATTCACCCTGGAAACACTGCTAAAGGAGGTAGTGCTGTTATAAATAGAAATAGTGTTCATCACTAAGCAGAGTTAAAATATGAAACAGAAGAAATACAAGCAACTGCTGTTATTGTCAAAACCAAAAGTAGTTCTATTTGTATTGCTGGTTTTTACTGTCCACCGAAGCACTTAATGAACGAAAAAGATTATCTCGAGTTCCTCAGTAATACTTGAATGAGACTTTAATGCAAAAAATGCCCACTGGGGCTCAAGATTAACAACGACTAAAGGTAAAGAACTCCTACAAGCTATCCGGAAATGCAGATGTGGAGCCCTCTTAACTGGAAAACCAACCTACCGGCCAACTGATCCAAACAAAGTACCACATATGAAAGATTTCTTCATAATAAAGAACATATCTGTAAATTATGTACAATTAGATGAAAGCCATGACTTAAACTCGGATCATTTACCGATAATTGTATCGTCAAGTGAAAAAATTATTCAGAAAGAATGAAATCCATTTCTAGCAAATCATCACACAAATTGGGAATGCTTTGTTTAGACTATCGCTAGAAGAGAAAATTAACACAATGGTTCCATTAAAGATCGAAGAGCAGGTAGACAAAGAAGTTAATAAATTTGTAAACGATATATTAGCTTGTAACAATACCCGGAAATTAAAAAGAAAACAACTACCCTATAGAAATTAGGGAACTCCTAACAGAAAAAAGAAGAGTGAAAAATGTATGGCAACCAAAAAGGGCCCCCAAGATAAAAGACCAATAATGCAGAATCCTGTTAGAAATAATGAAGACAAAGCTCAAAAAACTGCTGAAGTTGTGCAAGGAAGTAAAGAAATCCTACCGTCAATACCAAAAGAAGCCAAGCGTGTGATAAAAGCTAATATGAATACGAAAAAAAGCTTCTGGGTACGATCTTCTTAATGCAGACATTTCAAAAGAACTGCAAAGGAAATCTCTAGTGAAGCTCACCAATTTTATAAATACAGCATTTATAATTAAGTATGTGTATCAAGCTTGTGGAAAATTGCAGAAGTCATTATGATCTCAAAACCTGGGAAACCACGACACATAACCTCGTCATATAGGCCAATTTCGCTATTGCCAGTCATGTCCAAACTTTGTGAGAAGCTTCTGGTAAAAAGATTAAATCCGATAATCGAGAGTAAAAACTTGATCTCAAATCATCAGTTCGGTTTTCGTAACCAACACTCAACAATTGATCAAGTTCACAGAATAACTAGTATAATTGAGAAAGCATTAGAGGAGAAAAAAGTATGTTCAACAGTATTTCTATACGTTGCACAATCGTTTGATAGAGTGTGGCATGAATGACTTAACCGCACAAGTTAACAAATCTTCTACCAATGCAATTTACTATAATACTGGAATCTTATCTAAAAGATGGGTTCTTCAGAATTAAGTCAGATGAAACCTTTTCTGAATTGAAGGAAATCAACGCAAGAGTTACGCAGGGCAGTGTATTAGGGCCGGTTTTATACCTACTGTACACTTATGATCTTGCTACATTAGAAAAACCAAGCAGTGGCGATTTTTGCAGATGACACGACGATCTTAGCTGTTGGAAAAAGCAACACAGCTAGTTGCTGCTAGTTTTTACCTAGGTATTTGAAATTTTGAACATGACAGTTTTTACGAAATTCATGCTATGAAAGACAAACTTATTGACTAGGTATAATCATTGGATGCATTAAAACCCAATTATTAAGTATTGCTGCTATTAACCGTGAAATGGCTGTCAAACTCCTTGCGTAAAATTCACATATCGGCCTGAATACGATTCTCTATCATTAAATGATTTGTAGTAATGTCACACCTTGAAAAACAATGCTGTCCAGTTTACATAGATCAGGTTGTCCTAATCACCCTAATCCCCTACTTTTCCAAAAATGAAAATTGTGACGGGCAGCCCTTTTGGTATCACGTTTATAAGATTTCCTCAAGAAAATTTGGAAAATCATATATTCATAATATTCGCTAAGAATTGAGATCTTATAAAACATTGATGTCCTGAACACCCTAATTTCCTATTTTTTTCAAAAACAGGAATTAGTTTTAGAAGGCCTAGATTCTGTGCCAACTTTGTATATAGGCCACTTTGGTATCAGCATCCTAAGATTTTCTTAAAAAAAATCGGCAAAACCATTTATTCATAATATTTGTTGTGTATTGTGTCAGATCGTGAAAAAACTGGCAATTCTAAATACTGTAATGTCCTCCTTTTCAAAAACTGCGAAGTGTTTCGGATACCCCCTATGCCAACATTGTATGTGGGCCACTTTGGTGTGGCCTTCCTAGGGCTTTCTCAAGAAAATCGGGAAAATGATTTATTCATAATATTCTCTATATGTTGTTGCGAGATCGTTTTCAACATGGTTATTCTAACCACCCTAAACCCTAAAGATATTTTAATTAATTTAAACTTCTTCTAAATAATTTCTATACGTTTATTACCCAAAAATAGCAAGGACGAAAGTTTTTAAGATCCTTCCAAAAATGAGCAACATTTTGTTTGTGAGAAGTTACTTTTCTCGACGTTTTGAAAGTCATTCAGTCCGAGCAAGCAGAACAAAAATATAAAGAACTGAAGCCTTACGAGGGCAGCATAAATTCAGCACTGCAATTAGCTCAACTCTCAAATCAATTCCTAGATGAACCCTTAACTCAATATAAAGCAGCTTATTCTTCACCTTAATTTACAACTAACACTACACTTCAATCGCAAGGCAATCCAAATTAAAATCATCAAATCAAACGCCAATTCAACAATCAACTCAATTACCGAATCAACCTAAAAACAACGCTTAAAATTTGAAACTAAAACCCTTACTATCTATGTCATTTTCGTATGAAGGGTTGAAATCAAAAAACTAAATTTCAAAAATCAACAAATTTTCGGCATATGATTTGGAAGTGGCGTTACACTTGCTTATAAAGTGACTATATGCATATGATCGGGGGCCAAAAAGTTGTTCTCCTGGTTGGGCTCCAACAACAAATTTTCAAAAATTAACAAATTTTGCGAATCTGATTTGGAAGTGCATCAATCTCTCTCTTATCGTGCATTTGTCTTTGTCTTATGATGGTTTGGGCTCAAATTACAAATTTTAATTATTTACAAATTTTGCGAATTTGGTTTGGATCCGCGCTACACGAGAAAAAAATAAAGGTCAAGACTGATGAATACTTTAGAAAGATTTTAATTATGAGGAAAAGTCTGCCATTTGTGTAATGGCACGTTCCAATCAAAATGATTCAGATTATCGAGGCAGATAAAAGAACAGTCTAGCACTAGTTTCAACAAAAATAACATTTCGATCGATGCTTTCTGTCTAATATCATTCATTTTAGAAAAAGTTCTTTCATCGCCTCTAACAGAAACTCGAAATTGCTCGAAAGGTGACCTGCCGTGAGATCAATATTTTATGTTCCTCTTAAAAATGTTTTTAAATTAAACTAGATGTCGCTCAGCAATTTCCAATCAACTATAGATTTTGAGGGATCGTGTTGCTCGAAAAGCTTGGATAGCGACCGAAACGTTTTTTACCAACTATGGTATTGCAATTGTTGTCGTAAAACCTAATATCAAGGTTTACAGTATTAAAATAAATAAATTACCTAAAAATTATCTTTAGATCATGAAGATATCCATTTAAAAGTCTCCATTTAATGTATTCAAAATATTACTTATAAACGTAACTTTAGAAAATGTATTATTTCTTCACAGAATATATTGACTACACGAGCGCAGTATATTCACCTCATAAGCACATCTTCGGGATTTGTAATAATTGGCTTGGTATAGCGCCGCTTCAAAACCATATTCGGAAAATTTTGTAATTATTGAAAATTTGTCATTTGGGCCCAACGCATCATAGAAGAATGACATACACAGTATGATCTACAAATAATCGAACTTTTAATTTAAAACATAAAACACGTAGCGCCATCTATTAAACGTTGGCAGCGTTAGAAAGGTACATATTTCTGCTTTCGAACGCAGCTACGATCATGCTAATCGGTTGACAGGTTACAAAATTACACACGTTTTAATGACAGTAGTTTTTGTAATTATGTCATAAAAACATAATGGAACAAAGAGCAAATATTAAATTTTTTTGAGACTTACGAATTGTTAAATAAAGATTATGGTAATGATTGTATGAATCGTACTCAAGTTTACACGTGGTTTACACGATTTAAAAATGGCCGTGACGATTTAAATGATGATCCAAGACCTGGACGACCAAAAGCATCAAACCATGCTGAGTTAGTGGAAAAAGTACGTGAAATAATTGCTAAGTTTTACATCATTTGAGGTCGAGAGTGGTTCATTTTAGACCCGAATATCCAGAAAGAACGAATTTTTGATGAAAAAACAGATTTGTGTCATCGACCACCCTCCGTATTCGCCTGATCTATCACAGTGTGACTATTTTATATTCCCAAATCTCAAAACTGCAATGAAAGGAGCTTTTAACGATGACGTTTCAGACATTTAAGCAGCCGTGACACAGGTGCTAAAGAACATCCAAAAAACGGAGGTTAAAAAGTCTATTGATAAATTGGTTGATCGTTCCAAACGTTGTATTAAGTTAAATGGATCCTATTTTGAATAAATATTAGCTCTAAAACATTATACCATGCTTGTTTTATTCTATAACTTAAAAGTTCGGTTATTGTTAGATCAAACAGTGTATGTATGAGCTATTATATACCTTTATGTATTTCCGATTCACAAAATACAGTCTCTATACGAGCAAATCTCTTTGATTCGTATTGTTTGATTTAGTGCAGCACTTTCACAAACATTTTAGTATTTAATACTTTTTAATGGTTTATGTAATTAATTGAAAATATTAGTATGTCTGAACATAAAGTTTTGATTAGGACCTAATTTGGCTAGTTTCCACATTTATTTAAAGCCGTTTTGCATGATTAATCGAAATACGAACAAATCATGTGGTTTTTATTTCTCGTTTGACCCTTTTTCTTTTAATGTTTACAAATTTTTTTGTCACTTATTTCTTACACTTTTTTTAGTGTCAAAATACACTTTTAATTAACGTAAGGACTTCAATATGGTTATTTTGATTACCTACTACCCGATACTTCGATCAATATTTAAAATTTCTTTAATTTCATTTTACCCACAAATTTACTGAAATTCTGGAATTTACTGCAATTTCAGAGTTTCGAACAAATTTAGAATAAAAATTTCTAATTTTTAATTAGTAACCTACCGAACACATTTAATTTCAATTCCGCTAATGAAATGAAATCTTTACGAATAGCTATTTTTTGTTTAACTTGAACATTTTTGAATAGAGCACGACCACATATTCGTGAACTACCCCTGTCTGACTTTAGTAAATACCATTCAATTACAGTTAGTTGTCATAGCACTACTCCACATTTGGGAGGGTACCGAAATCTTGGGTTTTAAAATCTTGGTTTTTCGGAGAAGAAAATCTTGGCTTTTTTTGAATCTTGATTTTTTACCAAATCTTGCAATTACAAAATTTTGCCTAACAAAATAGTGCAATTATTTTTCTTTTTAGCAGGTGTGATTAATAAATTCTATATAATCCGCTCCTATGTGCGGATGTTTGCTGATCCCGGCTCCTACATCCCCCGAAGTTCAAATCTAAAGCCACTCGGAGAGCTACGGGGGGGGGAGAGGAGGGGGCGCAGCGACCTCTCGCATGCTTATGAGAGTTACCGAAGCCGTTAGTCTCTACTTTTTTTTTTTAAAATAGATCAATAATGCTTTTAACCGAAAATATTTTTATTTTTGTAAACCAAGATTTTGAAAACCAAGATTTTGGAAAACCAAGATTTTGAAAATCCAAGATTTCTGGCAAAAACTAGATTTTGAAAACCAAGATTTCGTACCCAACCCCTCCATATATATCTCCTTCTCTAGAAAAAAGGTTATTTGCATGACATTTAAGAATTGGGAAAAATTTAAAATATCATATCTATGTTTTAAAAATCCTAATATTAAAATCTCGGTTTTAAAATCTTAGTTTTCAAAATCTCGGTTTTTAAAATCTCGGTTTCCAAAATCTCGAATTTTAAAATCTTGGTTTTGAAAAGCTCGGTTTTGGAAAACAAATTTGTATTAATTCGGGCCGCCCGAATTAATAAAAATTTAGTTTTCGAAACCTAGTTTTTGATATCAATTTTGCGACTATGTATCTCTCGTGTTACGGGTTGCGAGTTTGTGCGTGTGTGTGTATGTGCGTCTGTGTGTGTATATGTGTGTATGTTAATTTGTATTTGTGTAAGTGTGTGTATGCATATGTGTATGTGTTTATGTATGTAAATATATGTGTATATGTTGTGTATGTGTATTTGCAAAACCAATAAAAATGTTTATAGAAGCAAAGCACCTAGATATACAAGCCATCAGCATCAAATTCGAACTTAATATAAGACAATAGACTTAATATAAGGGCATAGAAAGACAAAAAATAGATTTTTCATACAAATCATACGAAAAGTTACGTTTTTTTTAATTTCGTTTTTGTTAAATGAAAAATCTTACAAAAATGAATTTTGATTTCTACGTTATCAAGAAGAAAATTGAAAAATAAATGATTCGAAAACCAGTTAATAACATCTTGTTTATAAAATTTAATTAATGTTTTACTAGAACCCCTTTATGAACAAACACATCTGTATCTCATGACGTCACACATTTCGTTCATTTTTTTTTTTTTTTGTAATTAGCGATTAGTGGCACCTCAACTCACCTACTTAAATATTAAAATATCCTCAAGTGTAGAATAAAATTAAATTAACTTTTTTAGTTTAATAGTAAAGAGGTTAAACTAAAGAGGAGGAACCAACTTTTTTCCCGTATAAAAAATCTTCTAGTTCAAGCGTGGACTGCGTTGGTTACAAATAATATATGGTTGGTCTTTCTTTTATGTAAACAAACCATATAGTTTTTTTTTGTTGTTAAAAAGTAGTTGTGCGCAGTTTGCTTATTTCTCGTCTATTGTATTTTGAAGTCTCTGATAGATAGTAATGCTCCATCTATAAGAAAACATTTATACAAAATTATGAATTTATTTTACAAAACCAGATTACGCCATTGATTTTGAGCCTTACAAAGAAAAAGTGAATTTGTACAATTTTATTTTAATTATATTAATTAAATGACTAAATTTAAATTATTGATTTTAAATTATGTTATACTCAAAGGTTTGATTTAAATATAAACCTAAAAATATTTTCTGGTACGAGTATTTTTCATTGATAAAATTTGAATCAAAAATGTTCAATTTTACATGGGTTCTTATGGCAATTCGTAAAATGTAACCCCCTTAAAAATTAAGCTTCATTTCGGCTTGTGTATATCTAGGTGCTTTTATAGAAGCCATACTATGACGATAAATAGAAAATAAAACCTACTATTACTGTAAGAAAGTGTTGTAACCCAGTATAATCTTTTAAAACCAATACAAATGTCTTATAAAAGCCTGGCTCATAACAAAAATGTACATTGCGACATCACTAACACTATTTAGCTAAATGTACATTTTTATATCGGGTTGGGCACGAAATCTTCGATTTTCAAAATTTTGGTTTTTCAAAATCTTGGTTCTCAAAATCTTGGTTTACAAACATAAAAATATTTTCGGTTAAAAGCATTATTGTTCTTTTTTAAAAATTTGTAGAGGCTAACGGCTTCGGTTACTCTCATGGGCACGCGGGAGGTCGCTGCGCTCCTCCCCGTTTAGCCCGTAGAGAGGCTTTCGATTTGAACTTCGAGGGGCGTAGGAGCCGGGATCAGCAAACATGTCGCACGGCGTGCCGCACTTAGGAGCGGATTATATAGAATGTATTAATCACACCTGCTAAAAAGAAAAATATTGCACTATTTTGTTAGGCAAGATTTTGTACTTGCACGATTTGGTGAAAAAACAAGATTTAAAAAAAGCCAAGATTTTCTTGTCTGAAAAACCAAGATTTTAAAAGCCAAGATTTTGAAAAACCAAGATTACAAACAAAAAAAGATTTTGATAACATCAAGATTTTGAAAACCAAGATTTCGGTACTCTCCCATTTTTAGTTAATTAATTTTGCTGGTAATTTTGGAAGCGTAGATTCTCAAAATCTTCACTTTTGAAAAATCATGGTTTTTTGAAAACTTTAGAATTAAATTCCTAATTTTCCAGATTTAATAATTTTCAGTTATTATCGTTTTAACATGAAAAATCCCTTTTTTCCAGAATTTATAAAAGCAAGATTTTGAAAACCATGATTTTGTCAACCAAGATTTAGTATCCAATATCACATACAATACACACATAAACATACACACACACAGCCCCACAGAAACCTGCAACCCGTAACACGAGAGATACATAATTGCAAACCTGATTTCAAAAGAACGGTTTTGAAAAATAATTTTTATTAATTCGGGCGGCCCGAATTAATAAAAATGTATGTTTCAAAACCGAACTTTTGAGAACCGTGATTTTGAAAATCGAAATTTTAAAAAGCGAGGTTTTGAAAACCGAGATTTAAAAAACCGAGATTTTGAAAACGGCGTATCAAAATACGCTGCCATGCCTATAATTTAGTGAAATATCCAATTAAGCACAGATACAAACATCCACCAAAGGTTGACTGAAATGGTAATCACCCATTTAAAGGCAGTGAGTGAAAAGTATAAGGAACATTGAGATTTAGACTGAGATTAGCGATAAATTACCAAACGTTTTTAAAAATAAAAACCAACAATTACCATCAACACATTTGAATTTTATTTATTATGTTAAAATTATCTTGGTACAAAACACTAGTCGACATTTTTCTATTTTTTTTGTTTGAATAATGTGACATTATTATTTATAACAAGTGCATTTCAATTGAAAATTCGCCCCATTCGGTTCCGTAAAATATCATAACTGTTTAATTTGGAAATTATGAACGGTATAAATATACTAAAATTAAGATTAAAATAATTGTTAAAACAATACAACACATCGTCGAAAATTTTGAATAAAACGCTCGCACCAATGACGTTAATATCAATGGGCTGTTAGATCCTAAATATATTTTTAATTGAATTTTGCACAATAAAAGTAGTGTTTGGCGATGAGGGTGTTTCCACATTTTGTTCATCTAGCGTTTTCAATTTCTTCTACCGGTTATTTCCAGTGTGGCAGCACGTACGTCATTCAGTGTTATAACAGAAAATTATTTTAATTTTTTTGAAATTTACGAAATGGGTCGCTTTACGCTTTGATCAAAATTGTGAAATATTGAAAATTTACATTCAAAGTGGGGAGTCTTCTACTTAAACTGTAAGATATTTACGTGGAAAATTCAGTAGAAATAAAATGCCTACAAGGCAATTTGTGGATCAATTTGTGAAGCGTGTTCGTGAAACAGGATTGTTAACGATAAGTGTTACGCTAACCATCCAGAGACTACCCAAGACTTGAACGATTAAATCGAAGTTGCCATGGATTAGAGCGAAAAAATGTTGTGAAAAATTGGGTTTACAGAAGGGGGTACTGGAAAGCCAGCTGTGGAAATCATTTGAGTAGAATTTTGTTCCATACTTAATGGCAATGTATCTCTTTCTAATAATATAAACCGCTTTGAAAAATATTTATTCGTCTTTGAATTTAGAACCAAATTAAATTGCAAAAGTTAGAAGTCCCACCCTTTAATGAATAATTTTTCTGTTGGTTGCGATAACAATGATTATGGTGGTTTGGCGTCTATTGGAGGGGGGAATCAAAGTTGAGTAGATTAATCTACCAGCTCCTTAACCTTCCAGTAGAGTGCGCATTACGTGAGCTGTTCTGGTCTTGTCATTAGGCAGCTGCGGGATGGGTACAATTGTGTAAGGGGTAACCTGTGCACAATTTGCAAGTGTACGTACTGCCTCCTCGTGGCAACCACTGGTAACTAAGGGCACTTGGCACATTTTTGGCCATTTGGCACAGGCTAAAGTACGGCGCTAAAGGAGAAAACCTTGACAAAAAACCCTAATCTAAGGTGGAACAGCATATGCCGAAAGATGAATAGCTGAAAAGTTAATCAGCCCAAAATATGCGGACTCTGGATACCAGGCACCCTCCAGTTTTATTTAGCCTTCCTGTAGTAAAGCTGGGTGACCTACAGACTACCTTTCTAGCGGAACTAAATGCTGTAGTAAACACCTTGGAGGGAGAGCAATAAGCCCAGATAGTATGTATCACTTACCGGGAGGTAGTATTGTCAGGTTCATTAAGAACCTGAATATTGACTGGACGGATAATTAAGCAGGGGCCAGCACAATAGATCTTTTAGGTCGCAGTGCGAAGTGGCTGATCGCCCGCATGGCCCCCCAATAATAATAATAATAATAACAATGATTATGATTAAATTTTTTTTGTCTCAGTAAATCAATTTTTTTTTGTGCTGGGGAATTGATTTTATTAAAGAGATGTGAACAAGATGAAGGGGAAGAAGAAGAAAAAATTGTTTGAGCGAGGTGAGATGCAGAAGCAGTGAATTAAATTAAGATTAAATAAAAAATATAATGTCGGAGCTTTTTTTGTTGGTACATATTAAGACTATTAGATATCAATCTATCTCATATTAAGAGATTATTAGTTTGTATCGAAGCTTTTATGTTTTTTTTGTTGTTCGATAATCTGAACGGAACGATTTAAAAATAATAAATTTGGTGGTAGACGAACTAAATTGTGATTTGTGACGGAATCATTTGTTAGTTTTAAGTAAAGTATTGTGTTTAACAAGATTTATGATTACAGTACATAAGTCTTGTAAATCAATCTAACTGTGATTAGTGAGATCATTGCAAAAAAATAAATAAAAAAAAAATAAAAACGCGATCTAGATAATTTACTGTAATAGAAAACGTGAAGTTAAAAAAGGGAAAAACCAAAATGTTTTTTTACCGAAAAGGGTTACGATTTTGAGTGGGATGTGCTTTTGAGCTTTTGGGTATGAGAAACGATAATTAAATAAACTTTGGATTAATAATTATGTTAAAATAACTATTTAATGATTTAAATAATAATTAAATATGAATAGTTTGTGAACAGTGACGTGTGATTGGATGTTAATAAAAACAAACTGTTAAAAATTATATAACAATCCAAATTAACCGGTTTACAATCAATTATTATTAGGTTATTATTATTCAATTACTTATTATTACATTTTCTTTTTATTTTATTAAATACATTTAATCATTAGTTAGTTAGGGTGTTAGGGTAGCATAGTTTTCACAATTTCCTCATTGTTAACCAAACTTATATTTTGCATTCATTTATTTTGTTTAAATAAACGATCTATGCTAATTTTTTGTAAAGTTCAAAATTTAAAATGCTGCTTTTGACTTTAATATTGTTATTATTAATATTATCTGAGAAAATGGAGTAGAAATTTGTCAGTTGAAGAGGATGAACTAGGGTGAGTATGGATCAGTTATGGCAAGTGTATTTTGGCTAATTTTGGTTAATGATTTGATTTTTTTTCTCTCGTTTTTCTTTGTTGGTTTTCCCAATTTCTTTTAATTTTTATTTTTTTATTCTAACGGTCTAATACAGATCCGTCTGATTCCTCAGAAACATCCACCCCAAGCCCTGAGCTAAAGTCAGCAAATTCGGTCCGCTCAGAGGTTACCAGATTAGGATAATTTCTGTTGGCGGAAGCCACCGTGAAAATGGTTGTTCTCAGTTAATTTTGATTCTGAGTCGAAACCTTTTTGGAATCTTCCGTTACAATAAATAAATAACAACAGTTGTTACATCATTGTAAACTGTTGTAATTTTGCGTAGCAATGCATAATGGTGTTAATACCCTCACTTAGTGTATTTACATCTTTAAGACCGATACACATTGAGCACGAGCGACTTATGTAAGAGAATTGTTAAAATAGTGAAAACCGCATCATTCTACAGGGTGACTGACACAAAGTGTTATCAACTTCAGACTGTTATTGCTGTCAAACCAGGGATGACAGAGCGCTCAAATTTAAACTAATGACAGTTTATTCCATTGTTTACAAGCGTACAGAAGCATTTTAGTGGAAAATATTCAGAAAAAAAGTTATCCGCAATGGAATTCAAGCGTAATATTGTGATTTCTTTATATTTGGCTGGAAAATCACAGCCGCAGATTGTTAACCAGCTAAAACATCTGCATGTGAATAAAATGTTTGTGTATCGCACTATAAATTATTATAACGATACTGGCAGCATTGCAAAACGCCATGGTGGTGGACCGAAACGCACTGCAACATCGCCGTATATCATTCGGAAGGTGAAGGCCAAATTGGCTCGGAATCCGCGCCATAGCGGCAGAAAAATGGCTCGTGAGGCGAACATTTCGCTCGAACGGATGCAGCACATATTGAAAGATCACCTTGGACTAAAGGCCTTGAAATTCCATAAAACGCATGGTCTCACCAATGCTCAAAAAAAAGTAAGAGTGGAAAGAGCACAGGAGTTGTTACGCTTGCACGAAAGTGGCGATTTGCCGAATTTGGTTTTCTCCCATGAGTCACCGTCCGTTATTGAGCAATATGTGAACAAGCAAAACGACCGGATTTACTTGCCCGACCGTTCTACTGAAAATTTCGACCAACGGATTGCCACTCGAAACCAAGCGCCGCCGATGGTGATGGTTTGGGCCGCCGTAACGGCCGAAAGCCATTCACCGCTCGTTTTTTTGGACTGTGGCCTCAAGATAAATGCTCAAATTTATCGAAATCATGTGTTGGAGGGAGCGTTGAAGTCTTGGGCACAAAAACATTTCGGCCCAGAGCCTGGACATTTCAACAGGACTCGGCGCCGAGTCATAAAGCGCGCATCAATCAAGATTGGCTGAGAAACAACGTTCCGCAGTTCATTTCCACTGCCCAATGGCCACCAAATTCACCGGATGCAAATCCGCTTGATTTCTCGGTTTTGGGGTATTTTGAAGAGCAAGGTTGGGACAAAAAAATACCAAAGTGTCTATCATCTCAAGCAAGCGCTTCACCGGGAATGGGCCAAAATAACGCAGAGCCACTTTCGTGCTGCATGCAATAGCTTTGTCGGCCGTTTTAAGGCCATAATCGCGGCTAAGGGTGGCCAAATCGAAAACTGCTAATGCAATTCGAAAATTTAAATATTTGCGAACATTTTTTACTTTGATTCAATAAAATTCATCAAAAAATAAAAATTCTGTGGCGTTTTGTTTAGGTAACACTTCGTGTCAGTCACCCTGTAATTAACGATATCCAATCCACTTATTGTACTAAATATAAAAAGTAACATTTTAACAGTTTTAATAAGCAAATTTTAATTTATCGTCGATAATTTTTAATTTAAGACGATAAATTAAAATTTTAAAATGTAATATATGGTATTTCAATTTTCCTAATTGCATAAATGTTGAGTAGTCGGATACCATACGTCATTTCAGGGGGACATCTCTGGGATTTGCACCAAAAATTTCGAAATTGGCCGTGTTTCATTGTATTAAGTAGCATTTTCCCACCATTTGGTTTTATGTGATTGCATGAATTTGGAGAAGTCGGATACCATATGCCATTTTAGGGCGATATCTCTGAGATTGGCGCAAGAAATTTCGAAATTTGCCATGTTTTATTGTAAGTGGATAATTCGAGGGCAAGCGTTTTTGCCTCGACCGCTGTAGTATGTAGGACTTGATCAAAAAAAAAAATAAAAGTCAGAAAACCAATTTTGTACTGTTTCAGAATTAATTTTCCTTTTTATACATTTGTTAGACATTAATTTACATATGTTTGGCTTGTATACAATGCTCTTTGACAGTCAAATATTTTAAAATATATTTTTATATATTTCTATCAATAAAGGGTGGAGCTGAATATGATGCTCAATTTCATGTGGAAAGGGGCATATTTACTCGATAAACTCCTGTTTCGGTTTGAACGCTGACTATACTCCCTATGTGTTACTTCATTACAATTTGACCAATTTTTATGTTCGTGTGTTGACTAATCCATTTCCGTTGATGCTGGAGTTCTTGTAGATAATCATTGGACCATCTGGCACAAAAATATTGACCCAGTTATTGATTGGGGCGCCATCGTTTATTGTACGCAATGGATTTATCAGTGGCATTAGGTTCTGATATTGCAGTTAATGGTCGGCCAATGAAAAACTGTCCAAGAGTAAGAATTGCTGAACCATCGGGAACTAAGTTGAGTGGTTTTATGGACCGAATTTGACACGACGCAGTTGAAATTTCGCCCATTTTACGGCTGCTTCACAAAGGCTGCCAAAATGAGGAGATCGTGGTGGTGCGAAATTCATCCCATTATCAGAAAACACCTTCCTACATGCAATTCTTGTGGCAAAAGAACGTCTAAATGCGTCTAGGAAGGCAGCCGATGAAAGAAAGATATGCAGAAATTTTCAAATGAACGGTCTTTGTTGGAAAACAGACGAAGATGCAGGGATACGTTTTGACGGAATAGTGGCGCTGCTTCAACTTACTCCTTCGGTAAATTTCCCATCTGTTGTACTATTGGAGTAGGGTTTACTCGGCGACATCAGATGTAATCTCGAAATACTTGGGCTGCAAATTTTCGACTACGAATTTGTCAAAACTGTTGCCAATAATTATTGAGGACGAACATGGAGATATTTTCTGTGAAAATACGTAAGCAGAGATTTGGTAAATGGATGAAAGGAATTAAGTAGAATAGCGTGATCCGTAGAGTATGGCCCCTTTGTATTCGCAGTGTTAATGGTCAGAAAATCATGGAGTTTTCGAAGTAAGCCACGGGGACTTTGAAGACGGTAACATGAAACCATAAATCTCATCATATCAAATCTGCTGGCGTTTTTTCTGTTTCCCAGAAATGTTTTCAAATATAAGGGTGACAGTTTCAGACAATGGAGGATAATTGTTGAGTCCGTCCAGTAAATGATATCACTGAGAGGAAAATTAACAATAAATAATAATGCCGCCGCTCGTTCCACTTGATGATCAATTGCAAACTCTGTTAGTCAATTAGTAGCAAGAAATAGGGCTCAAGATGTATCATACGTTATACTCTTTAGGCAGTAACTCTTTAGAGGTTCATATGTTTCGCCAGTAGATCATCGGATATTTGAAGTCTTCTTCATTTAAAAGTCTATGCAGTGATCAGGACGATAGCAGTTGGATTCTTGAATTTCATCATCTGGTACTAGCTCCACATACTTGGGTGCGAAATACACGCCAATGAAAAATTTGTAGGCAGCTTGAAGTACAGGATCTCGAAAAAACCTTCTCTCCAAATTGTTAAAACGTCACATGGCCCTTGTTGAGGAGTAACCCATAGGATTGTAGGTTTATAAGTATGGCAATCTCACGTTAAATCTACCCGTTTCATCTCGCCTAAGTTGCTCGACAAAATGTTTTTAATCAATTTGAAGCCTTCTACAATTGTGTCGAGTTTCCAAAATTTTTAACGTCCTCTTCGATGGTCGTAATGGATGATGTTAATAGTGAAATTTGTTGTCTATGGCCAACCCAGGACAGAGTTTTGAAGACACAGAAAATTGTCTCCTAATATGATTTAGCTAACTCTGAATAAATCTAGCAAAATTTCCAAACAGTTGACTGCCTGGAATGGACCAGCTGGTATATTTATCGGCAAGGATGGAGCAATATTCGTAATTACTGGTAGAACTAATACCTCAAGGTCAGTAGCAAAATTGGTTATCATTGATGGTAGTTTGGCGCATTAACTGAAGGAAGACTGTTATATGAGGTACCAATTCTTAAAATTTTGACTGAAACTTGCCCTAGTGGAAGATGCAGTCTTGATGCAAATCAATTGCACATAAAATGCATGTGATATCCGGAATCCAATAATGCCCATCACACAATGGTGTGATTCAATTTGTCTAAAACATGCACCAAAGCTGTAGCCAAGAACACATGTTTTGATTCGTATTTATCTCTAACGGATGTGAGTGTAGCAGACTTGGACGACGTTGGAATGACTGAAAATAGTGGGGAAGCTTTATCGTTGTTTGATGTCGCAGCTGCGTTAGAAGTGCTAACGCTCATATTCAACAAAGTGTACTGCTTATAGATGGCAAATCTTACATGACTCTTGTAATGGACACTTGTCTACCAGATGGCCAGGTTTTGGGACAATTAAAACATAGCTCAAAATTGTTTACTTGTTATCATCGATCTCTGACTAACATCTTAAAAAATGCAAAACTACTACAATTCGATGTTGCATGATAATAAGTCGGAATATTGTTGTGGCCTTGATTATATGTGATTTAACGTAGATGATATACATCGCCGTTTGATGAACTGGGAAATATCATTGTACGTTGCGATTATACCCAGAGGGGAGGCTTCACTCCATTTTTTCATTGTTTCAGGATCGAATTTGCTTAAGATTAAGAATACAATCAAGTCGTCACAATGCTCTGTTGATCGATGCAGCGTTCGAAGATAGCACAAATGCGAATTGAATCCATCGTGCAACTCCATTAACACAAACATCCGGTTAGGTTGATTGAATCGTTGTTTTAGTGTCTTTCTGGCTACTTCGTATTTTGGTTCTGTGAAGTCTAGCGCTTCTATATAGAATGGAGTGCAGCATCCTTTTCGCAATTTCACTGAATGCATGATTTAAATTGACCAATAAATCAAAATACTCGATGAACTATGACCATTTCTTAATGTTTCCGGAAAACGTGTTTAACGTAATTTCCGGCAGCTTTGCGCTCAATCTGGGTTATTCATTGGCTTGTTCGATCTAAGTGGAGACATCTTCCAATCTCAGACGCACTTGAGCAAATGTGGCTTCATTAAAATTGGTTTTTATCAATGCGGCATGTCGCTGAAGTAACTCAAAACATGCACAGCAACACAGCTACTTGACGATTAACAGCAATCCTCAACAGGAAAAATGTGTGTACATCCCACCAGAAATTCCATTTTAGAAAACCCAAGATTTCTATATATAATTCGGACCATTACGATTGTGGAATTTTGTGCCTATAATTAGAAAATTTGTGCATAGCGCACTTTAGGAAATAGGATGGGATTTCTCACGTGATTATCACACAAGAAATCCCATATATTTCGTTTATCTAATAAATGATTGTGTAAAATTGTGCGTTAATAAACTGACCATGAAAATAGTTTATATATGCCAGAATAGGCCATAGAACATCCACAATTGCTCAAAATCGTTGTTTTTCGAAGTGGAAATATGGGCGATTTCCGGAAATCCCATCATTTATTAACATTCGAATTAAATCTAAGTGAATTTTATATTCTGGCCAAGATTCACATTTGTGCATATCACACTTTAGCCAGAATCGACCATACAACATCCACAATTGATCAAAATCGTATGGTTTTTCGAATAGGTTATATGGGCGATTTCCAGAAATCCCACCTTTTATTAGCATTCGAATTAAAATAAAGTGTAGTTAATATTCTGTTGATCAAAATCGATACAATTGATCAAAATCGAGATTTTTCAAATATGTTACATGGAAGATTTCAAGAAATTCCACCTTTTATTAACATTCCAATTATAACACAGTGAATTTAATATTCTGACTAAGATTCACATTTGTGCATATCACACTTTAGCCAGAATCGGCCATAGAACATCCACAATTGATCAAAATCGTGGTTTTTCGAATAGGTTACATGGACGATTTCCAGAAATCCCACCTTTTATTAACATTCCAATTAAAACACAGTGAATTTAATATTCTGGCCAAGATTCACATTTGTGCATATCACACTTTAGCCAGAATCGGCCATAGAACATCCACAATTGATCAAAATCGTGGTTTTTCGAATAGGTTATATGGGCGATTTCCAAAAATCCCACCTTTTATAACCTTTCGAATTAAAACAAGGTGTAGTTAATATTCTGGCCAAGATTCACATTTGTGCATATCACACTTTAATCGGCCATAAAATATCAATTATAATTTTTATCAATTGTGGATGTTCTATGGCCGATTCTGGCTAAAGTGTGATATGCACATATGTGAATCTTTGCCAGAATATTAACTACACTTTGTTTTAATTCAAATGATAATAAAAGGTGAGAGTTCTGGAAATCGCCCAAATAACCTATCGAAAAACCACGATTTTGATCAATTGTGGATGTTCTATGGCCGAATTGGCCAGAATATTAACTACACTTTGTTTTATTTAGCATGTTACTAAATAATGGGATTTCTGGAAATCGCCCCTATAATCACTTCGAAAAACCTCGATTTTGATCAATTGTGTATGTTCTTAAAAATATGTTTTATTAGATAAACGGAATTTCTGGTATTTCTGGTGTGATAATTACGTGAGAAATTCCATCCTATTTCCTTAAGTACGCTATGCATAAATTTTCTAATTACAGGAACAAAATTACAGGCAGGTAGAATTTATACTGGTAAAAATACTAGTATTCGCCAAAGGTTCATTATATTGGTAATAAACCATCTGACAAAAGTTACAGTGATATTTAAACACAGAGAAGCGATCAATTTTACAAACTTTTTTGAAAATTAGAGCCAACAGATAAAACCAAAATTTTTGAATTTTATTCTACATACAAAAAATTATACCAAAAATAACTTTGGAACATATAGTATACTGGAAGAGCCTTCTAGAGTATAGAGCCATAATCTTAATGACGTATTTTTTAGAAGCTTTTATAGTGGTATAACTTTTCACTGATTCCCATAGGAATCCATAGTAAAAATGGTGTGTTTTAGCTTCAAGTTTTTCAATGAAAAAAGCAAAAATATTATAAAATGTAAGTTTTCTACATATCTTTAAGAACAATTTACAAGAAGGCCATATTGGTATTAAGTAAATATTAATTGCAGAAATATTAAAATTAAATTATTTCTAAAATATATTTTTTCGAACTTTCATTTTTGAAAATACATCAAAGTTGGCTCTGACAAATTAAAATAATACTTGCTAAATTTATCTTTAGTTTTACTAGTGTACGTAAGATGTTTAAAATGGTAAAAGAAAAATAGGAAAAAAAATTATTTATGCTGTGTGCCTCAGAAGACTTTTCAAACTAAACTTTTGTAAGACCCAGTAATTCATGCAATATTTAAATAGATGTCACTAGGTTAAAAGTATTCAATTGTGCCTTATAGCCAACTAAACTTTTCAATGTCTCGTTTAAATAAATGACGTCTAATAAAAAATAAACCGAGTCGTTTATTAAAAGTATGTAATTCAAAATAAGATTTATATATACATATATATATATATGGAGGATTTAAGGTATCCGAATTTGTTCAACTCAATTAGGATGCAGCCTGTATCGTATTTTATGTTATGTTTAAATTGTATTGTTGCTTTATATATTATTCCTGTTATGTAAAACGATTATTAACCATACAATCAGATTAAAGCAATTGATGTTGGTGTTTCAATGTTGGTGTGTAATTTTGTACGTTTAGGTCTAGTTTCGGTGCGTTTAAGACGTTGTGTTCCAAACAGGGAAAACTGACCGATTAAACATTTAGGTTTGTGGTGATTAACGTGTATAAAACTTTATCGTGAAAAGTTAATATAGCTGGCGAATTTTTATATTCGCGAGGGATTTTCCATTTACCAAGATTTGTGGTGATATAAAGTGCCGTTGAATAACACCGAATTCGTGAGTCGAGAAATATAAAGTACCGTATTTTGTACACGGAAAAAACACTTTAATAAGCAGTGTGGTATTTTATGTACATTCGTTGTCATTTACATGAGAATATTTGCCCCCGTGCCAATTTATGAGAACCTTTCATATGTAGCACAATAAAGGTTTTATAAAATTAATTGGTAATTGTCATCATTTATATTTCGAAGGTTCCTATTTCTATATGAATAGTTGTAGAGCTAAACAATGGATTTCCAAATTAATATAAGAAACTGTATACAACATAGTTTAACAAATATTCTTATTATATTAAGAAAATTTATCATATGTGATATAAAAGTTTCTTATTCTAATTACAAAGAGTATCACATTTGTATCAAACCGTACCATTGATTTATGATACATTTTCTTATTAACCATAACAAAATATGTAGCTTTTATAGGGATCTTTCTTATTTAAATAATAAAATTCATATAATATGCATATTAAACAATGCTATTGGTGAGTGGAATGCCTATCCAATTTTAAGCATTTCTTCACGTATCTTTTACAAAGCTTATGTGAATTATAAGAAAACCGTTGCAAAATATTTTAATAAAATTTCGTAAATTCTTGTTAGTGCTTTTAAATAAAACATCTTTTTTGTTAATTTTTAATTGTTGAACTTCATTTATTAATTTAGTTTATTTAAAGTTTGACTAAACCAGTCGAGGAATATAAGGTTGATGAAATGCTGCTGAATCTTTTGCCCAACAAAGCGTACTTCAATAATTCGTCTGAAAGTAAAATTGGGAAATTAAAATATATAATAACATGAATTAGAAGTTAATTCACGTAATATGAATAAATACCTACGATTTTCAAACCAATTCTGAATTCAATGTTTCGTTTCAGCCTTTGGTATATGGATAATAACCTATTACACAGAGAGAAAAAAAATTAAATTCATAAAATTGTACAGTAAATGATTGTTTTGTTGACATCAATGCATTAGATTTATTGATGTCATTATTGTGCATTAGATACATTGATGTCCAAATTAAACCAAATGATATAAAAATATAAAAGCCGTTTGATTTGCATAAATAAATTGTTCTTATATTTTAAAAACTATTTAGACACAGTACACCAAAAACTCAAACACCAAATAAATAATCATAATGTAATCCACCACAAAAAATAAACATAACCACAAAAGAAAAAAACTTACCCATTCAATTTTTCAAACAGCTAGAAGGAAACACCGAATAGTTCTAAAATTAACAAATTTTATTTTTAAAACTGTAATTTAACAAACACTTTTGTAAAATTTTAACTAAAAAATCACTTCCTAAATGCACACAACCAATGTTCGAGATCGATTGATATTAACATAAAATACAAGCCGTGATATGTCATAGTTGGTAGAACAAAGAATTAAAATTCTATGTATTTCAGATTGATAATGTTTACCATATATTTATTAAATAGTCACATTAAAAATAATAAGACACTGACAATATTGATAGAAGCAATGCCGATTTTGAGCCGAAAAACTTTTTTTTTGTTTTTTAACGATATTCGTAAAAATTGTTATATCACAGAAGAACGTATCAATTTCTGTATTATAAATCTTATCATATTGTTCATGAACGGTCTCAATAATTTGTTAAAATTAAGTAAGCATGCATAAGAAACTATACTAAACTGGATCAGACAAAAATATTAAATCATATGATAATTCCTCTAAAGTTTTAATAGATCGGTTAATTTTAAAATGATGAACCATCTTTTATTCAAGAGACTTATTATTAAATTTTATATGCTATAAAAATAACAAACATTGCTATACATTTTATTATTGGGTGTCTTATAAAATATATTGTCTGTAATAATTTAGGAATGGGTCTTTTGGTTTTTATGAGGAATTGCTAAATTTTCTTTCTGATGTACATGATATTGATTCATACGTATTTTTTTTCCGTGTACCAAGGCAGTGATATTTAAAAATAAGTGCTGTTGTACGCGGTTTTAATTTGCCGAAGATCAAAGGTAAAATCAGAAAGGTTCTAAGATCACCGAATTTGTGAGTCGAGAAATATTAACTACCGTATTGTGTACCAAGGACGTTTTCCGTGAAATTTAAAAATAAGTGTTGTTGGATAGAGTTTTAATTTAGTGAAGATAAAAGATAAAACTAGAAAGGTTCTTTTAATTTATTGTGTTTATATATGATGTAAAGTTGTTTTGATTTTGGGGCCGAAAGTGAGGTTTGCTATTATATAACCATTTATTAAGAAATTTTAACTGAGATGGGCCGAAAAAAAAAAATAATAATCTTCATAATTCACCTGAAATTGTGGACGCTGTTATGCGTAAGGTGATGGAAATGTTTAGAAGAGGCGCGAATGATGAGCCGGTGAATTCAAATAATACAGTGCTATTGAACCAACCAAAAAGCAGCATTATGATGGAGGGTGGTGACAGCGAAGATATGACAAATAGAAGTAGGGAGGCTAATGCTAGCGAACTTAACGACAACGAACAGGAAGATAATATCCAGTTAGAATGTTGAAGATGCTGCTGTATGTATGAAAGGGAATGCTGAACAGAAAGTTGTTTATTCAAAAAAAAAAATGTTAACTGGAACAGCAAAAGACAGTTTACGTTTGGTGGTTACTGATACCTGGGAATATCTGACCACATATTTAGTCAACGAGTTCAGAAAGAAAGTGAGTTCTGCTGTGGCGCATGGCAGAGAGGAAAAAAAAGAAAGGTGAATCTTTCAAAAATTATTTAATCGCTATGCGTGAAATTGGTCAAACCGGCAACTTGGAAGATGCTTCGATAATCGATTACGTATAAGTGGAATAACCGATTATGAACATAATAAAGCGGTTTTATATGGATCAACATCTATCAATGATTTCAAAAGTAAACTCGAAGAAATCAAACAAAAAATTAAGATAAAAGCACCAATCGAGAGCGTAACAACAAAGCCAATTGAGAACAAAAAGTCAAATAGATTTCGAAGAATGCCAAGATGTTACAACTGTGGTGGAACCGGGCATCTAGGAAAAGTCTGATAGTTAAACGTTCTAAATCTTGTGCAGCCATAGAGAATCAGGATGATTGTTCATCTAAAGCTGTCAAAAATGTAATGTTCAATGGAAAGGAACTTTGTGCACTATAGTTGATACCGGAAGCGACATTAGTTAATGTCACATAAAAAATTCATTGGAACGAGCATTTGCGAATTTAGCGAGGAGTGCACAATATTGCATGGTGCGGCGTCCAGAGATGTATCAACCGTAGGTAGGTTTAATGCAAAGCTAAAAATAGATGATAAAGTATGTGAGACCACAATTCAAATATTTCCTGATGGAATATTGAGATTTGATAAATCAAACGCCGATTGGAATTAATATGAGAAAATTCATTCCGGGAAACGTTTCAATTGATTGAGCATGGAGAACTTCCGCTGAACATAAACCATATTAATGATCGTGAAGTGGCGGATAGAATTCGATTATTGGTAGTAAACTAAAATCCAGAGAAGAGAACGCTTTGTCCAAACATAAACATGCATATTGAGCTGACCGATGAGAAACCGATTGCTTATAAACTGAATTATGTAAGAAAATTATTAAAATTCTTAAAACTGTATGTATCGTGCATTTACTAAAAATAAAATTTTAAATTTTAACAGTTTTAATACAAAATTTCATTTTATCGTTTTAATTTACGATCATAAATTGAAATTTTAAATTTTATTTTTAGTAAATGCACGATATTTTAACTATCGTTCATTAAAATCATACAGTTTTAACTGTTTTAATAATTAAAAAAGGTAAATAAGGAATATCGTTCTCGTTACTCGTTCTCAACGTGTACCGGGCTTTACTGACTACGTATTTTAAACTGTATGTCGTACAAATTGAAAAGTCATCGAAAAGTAACCTCGTAAACTGCCTTTTCACAAAGCATCTATGAGGAAATAGCGAAAGCTTCAAAATTTGAAAAGTTTAGTTTGAAAAGTCTTCTGAGGCACACCGCATAAATAGCAAAATTATCACACGTTCCTATATTTTGTGAATTTGTTTTGCTTTTCCTACAATTTTTGAATTTTGAAATTTCCCCAGGTGGTAATTTTTGGCACGGTTTTTCCAAATGTTTACGACCATCACTGCCATCTATGTAATGTATATTGACTTAATGACCAAACGAATCGTAGTAAGCTTTTATTTCAGTTTGACCAGAATGCTGTTGTTATGAAATTTTTAATAAATTTTGGCTTAAATAAATCAATTATTACAAGGAAATGAAAATGATTTACTTAAACGATATTCATATGTGTTGAAATTCAAAGATTTATAAAAATATTTCAGAAATCATAATTAAGAATTTGTAACGTTTTCATTAAAAAATTTGTCTTAGGAAAAAAAGTGATTTCCCATATGTTTTGTGTGTTTTACTATGAAAAGTTTCGTTTTTTCCTCGTTTCTAATTCCCTTATAAAAGCTCAGATTTTTTGATTATGGCTCTATAAAATACAGGGTGCTCTGATACTGGTCGACATTTGTTATTTGTTCGAATAAGGTTGCTTAATAGTATTTATTACAAGAGCAGTGTTTGATTGATGGTGCCTCCATGTTTACGGAAAGTATCACGGCTTTTTAATTTTGAAATAATAAACCGTACAAATTTACTAAAATTATGACAAAAACAATTTTTAAAATAATTTGACACATCGTCCCAAATATTGATTTAAACGATGGTCCTAATGACGTTAGAAATAATGTACACTTAGTTCCTAAATATATTTTAAATTGAATTTTGCACAATAAAAGTGGTTTTTGGCAAAATTAATTTACCAAAAATTGGTAAATCCTATACTATACTTCCGACATCATTCGAATAATAATTTAACTATGATACACTTCTCGGAAATTAATTCAAAATCCATTTTGCTTTGTGCATAAAATACAATTTTGTTAAAAACATGTTCCATGCGGCAAGTTCATACCAAAAGGCGCGCGCGCGCACACACTTAATACATAACCACACAATGTACATTGTACGTATACATTACATATTATTACAATATACAATTATATATACGTAAAAAATTACTTACACCATGCAAAACAATTTCTTAATATTTTTACATTTTTTTTTTGTTGGTTCGAAGTAATAATAAAATAATAAAATGTAAGTAGTCGTAAAAAAAAGGGAATAAAATCTGCAAGTTTAAGAGATTCCAAAATCACAAAAACACAGACGACAGCATGATATACAAGTTAATCTTTATTTTCCGGTCCAACTAAAAATTTTGCATTTCAGTAACACTGTCATGCAATTGCGGTTTTTATTTACATGATGGCATGAGTTATACAAACGCACTTCCTTGTGTTATATAAAAAAAAAAACATGTGATTTAGTTACCGCATAAAGTTGGATGACTCGATTCCGAGGAGGCCTATAAAAGGTGTTTTGTAAATCAAGTAATGTATAAAATATAAAAAAAAATGAATAAAAAATTACATTTACACAATACAATCAACATACTGACAACCTATCCAAAAATATACACAGTTTTTCAACCAGCAGAAATTTATACATCACACACCACAGTTCAATGGACGGCCAAATTAATTTTTATTTTTAGTTTATTATTTTTGGTTCTTATAAGAATATAATATACTCGCATATATATATATATACCTATATACAATACGACTTTACATTATTGTTGTAATTGTTATTATAAAGTGTACATACTTATATAAATAAATAAGTAAACATTTTATTATCATTATAATCAATGAAATTTTTTTTTCGGCTTTAGTGCATTTGGTCGAAAATTTGTCAAGTGTTCTGCGGCAGGAATCTTATACACCTTAAATTAAACACATCATTGCCATTAAGAGTTACATAAAAAATCATTTTTAAATTGATTTTTATGATTATTTGATTTTTATTAGCATTTAGCATATGCGTGTAATTTCTTGTATGTCGTATTGGACTGTCTAATGCATTAAGCTACACAAAGCATAGTATTTGTTGATATAGAACATTTTTGTTGAATTAGAACGTTAAAACTTATTATATTACAATTTGAATAGAGTTTTTACGTTATTCGTTATTTTACTAAAATTGCCTTAGTTCATTTTTAGTAAATCCTTCATAAGGGTAAATAACAGGATAAATATTATTCTAAAACCACCTAACATTGCAATACATCGCTATTCATGTACAATTGAGGTGTTTGGTTAGACTTCTCATAATGATTACCGGTTAAGCGATGAATTCGCAAAATTATAAGTAATTCTCCTGGGCTTTGCTTCCTTAGGACTGTGTCCGAAATCTGTAATAAATATTTTTAAGTACAAATTTTTGAAATTTATTTGAAAAATGTTCCCCAATCTTTATTATTATTATTGAAGGGCCATGTGGGCGTTCAGCTATCTCGCACTGCGACCTGCGCGGCCAGTCTGTGATTCATACTATCTGGGCTTATTGTTCTCCCTCTTAGATGTTTATTGCAGCATGGCGTTCTACTAGAAAGGCTGTAGCATTGGTACCCAAGCACTTACTACCCCTGCCCCACCTTCCGTTTAAATTTTACTCTTACGAATTGCTGGGAATGGAATGTCGCCTGTAGGTTACCCAGCTATACTAAAGGAAAGCTAAATAAAACTGGAGGGTCCTTGGTATCCGGCATACTTTTTGATTATCCGTCCAGTTAACATTGAGGCTCTTAATGGTCCTAATAATTCTGCCGTACGTGATACATATAATCGGTGCTTACTGCTTAGTTCTGCTAGAAAGACGGTAGCCTTGGATCCCAAGGACTTCGAGAGGGCTGTTCCACTCCCGTTTATTCCTACCTCTGCCCCGTCTTTCGATTGATTTTACTCTTACGAGTTGCTGGGAATAGAAGGTCGCCTGTAGATTACCGACCTTTACTGAAGGAAGAGAGATTTATATCGATTTTTTGACATGATTTTGAAATGATTTTCGAAAATCGTTGCTATAATAATAGCAATAGATATGACAATAAATTCGGGACTTAGTATCAAAAGTTAAAATCTCGATTTATTAGATACTAATGGTGTGCATCTCAGGTCTATACTTTGCTAATTTGTTGACTTTTCAGTTCGAGACCATATTACACTTTTCACCATGCTAACGAAAAATTCCCTAGAGAAGTTACTATTGAATTTAGTTGTCATTTATAAAGATTGTGCTTGGATTGACTTTTGTAGAGATAGAGAAAGCACCAACTTGTAGAAAAAATAAAAATAAAGTAGATGAATAATGACATTCGGTCTCAGTAACACTAGGTACTGGTATATGAAGGATACAACAATAAAACAAAAAAAAAATTAAAGTCGATTATGACAAAGTTATAAATTCAGTTTTAAATGAATATCAACATTTGCAGAATATAAATTTCAATACGGTTTATCAATTCATCACAGATTCCGTCAATCGAAACACTACTTATTCTTTCAAAAAGGTGAAATGTACTGCGTATAATAAACCATGGTTCAATTCTTTACTCCTAGCTAAAGCTAAAACTTGTAAAAGATTTTATAAACTTTGTAAAAAATATCCACAGAATATATTTTATAAACAAACGCATGAATCACTTAAAAAGGAACTTAAAAACAAATTATTAAAACTAAGAAAGAGTATTACACCTTGAAGTTCCGTTCAAATATTCCTAGGCCTAAAAAAATGTGGAGTTTAATTAAGGAAGTTTTAACTAATAATGCTCCGTCTCAAAACTCTGCAGAGACTAATATTATTTTAAAAGATAACGACACATTAATTACTGATCAACAGCAAATTGCTAACAAATTCAACGAATATTTTATAAATGTTGGAATAAATTTAGCAGGTCAGAGCTTACCTAATAGTGATTATTACATGCCACCTAAACTAATTACTAGATTATTAACCTCATTTCCAAAGATTACTATAGACGAAGTCAGTAATTTTATTAACAATATGAAGGAAAATTGCTCTCCTGGTTATGATAACATACCAGCTACTTTAATCAAATATATTATTATAATTATTGCTAATTCCTTAACTGCGTCAATAAATTTTTGGATTGAGCATTGTAGAATTCCATCGTACCTAAAAAAGTCTTGTGTTATTCCTATCTTAAAATCAGTTGACCGCTCATTACTTACCAATTACCGACCTATTTCTGTTCTATCCATTTTCAGCAAAATTTTCGGAAATATAATTCATAAATCTCTGTTAGAACATTTAAATTTCAATATAATAATACATAATAATCAATATGGGTTCACCAGAAATTGCAGTACAGTTTCAGCCACCGTGAACCTAATTGAAAATATATATATATATCAATCAATTGAAGCTAAGAATTGCACTTCATGTTTATTCCTAGATTTACAGAAAGCCTTCGATTGTGTCAATCACGCAATTCTATTAAAGAAACTGACTCTTTACGGTGTTTCTGGTGCAGCAATTAAACTATTTGAAAATTATCTAACCGACAGAGAACAAACAGTTAAATTAAACCAGAACGAGTCTCCAAGCCTGAGAGTACGCTGTGGGGTTCCTCAAGGCTCAATTCTAGGCCCAACCTTATTTTTAATTTACATTAATGACGTTTTTGACTTAGATCTGAAAGGAAAAATTCAATTATTTGCTGATGACGCGGCTCTAATTTATAAAGCCTCTTCATATTCAGAATTAAAAAATGACATGGGACAAGACATAATAAAATTAAATGAATATTTTTTAAATAATAGCCTTAGACTTAATTTAGTTAATTTCCTAATTTTTTTCTTAAAGCATATGCCAAATGAAATTTTTAATGAAATTATGTGTAATGTTAATGTTATAAAGCGGGTCGTATCAACGCGATATCTAGGGCTAAATATTAATAGTAACTTATCATGGAAGGATCACATAACTGAAATTAAATGTAAAATCTTACCATTTATAGGTGTCTTAAGAAGAGTAGCATATATATTACCTCAAAATCTGAGTATGAATTTGTACTATAGCTATATCCACTCTAACTTAATATATTTGATCCAGATTTGGGGTGCTGCAAGTTCTGAGCATATTAAGGACTTGCAAATAATTCAAAATAAAGCTCTGAAAGCTATAAAATGTCTTCCCGTGCTAACTCAGTAACTTACTTGATTGACTATGAGTATAAAATGACAGTCTATATAAAATCAAGCATAATCTATTGAAGTGTAATGTACATCTTCCCACAAATTTGTCTGTGACTGATAGAACCATCAGGCAATCATTTGATTATCGTCTTCCAAATTACAAATTTTCGAGTCCCCAAAATAGCATATTTTATAGAGGTTTAGATATATTTAATCGGTTGGATGATGAGAAAAAGGACACTAAAATTTCAAAATTCAAAACTTATATTAAAAACAAACTATACATAAAGTTCGTTAATCAGTACAATATTTCTCATCAATAATATTAATTAGAGTCCATGATTTTTTGGTGTTTGTTGTTGTTTTAATTGTATGTCATTTTTGTTAAGTGAACATAAATTTATTTGTTCTCGTATAATGCGAGTGTATTAAACTTAATATAATAAATTAAATTTATATTTCAGTTTATACTTTTATTTAATATTGAAATTGAATTTAATTTAACAATATTGGAAATTCTTCTGTTTATTATAAATTGTACTAAATTTAAAAAAAAAAAAAAAAAAAAAAATTCGAAATGTCAAATGTGGTACATATCCTGTTTTAAATTTATCTAATCGCGGTCATGATCCAATCGTCAATTATGAATTATGTAAAATTTAAATTTGCGCCATGAGTGTTTTTCAATATACTAAAGTAACTATGATATAATATTGTAATAATACTAATATTACGGCCCCCTTCCTAACAATCAGAAATATGAGGATCCCGATGTCCATTACCAATCAAATTTCTACTTTACGATTTCACAAAAATAGAGAAAAATGCAGCTTAACAAATTTACAGAAAAGTTTATTTTACACAAAAATTGGTAGAAAAAGTGTTGCACTAAGCACCTAATATCTCTAAGATTTACCCATATAGTGACTATGTAGGATAGATAGAGAGATGTAGACATTCTTAATATGATTGTGTTATTCAAGAAAATGATCGGGTTCTGCTTAGAAATTGCTTGCTTTATATATGGTTATGCATTTATAAAGCAAAAAGACAGAATTACCGAAACAGGCTACAAATAAATGAGGTAGAACAAGAATATGGGGAGAAAAGCAAGGAGAAGGTTAATGATCCTTTTTTTGATATTGAGTTTGAGTTATTTGGCAATGGGAAAGCCTTTTCGTTCTTTCAGATATTAGTTCAACATTATGTGTTGGCCCGAAAAACAACATACATTTTTAAAGTTATTGTTTTATGCTTTAATTTTTTTTTTTCGCATAATCTTAAAAATTAGGCCATGAGAAATATGTCATCGAGAGAAAATTTTACAATTCTAATAATTTACGGAGTTAGGTATTTTAGCAGAGCCTTCTAGAGTATAGAACCATAACCATAATGACGTATTTTTTAGAAGCTTTTTTAGTGGTATAACTTTTCATTGATTTCCATAGGAATCCATAGTAAAAATGGTGTTTTTTAGGTTCAAGTTTTTCAATGAAAAAAGCAAATATATTATAAAACGTTTATATAAATGTTTTCTACATAATTTGACCAACAACATTCAAGAAGACTATATTGTTATTTTTTTGATTGATTTGATTTGGGTTGTACGACCAAGCCTTTAGCAAGATGACGCCGAGCCCACCGTACACCCTTTTTACATTGACTTGGAAGGATTGGATAGGATTATTAGTATAGGATTGAGTTCGACCCGGTTACAACACCTTGACGGTCAACAGTTAGTAGTATAACAATTGGTAATAATAATAATAATAATAATAATAATAATAATAATAATAATAATAATAATTTGTTATCACAGGACGGCATAATTTCTATCTACAAGTTCTTTTTTCCTTAATACCGGTAACTTTGCTTTTTTTCTTCAGTCCTGAAATTTTAACTTTGTATTATTGTTGTAATTTATTCTGACAGAATTATCTAATCTATTGCTAATTTCCTGAGGTCCAACATGTCATCATCTTAATCACTATTTATTTTAATAAGGTTAAATATGTTTCTCAGCAATCCTCGGTTAGTTACCTCCTACCCTAAGTTATACTAAATAAATAAATAATCATCTAGTAACAATACTGTCCAGGAGCAGGAAAAATCTATTAATAATATTTTATTTAATCCACCCAAACACTTGCATGCTCCATCAAGTTTGATCATTTCCTATATAAATAACTAAATTAAACTAAATTAGTCTCAATTCGCTACTTAACTTTTTGGAGAGTAATAAATTCTGCAATATACCTGAAACAGTTCAAACTTTGAACCCAATTAGCATGTTATGAATAGTCCACCCTTCCCATATAAGAACACAACCAACTACAAATTTGTTCCCATCCGAAAACGCCCACAACCACAATCTCTCCCACCTTGACGTTACACCGCAAACCCTTCGTCAATTATAAATTATAACAATTAAACTATCCATATATGTATTCAATTATTTATTTACTATGTCAATCCATTTATATCTATTTATTTTACCTCTACTTAAATAAATTTAACTACGTTTGTTTAGCAGTTGATTAATTAATTAATTACCCATTAGTTCCTTGCTTGACGTCGCTCTGATGTAAGTAAGCGATGAATATTTGATAAAAGTTGTAATATCCAACCTACATTACTTTAGCTATCTCTTCTTCCGAAATTTCATCTTCAAGAAGCTCACTTGAATCTGATTCTTCGCATTGGTAAATCCCTTCAGCTGCTTTCCGTAAATCAACTCGAGAGGATAAGAGAGGTTCCCATTCATTATGCGATCTGTTGAGATAATTTAAATCCTGGTGTAACGAATCATGCCAGGTAAAACATGGTCGTCCTAGTTTCCTAGGACCAGCACTGTACGTGAAAGCAGCCTTAAGTATATGGATAGACGGACGGCGGTACACATGTCCCCAATAATTGATCCGCTGGAACTTAATGCGCTTTGTTATTGTTTTACCGTTCAAAATTTCTTTAATTTTCCTTGCTCCGAGGGTGGATTTATCTTTACTAAATTCCAGTAAACTTCTCAAGAAAAAGAGCTCATATTTCCTTAATCTCTTCCGATTTGCAAGTGTAAGGGCGGTGGTTTTCAATCCATAGATCATCATGGGAACTATGACAGTATTATACATCGTGATGGCTATCTTAGAAGATACTTTATTTCTTTTAATGAAAGATTGCATTGGTTTTGTGACCCCGAGCGCTTGGCGACACCGGGTCCGGATAGTGAGGGGCCTACTAGGCCTAGTTGTGAAGTAGGTGCCCAAGTATCGTAATGTTTTCACTGAGGTGAAAGTAATTCCACCTATTCTGACATTGGATGGGATGGGTATTAAGGAGTCTGGGTTTCTAATAAGTACAGTGCATTTATTTGGATTCACTGTTAGTCCGGCAATCTCTAATCCAGCGATTAACTCAATCAGAATGGGTTCTAAGCGTGCAGGGTGTATAATTTAGAGTTAAAGAAATTTACGCAACACACAAAACAAAGCAAAATCATTGGCATGCATTAGAATGATAACATCACAAGGTTTGCGTATCACACCGATTGCTTATATTTATACTCAAACCATAACAAGCACAAACGATTCAATACACAATTTTATTATTTATATACTTACCAATTATCTTAATGCATATTACCGTATATCCCTAAAATTAGAATTATTTATTGTACTCGAATTACTGAATTTATATACATATAAATTTATACTTACATTTTGTTTGTAAACAAACTACCACTTGACATGTATGAAGTTAAAATTGTAATAGATTAATTATATTTAATGTCATTAAGAACAGTACCACTTGTGTACTAATTTATGTAATTTAGTACTAAGCTAATGACTTATATTTTTTGTAAATCATTTTTAACACTTAAGTTTCAACTGGCGATCAACAAACATCAAAAATTAATAAAACCAAATCTTACTTAAATAATAATTATAAATAAAAATAAGGACATCTTGTTACTGTGGTGTTTCAATTAAATTTTTATTTAATTAAATAAAATATACCAATTTACAAACAGTGATTCAACGATCATTTTTATATATAAAATTCTTCCCAATTACCAGCTACACAGGGTCCCGAGTGACAATTAAAATGTCATCAGCATATGCTAGAATTAAAGGAAGCTGCAATGTCCCTCCTTGATTTAAACATAATTCTGGATACTGATCGGCAACAGTTACCAATACTTCATTCAAAATGAAATTAAAAAGTCTTGGTGATAGAGGACAACCCTGTTTTACCCCTTTGTTCTTTTTAACTCTAGCTGTACAGGTGTTAAACCACTTGATGGAGGTTTTCTCCCAGAAACAAGCCTTTATGATGCGGTTTACCAGATAATGAGGCACATATTGTTGAAGACATTCGATTACGACCTTTAGATTGACTGTGTCAAATGCTTTTGCTAAGTCAATAGAAAAGGTAAAAGTTTCATTCCCGAAGCGCCATTCTTCATCCAGTACTCGACGAACGACAAACATGTGATCATCAGTCGAGCGATTGGGCAAAAACGCAGCTTGGTATGAAGGCGGTAATTCGAGATGATCATCCAACTTTTCAAGAAGAAGCTTGGCATAGATCTTGTATCCTACATTGCATAGGGTTATGCGTCGGAAATCACTGGTTTGACGAGGATTCTTGTTCTTGGGAATTGGAACCTGAATGGTCTCCAGCCACTCGGTTGGTGGGTCATTGTTTATCCATGCAGTTTCTATGACTTTATCAAGCGCTTCAACAATATTGTTGGGTGCATATTTAAATAGTTCAATGGGAATTTGATCCGGCCCCGGGGCAGTGCCTGGGCGGATTAAATTCAGGACTGACTGAATGTCTTCCTTATTTGGAGGAGGACCTAGAGGAAAGTAATCCTGTTCCTCTATAGGGCTCGGCCTGGTTCCTTCAACGGTAGAAAGTTCATTTACCCAGGAGGAAATTGGTATGTAATTTCCGCGAAAGGAAGAGCAATCTCGTTTGAAAATCTTAAAATATGAATAAGTTCTGCGAAGACGTTCTGGAGGAGAATAGTAAGTCAAACGACTAAAAAATTGTTTGCATTCAGAAGATTTGTGCCTGGAATAGGCATCAGACAAACGTTTCCTGGCACTTTGTAGACGCAATCGAGAGCTCATCTCCTGTGGATGAGCATGTTTGTGAAATTGGGCATGTTTAAAGAGCGCCAATGCTTTCCTACGCTTAGGTGTCAGGGGCGTCTTGGTGGTGAGTAACTGTTGGGAGCTTACCTTGATGCAAGTAGTTATCAAATGCCATAGATTACGATCATTTATATCTGAAACTGCTTGTGCAAATGATTTTGCTAAAACGGACTGATATTGTTTTTGTATCTTTACTCCTTGCAGTAACGAGAGATTCAAAGATTTGAATGAATAGGTCATAGGTGGCCCTGCAGAGATCAGAACTGGCTTTACATTAGTAGGACAGGCAAGCGACCGCACTTTTCGCATGGTGCACACAATCCATATTAAACGATGATCGCTTAGTGACGGGTAAAAATAGGCGGCTTTCACCGACTTAACATAAATAACCCGATTGCTTTTACGGGTTAAAATATAGTCCAACTGGGAATACAATCGACCATCAGTCCAGGTCATAAGTATCCGCCGACGTCCATGAAGGGTGTGATTAAAAAGTTGAGTCGACCGAGTTAGTAGTTTTAGAGAAACTCCATTCTCATTCTTCGACTGCAAATCATCTTCTTTTAGATGAGCATTAAAATCTCCAAATAAGACGATATCAATCTGTTGCGGGCAACGATCAATTATCAAAAGTAACTTTGAGAATATTTTTGTGGAAAGACGACGATTGTATTGGGAAGTGTGAGGTGGAATATAAACGGATATGGCAATGATCCTCCTATTCTCAATTCTGCCGTTCAGAGTAATTATGGCACCAAAATATTTTCGAATTCCCATGGTCCGAATGAAGGTATGCCTTTTTATCAAAATTCCCACTCCACGTCCTTTTATCTTGGGATCGTTTGTAAGGTGCCAAATGTAATTTTTTGGAGAACAGGTTCCAGAGGGCATATTTGTTTCTGAGACACTACATATATGGACATTATTTTCTAATAAAATTCTGTCAATGGCGTCACGTTTCTGGGAGTTATTAAGGCCTCGAACGTTCCAAGTTCCAAGGCAGAATGAGTTGACGGGAAGGTCCTGGATTGGTGACTCAAATAACTGTTATTCCTCAATAAGTGTATAAGGATTGTCAGTGGTGGAAATTTTCCGGTGGACATTCTCTGCTATGTTAGGCAAATCGGAATATTGTGTCGTGTTAGCAAGCAATGGGGTATGTTCCTGTTGGAACATTAAGCTGTCATAATGTGACCCCGTATATAGCAAATTAATTTCAGTGTTATACGTTCCCCTGGTCAGTGTAAAAGTGATTTGATGTTTGACATAATAAATATTTATTTTTAGTTTTTTCAAATTAGACACGGCCGAAAGACATTCGGCGCCACCCCAAAATCCAGCCTGCTGAAGGTCGGATAGATATCTTAATATTAATTGATTTCCAGTGTGATTCAAAATTTCCCTGGGATTATAGATCTGATGACATGCATCCAATATTGTGTGAGAATAATCATCAAGATTACCGCGTATAAAGCTGACAATTTCAGCTCGGAGATCACTTGCTGAACAGGTTGAACAATGAGAATCTTGTAGTTGCAGCTGATGGATGATTGCATTGAAAAGGCAATTTCCATCACTTGGTATTTTGTGTACTTCCATGCCTAACATTAAATACTGAGTGTGCAATGTATAATACAATATTGCCAATTTACCGATTTATTTAACTTAACTTACCTTCCAATTTTCTAGTTATTAATTCCAGCTATTCCATTACAATTGTAAATTCTAAATTCTTAACTCAATAGCATACTAAATAATTTAATTTATTAATTATTTTAATTTTAATTTTAATTCTATTTCATCACACACTAATTTCATCACATCAACTCACTACATTTCATATAACCCTACATATCAAATAAATTCTACACTCTATATTTCAAATAAATTCTTTAAACACATAGACACTAGTTTAATAATTAGTTAGCCATTTATCATTTATGTACTTAATTATTCCTTTATTAAATTCAGTACCCTTTGTTATATCCCTCTGTTATCTTTTAATCACTAAACACCGTAACTCTATAGTTTGCTCTAATAATTAATAAATTATCTAATTTTTGTTTTATCTTTTATATTTTCTTTCATCACACATCACCAATAGTTTCATTACATCAAGGCTTCTTTTAACATCAATAAACTGCATTTCCAGTTTGGACATATATTCCAAGACTTCCCTATCTCACCTGTCTAATCAAAACTTTACACATTATACCTAATGTGTTTTCCCTAAATGTTGAACCGTAATAAAGCGATGCACAATCATGCACTCTTACACAATTCACTGAATTTATCGAATTTTAGTTTGAATAGCCAATTTACAATAAAATAATTATTTTTAATAAAAATTAATTCTCGAGGAAAAAAACACAACCATTTGACTCGAAAGTCATGGCCAACCCCGGAAGACTATATTGTTATTGAATAAATATTAATTGCAGAAATATTAAAATTAAACTATGCCTAAAATATATTTTTCGAATTTCCATTTTGAAAAATAAATCAAAGTTGGCTCTGATGAATTAAAATAATACTTGCTAAATTTATCTTTAGTTTTACTAGTAAGTGTACGTAAGATGTCTAAAATATTTGCAGAAAAATACGGAAAAAAATTATTTAGTCACAAAATTATCACTCGTACTTAATATTTTGTGAATTTGTTTTGCTTTTCCTACAATTTTTTTACTTGAAATTTCCTCAGGTGGTAATTTTTGGTATGATTTTACCAAATTTTCAAACGACATTCATATATGTTGAAATTCAAATATTTATGAAAGTATTTCAGAAATTATAATTAAGAATTTGTAACGTTTTCATTTAAAAATTTGTCTTAGGAAAAAAAGTGATTTCCCATATGTTTTGTGTATTTTACTAAGAAAAGTTTGGTTTTATCCTCGTTTCTAATTCCTTTATAAAAGCTGTGGTTTTTAGACTATGGCTTTGTATAATCAAGGTTGCTTTGATTTTAGGCCAACACTGCTGAGCCTGCCTGAAACTTTTACGAACCGGAAAACTTTAAACGCGTTTTTCCAAAGCAACCTTGATTATACAAAGCCATACTCTAAGAACTAAGCTTTTATAAGGGAATTAGAAACGAGGAAAAAACCAAAATTTTCCTAGGAAAACACACAAAACATATGGGAAATCACTTTTTTTCCTAAGACAAATTTTTAAATGAAAACGTTACAAATTCTTAATTATGATTTCTGAAATACTTAAATTTAATAAAAATTTCATAAGAACAGCATTCTGGTCATATTGAAATAAAAGCTTCCTACAATTCGTTTGGTCATTAAGTACAATATACAATACATAGATGGCAGTGATGGCAGTAAAAATTTTATAAAATCATACCAAAAATTACCACCTGGTGAAGTTTCAAGTTCAAAAATTGTAGGAAAAACAAAACATAGTCACAAAATATTAAGAACATTTGATAATTTTGTGATTAATAATTTTTTTTCGTATTTTTGTGTAAACACCTTAGACATCTGACGTACACTAGTAAAACTACAAATAAATTTAGCAAGTATTACTTTAACTCGTCAGAGCCAACTTTGATGTATTTTACAAAATGAAAGAAAAATATATTTTTTAAATAATTTAATTTTAATATTTCTGCAACTAATATTTACTTAATACCGATATAGCCTTCTATAAACATTTTATAATAGTTTTGCTTTTTTCATTGAAAAACTTGTAGCTCAGAAACACCATTTTTACTATGGATTACTGTGGAAGTCAGTGAAAAGTTATACCACTAAAAAGCTTCTAAGCTTTTAAAAATACGTCATCATGATTATAGCTCTATAGTCTAGAAGGCTATATTTCATGTTCTATTTAACCGGTTTACTTCAAATTTGTACTAACCTTCAATGTAAAACTTCCTATCGCCCCAAACATTTTTGTATCAATTTTTTTTTTTTTACATATAAACAAATAAAAAATTATGAAAAAACAGAGTCGGAAAATGTCTTTTTTTTTAGACATCCGCTATTTTCTCTTACATAGGTAGAGGAACTAACGACATTCTTACTAATTAAGAATCTTTTTTTTAAATTTTGTTTCAGACAACTAGAAAGGTTGCAATCGTATCAACACGCGTACCTTTTTTTTACCTTCATCTTTACCGGCTTATAACATATTTAATTTCCATTTTTTTTTTGTTTGCCTCTAGACTAGAATACCCCCTTACCAACAGTTACTTATTATAAAAGCCTTACTATAAGAGAAATCATCTGAGATTCTAGGTTTCGTAGAGTTTGTCTCCCTCTAGTTCAACTCACTTATTGACCTATGTAGGTCTGTACACCAATATGAATTTTAAGTCTGTAGTCAGTGGAATACAGAAACTTGCTGAAGACCTAGAATACATAATCGGGAGCTACACGTTTTGCTATAAACCGAATGTTATACCACTCGCACTGCGATTTAATAAAATGGATAGCTAATCGCCTTTTTTTCATTGAGTTTAGCTAAATCGGATTGATTAAACTGTAGTCTGTTGAGTGTATTGGAATTCGACATTTTGTTAGAACTACTTTTGAAACTAAATTCTGAATTTATGCCCTACGTGTACTGTTGGAACAATTGGCGAGATTAGACAAGCGAGGACATACTAAAACTTTAATTGGTTGCCTACAACTGAACTACCACACAAATTAAATATTGTAGTAGTAGATGTATGACCACATACTCTCTTTTCGGCAAAGTTTGTGTGCTATTTTCAAATCAAGGTTTTCATCCTTCCCCTACTAAGGGTCTAACATTATATCGAGCTGCCTAGAAATGTTTAACCGCCAGTTTGCTTAAATTGATTATCAAGATTTGATAAGATCATTTGCTACCCTTTTAAATAAATTTACTATCGGGAGATAAATTGGAAGCGTGTAATATATTTGAATCCAAAATTTAACGCCCCTAAAAATTGTATGCCCTTTGCGATCACAAATATCACAGTTTGCACCCTTTAGCCAGTCCTCGTAAATGCTATAAAGATAGACAGTTTTATATTTTGCAACAGAATGAAAACATATGAAAAAACAAAAAAACAAATTGGGTCTTGTCTGAAAGTGTTGTAAGTGAAAGTAAAGACAGGCTTGTTTGGCCCTTATATCTAAATTTGTCAAATGTAAGTTAAGCCTTATGTAGTTACGCATAATCGGAACAAAATCGCAAGGGGCTTTACGTTACCACAACGTTACCATAACGACGTTTCAAGCCATGTGATATGTAGTGTTTCGTATAATACAAGAAGATTTAATGATCATTAATATTAATGATTGTGAATGCTTTATTATCACTTCGCCAAACACGTATGAAGCAAAATTAAATTTTTGTTAATAAAATATGAATAATCTAAATTCTCTCTATAAATAAACTAAAATGAAAAATTTCCTCACGAGGAGACTTTTGGTTAGCTCTTTGGAGGTTAACAGCATAATGTAGCAAAATTACGTTTAGTCAGGAATTTAATCGAAAAAATTGCCATGAGGCACACAGCCGTAAGATTAAATTTTTACTTCTTCCGCTATAACGCAGCGCAATACTTACCGTATAGTAATTCTCTGTTTAAGTTAGAAGTATATAGGTGTCCAAACGAAAATGCAAAATGTTAAGTGAAGGATAATTCTATTAAGTGAATGAATTTCAGTAGAATCAGTTAAAAAATAACCAAGTTACAAGTTCCAATACTTCATCAAAAAAATCATTTTAGAATCCCATTAATATTTCCATCGTATAAATCGAGTTTAATCATAATCGGTTAAGAAAGAGCCAATTCTTAAAATTTACCGTTTTGTACCATATGCCACATTGAAATACTATATAGTACTATATGCCTTATGGAAATATACTGTAATGAAACATGCCTTAGTATATCATATGCCGTAGTGTACCATATTCCGTAATGAAACATGCCGTAGTTTACTATGCCGTATTGAAATACTCCATAAAGGAACATGCCGTTTTGTATTATATGCTTTAGTGTAGAATATGCCTTACTGAAATATGTCATACTGAAACATGCCGTACAGTAACATTCCCTAAAGAATTATGCCGTAATGGCCGGAACCCGTTTCAAACAACGGTCTGGTCATTCTGCTCGAATTAGGATAAGGTAGCCTTATGTAGAAAAATAAAAATTACGGAAACTAAAAATCCCGAAAAAAATCCAGGCAACTATCCAGAAACACAATTACTAGAGTTCTTTAAAATTTTAATATGGGAAATTGCTTCGTCAACCTTTTAGATGCAGATCAAAGGAATTGTCTCGCTCTTATCGCTTCTACTGATAGATGTCCCACAAATATTTCACTATGTGACAAAGGTGTAAAAATGCCTATAATTATATGCCATTTATTTTAAATAAAATATTTTTTCTGGATTTCCTTTCTGGTATAATTGTAGATTTTTCTTTCGGGATTTTTTTTCCTTGATTTTAACTTTCCAATTATTCTGAATTTCAAAATTTCTATTTTTGTTTTAGGCACATTTAGTAATCCTGCTTGAATTATAAAGTAATATAAGATTTTCGTTTCAATTGTTCCGTAATTCCTTGTTTGAAATTTACGAAATGGGTCGCTTTTCGCTTGAGAAAAATTGGGAAGTATTGAAAACTTACTTTCGTTAAAAATTCAGTAGAAATGAATTACTGCCACCACGCAGCTTCGATTTGACTCCGTTGGACCTTTTTTTATGGGGAGCCGTTAAGGATAAGTGTTACGCTATTCAGAGACTATCCAAGACTTGAAAGCTCAAATTGAAATTGCATTGATGAGATAGGAGCCCATACAATCGAAAATGTTTCGATTTGAAAAATTGGGTTGACAGAATGTGGTACTGTAAAGCCAGCCGTAGAAGTCATTTGAATTAAATTGTGTATTTCTTATAAAACAAAGCTTTGAAAAATAGTCATTCTTCTTTGAATTTAGAGCCAAATTAGACCACCCTTTACTCCCACCCTTAAAAATGCAAAATGGAAAAACTAAAGTAGTAAAAATGAAAAATATGTAAACCGAAAATGCATATCATAAAAAAAAAAAAATTCTTACCTACTCAATTACTAAAAGAGGCAGCAAATAATGGTCACAGATAATTTCCTTGACCATAAAAAAATAAACACTTCGCCTGTCCGCAACAGTTGTTATAACAAAACATACAAAAAATGTAATCGATACATCAAATAGCAATAAAAAAAAACACAAAATACGACACAAAATACGACACAACCACATTAATATGCTACATACAGAGGCTTTATTAGGATGTATTTATAATTTTTCAAAGCTGTTAAATATGGATTTCAATAAGTTAATTGAAGGAAAACTTCATAAAAAATCGACGTCAGGACCCAATCAGCACTAACGTACTTCGGCCAATCGACCGATTCGGACTTTCGACATTCGGGCATTAGACATTGGGCCTCTTCATACAATCAACCTTCTGATCCATTCGACCTTTCGTCGTTCGGCCTTTCGACATTCGGCCTTTCGATATTCTAGCTTTCAACATCAAACTTGACAGCAGATATAAGTTGAATTAAAATAATCTTCTAGAAAAAAATTTAATTTCCCTTACAGAAATCTTAGAAAATTCGAATAATATTCTAGATACTGATTTCCTAAAAAAGTAATCAATAATTTTTGGAAAATCGAATTATCACAAATTTCCCACGACCAATTTCAATTGAATTTTTTTATCCAGCGATAGCTTTTGACAAACTACATCAATGTAGATGTACATAACCCTTCATAAGTAGCATTTTTTTGATTTTGGCTGGGATAACATAAACTATGGATGGCATTAACAGAAGTCTGCATTATCGACGTTTTATTTTCGCCTTCAAACTTTTGGCTGACTTTAATAAAATATTGTGATCGCGAAATAAATTGTGTTACACGTTCTCACATTAAATAATGAACTAGGTTACCACCTAATGTGAGAAACCGAAACATCGATTAAAAAATGTGAAATCCGTCCTTGCGTCCTACCAGTAATACATTTTTCTTTCTTCCATTTTCACAAAAAATGATAGTTTTGGCCGAAATTTTGTACAAAGATAGGTTTTAGTAATAAGCAGTGTGTACTGCCAAATAGATTTTCTCAAAAGGGCACTAAGAATTTTTTTTTATTATTAAGGTGACAGTGCAGCATCTAACTGTTTACTATTATAACAATTAACGGTAAAAAAAATGATTTGCTTGAACCATTTTCCGGGATAATATATAACTTCTCAAAGAAATATTTTTAGACAATTAATACACATTGGAAATTCTAACAACTGTTTCATAAGAGCATTTAAGCTTCCACGAAATGTTGATCGATAAATTATCAGAGAATTGGTTTAATGTAATATTACGAGTAATAAATTCTGTTGGTTTTAGGGCTCGTTTTTAAATCGTACAAGCAACTTGCTGCGGAATGATAATGCTGATAAAACGGTGCAGGTGGTGTAAGAGGCAGTAGGGGATAATGAAAACTTAGCCGTTTGTGACAAGAAGATGTGTTGATCACAAAAGGTGATAGTTCAAAGAAACTCAACACTAAGTAAACAGTTCTGTGGCCACAAGTCATAACGGCATACTACTGTGACCAAAAAGAAGTAAGACTTTTCAATTGAATGATGTTTCTAGATCTAACTTTTGGGACAATTTTGAAAGATTGTTGTTTTTATGTAGATTTACTTTGGAATCCAATGAAACCAACCATTTCTAAAAAAAATCATCTAAAGGATTAATTAATGATTTATTTTTGATTTGTTTGCTCAATATAATAAATTATTTTTTTGGTGGAAAATTTATGATTCTACCAATATATTCTTGGAGTAGAGCGTGTAAGTGCTTAATCGTTTTTTGTACATTTACAGCTTGTTCCTCGTATTATTTTGTATTTTACAAAGAACTAATGCAAGATTGCCTCTAGTATTTTAGTGCAAAATACAGAGGATTACTGGCAATTCATAATACGTATCCCTTGTTTATGATGTGAGAGAATCGTAAATTTAAAGAAACTTAGATTCGATTTGGTTTATGTAAGTAAGGTGGAAGATTTACAAATTAAATAAATTGCTTAGCTCCTAGAATGGTTATACCCTTGACAGACTAGGGATTAGCTAAGCGCGTTTAGTGTTTTTTTCGAGAATAGCTGTAGTGTGTCAAGTTGAATATTAGCTAATCTTGAAAATGTTAAAGTTCATTGCGTTGTATTGAGTTTAGTGATGGTACAAGTGGCGCAATAATGCGATATAATTGTTTCAACATTGCTTAAAGTGCAATCGGAGTTAGTTTGCGATAGAAGTTAGAAGTTATATTTATAAAAAGAAAATCTAGAGAGTTTTAATGTATAAATATTAGAGTACTATTAAATTCAAGTAGTATTAAAGAAAAGTTTAAAGTTCAAGTAAAGTTCAAAGTTCTATTAGTATTAAATTCAAAAATGAGTCCAGCTAATTTACTAGCTATATTTCAGGTAATCACCATCATAGTATTTTACTTCCCTGCCTAGGAAACTAATCCCTAGTCTGTAAACGCAAATGGATTTGTAGTGGATTAGCTAATCTTTTTGCACTAATCGCGCTTAGCTAATCCCTGAAATTGGAATAATAAAAAAACAGAATTGAATGTAATTAGATTTGCCATTTTCTTAATATTTTTTACGAACAGTACCATTTCTTAACAAATTCATCAAAATACAAAATTCTGTGTGAGACTCGTAATGAAAAAAAAAATATTTTTCTTTAAGACATTAAAATAATGACGACAGCCCCAATACTTATATAGAAAACCGAGGACAGAATATATTAAAGAATAGGTAAAGAATTTTTGTTTAATTTTTATTACTCGTATACTCATATCTATACTTTACTCATGCATATGCAGCATACAAGCACCGAATTTTACACAAAAACGTCTCAGGTCAAACACGTGTTTGTTCCACATCGATTATTTTGTATATTGGACAAAACATTTAAGAATTTGACAATAGAAACCAAATTAATAATAAAATCGATTTATTTGTTTTTCTTAAGGGTATAATAAAATTCGCATTAAGAAGTTATAAAGAAAGTACAAAGTGACAATTATAAATCCAAATATCGTATTAATTTGTGTAATTGGTGAAATATATAATTAGTACTATAAAAAAAAAATAAAAAAAATCCGGAAAACGGTAATTTTTATTTGACGTAATCAATACTTTATAGTCTGAGAATTACAAATATTTAAATCTTTTGTAAAGTCAATTTGTATCAAATGATAATTAAAATGGGTTCATACATATTTTGCAGCACAAATAGGTCTCTAATAATTCATTACATGAAAAATTATTAATACGTCACCAAATGTCGACAATGTCCCAATATCACAATCAGGCACGACACACTGTTGGAAATCCTTAAGAAGAATGTTATGTTGCCATAGTAGAGAATAGTCAATTTTTACTCGGTGATTCAGTCAGAAGCATCGATGTAAATCATCTAAAGAATATGTAACTTTTCCAAGCTTAACTGGGTACAGAGAGAAATTCCAAATCAACTTGGCGGTTGTACAAATTTTTATTTATTAATACGTTGTCGCCTCCAAGTTTTTTTTTAATTCAAATTGTTTTTAATTTATTTGGTGTCAATAATATTGGTTGGTGTTACGTTGTGTTACTTTGTAACATACTACCACTGTAGCGACTCACAATAATAATTATATTAATTGTTCATCACTACAATTAATAATCAATTATTTACGCACGTAATAAAATAAATAATTGTGAACAAATTAAATTAATTGTTAATTGTCATCTATTTAACTTACTCAGCGCTAACGCAGTCCGATTATTGGATCCGATTTTCTGGCAAAATTTGGCTTACTTGTCGACCTACAGCGTAAACGGCTGGTTGATTCAGCGACTCAGCTGTCGATCAATGCCGTTATGGTACAAACCACCACCCCATATTACAATCGACAACGGCTACGGTAAATTGCTCAAACAATCAACAGCCGAGCCAAACTTTAATTTGCCAGTTAAGCATAACGTGGTGCATCCTATAGTCACTGAAGGCAACCTTCTAGTATCAAGACCATGGCGACTATATCAAGTGCGTCACAAAGCAGCACTTGCAGAATACAAGCATATGGTGGAATTAGGAATTTGCAGACCATCTGCATCTCCCGTTTCTTGTCCTTTACACATGGTCAAAAAGAAAGATCAAGATTGGAGACCATGTGGGGATATCGCAGGCTTAATACGGTCACAAAACTGGATCGTTACCCGATACCCCACATTCAAAATTTGTCCATGCATTTACATGGATGCAAAATATTCTCCAAAATTGATCTCGTCAGAGCATACCATTTAATTCCCGTCGCACCTGAAGACGTTCATAAAACGACAATAACGACACCATTTGGCCTATTCGAATTTACACGAATGCACAAACGTTTCAGCGTTTCATGATCGAGGTCGTTCGTAACCTTGATTTCGTCTTCGTATATATAGACGACATTCTTGTAGCATCTCAGTCTGATGAACAACACATACTGCACTTGGAAGAACTATTCCAAAAGTTACTAGAGTTTGATGTTCATATCAAGACATCCAAATGCGTATTTGGAGCAGCAAAACTTGATTTCCTCGTCCACAAGATCACGCCTGATGGTATTCTCCCATCAGACGAACGAATCAAGGCAATCTCAGACTTCCCAGCTCCACAAACAATCAAGCACATTTAGCGTTTCATCGGCATGGTCAATTACTACTACCGATTTATACCTAAACTTGCTGAAATTTTAGCCCCAATTCACATTCACTTGGCAGACTTAACAAAATTGCCCAAGACACCCAAGAACTTCTCTTGGCCCGATGAATGTCAACATGGTTTCGCAACACTTAAAAATGAATAAGCCAAAATCACACTGCTTAAGCATCCGAAGAGCGACACAAAGCTAAGCATTAGAATGGATGCATCGAACACTGCTGTAGGAGCAGTATTGCTACAACATAATAATAAGCATTGGGAACCCCTGGGATACTTCTCAAAGAAATTATCGGATGCCGAAAAGAAATATTCCGCATTCGATAGGGAATTACTTGCAATATATCTAGCAGTAAAACTATTTAGATATTTTGTAGAAGGTCGGGACTTCACAATATATACCGACCACAAACCTCTGACGAGAGCTATTCAGTCTAAAACTGAACGTAATCCAAGGCAGGCACGACACTTGGATTACATTAGTCAATTCATCACGGACATTCAGTATGTGCAAGGCAGACTTCTCACCTGTGTCGAACGTTTCAGCCGTTGGCCCGAAGTATACTGCATGACCAATATGTCAGCAGCAACCATTCGTTAATAATTACGTATCACGATTCGGAGTTTCTCTCAATATAACCACAGATCAAGGAACGCAATTTGAATCCAAGTTTTTTATCGAGTTAACAAAACTCCTTGGATCACATCGGATACGCACAACGGCTTACAATCCAAAAGCCAATGGCATGGTAGAACGCTTCCATTGGCAGCTCAAAACTGCTTTTATGGCCCGGGAAAATACAGTTAATTGGAGCTTGGAAATCCTCATCATTTTACTTGGAATCCGAGCAACAGTAAAAGAAGATATGAAATGCTCACCAGCCGAAATGGTTTACGGGCAAACAATCAAGCTGCCCGGTGAGTTTTTCGTTGAGAATCCTTCTTTACCAATATTAACTCAAGACACAATCGTCGACCAACTGCGACAAACCATGCAAAACCTTAATCCAACTTCGACTCGTTCGCCAAAATAAGATAATATATTTGTCCCCAAAACACTGGACAATTGCGATTTTGTTTTTATTCAACCAGACAAGGTTAGCACGGATTTATCTCCTCCTTACGAAGGCCCATACAAAGTTATACGTCGCCTTCGCAAGTTCACGGTTTCAATTAATGGTTTTCAAAAATTCTAAATTTTCAAAGAGGGATATTCACTTGCGGCGGAGTCCTGTTGCGTGTAAATACATTGTCAATTGTCATCTATTCAACTTACTCAGCGCTAACGCAATTTCTGATCCAATAGCACAAAATATATCAGCACCAGCGCCGCACGCGGTGATTACGAAAAATACAAAACGTAATTTTTTTTGCGCCCAATATAAAATCAACGCAAAATATAATCGATCTCTCGTCTGAACCGTCTCTCGTAAACCAAATAAAATAAAGTTTTCGTCGCAAAATATATTTTTAGTTAAGTTAACATTAGCAAATGGTGGTAAAATTAATTTCGAAAAATAACGTAATTAGTGTAAATAGTGAATGCCACGCATAAAAAAGCCATCGTCGCAAAACATTCGCGGCAATAAAATTTCGCCATTGTCGAAGGCAAAACCACCTGAATTTATTGTGTTTGATTTAACAATATAGTGTTTGAAAATAGTATGACCAAAGTTCATATACATCCGGAACACTAAACCACCGTTAAGCAATCAATGGTGTAACTATTCTAGTGATAACTTACATAGTTTAGTGATTGGACGGTTCAATTCTCCACTGTCTGTGTTTTTTAGGAAATCACTCTTATGCTTCCATCTATATAACAGGATTGATCTTAAGAACTCGTCCTTTTGCCCATACCAGAGGTGATAAGTTCTCATTTTGATTAATATGAGCTCACCTTCTTTGAAGTTATGTTCTTCATACTGCCACTTTGATATTTTTTGCAAAGTTGTGAGATATTCCGAATGGAATCGTTTCCGGAATCCGCTGGCCATATTTTGAATTAGCTCGAATCTTTCACTTAACTTCGCGGATATGTCTGTGGTGTCTGTATGCGGTATCTCCAATAAGGAAGAACTAATTAAAAAATGCCCTGGTGTCAATTCGTTTAATTCATCATTACGTGCCATTAACAGTTTAGGATTCACGATTGCTTCTATTTGTACTAAGAGTTTTTGTTTTTGTTGATTTGTTGGTGCTGACTCACCCAAAACTCACCGAATGTGAATTTGAATGGGCTTAACCCGCCTTCCCATAAACCCCCAAAATGTACCGCTAATGGTGGTATAGTGTCTCATTCTATTTGGTTTGTGCCAAATATGCTGTGATCTTTTCATTAGGCTTCTTAGATGCAATTACCGCAAACATTTCGACAAATATTCTCCTGGTACCGACAAAATTTGTATCGTTGTCACTATATTTGGCATTTGGTAGTCCTCTTATTCCCGTGAATCTCTTTAAAGCAGCTATGAATGCATTTGTTGATAAATCTCCATCAACTTCTATGCGCATAACCTTAGTTGTGATGCAGATAAATAAGTAGATGTATGGCTTGAGTCGGTTAGGTCCTCTGCCTCGTTTGGAACTGACTATAATTGGCCCTGGGTTATCAACTCTGACGTTAGCCATTTATCGTAAAAAAGTCACTCCAGACCTAGATAAATTTCCATTAGTTGTTCGGATAACTTTGGACAAGTCCCTACACAGTGAACGCGGTTGTTGGATATTCTTTTTGTTACTGTTTAACTCCAAGCATTCAGTATTGTTTTTTTTTATGAAAATATTTGCTGTGCACATCAACGCATTCAAATTTTTTTAACATAAAGAGATTGGAGCAAAATTTTGATTGTGATTGTCACCGGCGATAACCAACCAAGAGGGTCGAATAATTGCCCACATTCCGATAACCCTCGCTTCGTGGTTTCATCGCAGTACAAATCTGGTATACATTGAATGCAAAGTTGTCTTCTTTTGTTACTCAAAAAATTCCCAAGGTTTTGATGTATGATTCTGAGTTCTCAATGGAAATTGCATCTCTACCTTTATTTTTATATTGGCAAATTACTTCGGAACTCCTGATTATTGTAACTCCTCTCTCGCTTCGTTTATAGAGTCACAGTCAGGGCATAGGTCATCTACGTAAATATCAGACTTAATAATATTTATTAATGTTTGTGAAATTTCTTAATTGTCGGTGGCTGTTTGATGTAATGATCTAATTGCGAGGTAGGCCGAACAAGTCAGACCATAAACGAACGCTAATTTGTGTTTGCGGAATCTAGTTAAAATAGAGAACATATCGTGTTCGATTTGCATGAACTATCAAATACGAGACGTAATTTACTGGTACTGCTGTTTTCGCCAAAGACCACATATTCGCAACTGTCTTTAAATGGTAAATCCACTTCGTAACGACCATTGATAAATATGTGGGTTCTCAAAAAATGTTTTTCACAAACGTCATCTTTGACATGCATCTCAAATGAATTTTCTTGTATTTGCCAAAATCGTTGGAATAGTTGGTATACATGTACATATCTTCCTAACTTATATGAATGTGTTGCCCCGAACCTCAGAATTTGTTTGTTTATCTAACAAATGAAGATTTGACTTCAATAATATTCGTTTTTCTTTCCCAATATCAAAAAATATATCGATGCCTAAACCAACCTCAATGGGTTATGGATTATAAAATTCGGGGTTAGCAAAACAAAACTCTTCAAATTTGGTTGTAGCATTTGCGTTTAGTAATATTACTCAAAAAGGTAGGAAAGTTGTTAAATTATTGAGCATCAGAGCGTCTACTAGAGAGTTCTGGGTAAGGTATTTGATAGGTGTATATTGATTTTCCCCGTGGTCTGACCTGCCGAAACAGTCGATAAACCATTTACTGAAAAGCACGCATGATTCCGCTTCAATCCTAATTTTTTGGTGAATGTAGATTCTAAGCCAGAATAAGTGCAGGAGGCATGGATATCTTGCCATAAATGTCCGTCGTGGTTATCACAACGATCGGTAATATGGTTTGTTTGCTTTTAGTATCCGCTTCATAGCAGAGTTTTCTGATTCCTTGGTCTCTATGGAATCTAAATTATTGGAAGTGTTAAGGTTAGAATTGGATTGTGTTTTTCCTTCGGTGTTGTTGAATACATGAGAAAGCGTGTGATGCTTTGATTTGCATCTAAAGCATGTATTTTGTGATTGACAGTTTGTGATGGATTTGGAATTTATAACACTAGTGTAATGGATGAGGTTTGCTATAGCATATATGTACATTCGACTTTTACAGTAGCGACGTACGATAATCTCGGTAAATGTTTGTTTAATTAAACGTTGACGCTGGAACTTTCAATAGACCTTCGATGTATGAAATCTAGGAAATCATTGACATTTGGTGCAGCATCATCCAATTTGTTAACCAACAGATGCAACAGCCATGGATGCTTCAGCTAATGTTCTTTGTTGACTGAAGGATGTATGTTGAAGATCTTCTAGCAGCTGAATCTTGTGCACAACGGGATAAGCATCGTTTTTGTACACCGTGGCTTCATATAAATCTTTGTAAGCAGGCCATTAGGTATATTCACCGTTGAAATGCGGAATATTAATTCTTGGAAATTTTAGTGTTTTATCTTGATTTATCGTGTAAATCTTCAAAATACGCTTTTTATTGAGAATATATTTTGTTGATTGTCTGTATCAATCAATCAATCAAATTAATATTTATAAATTAGGTGTTGTCGCTTGCACGTTTTTTTATAATTTAAATTATTGTTAATTCATTGAATTCAAAATATAGCTTTGTGGTTTGATATGGTGTCAATAATATTGGCTGGCGTTGTGTTGTGTTGCTTTGCAATAAAATACAAACAATTCAAAATCAGAATTAATGTGAAGTATCTTTTGTGACCGATACCCCACTTCCCTATCGTTTAGAATTACATTTTCACTATTATCCCCCTCCCCCTTTTTTAATAAAATGGTCTTAAGGACACTAATGGAACAATTGTTCCGTGAACATAATATTCATGTTTTATCTTACCTGTGAAAACAATTCAATATAATTTATTTTACAATTTTTGGTTATATTCACACCCACGGAATATTTCAATTAGCTGCTAATTTTCTAAACAGGTAGATGATAGATTGTCACATTTAACATAAATAAACAAATAAATCGTCCTTGCCAAAATTATGTCGCCCAAAACTATCACTATTTGTGAGAATGGGAGACAAAGGGAAAACAACAAAAATGTATGAGTGGAAGCCGGAAGGACTGACACAACATTTTTTTATTTGTGTTTTGGAGTTTGCAGAAATTTTCTTTCGCGATTGCAATACTTACTGGAAATGCATGAAGTTTGTTCTAACTTTGTCAAATAGTTTTTGACTTATACCGTAGACAGACACAAACCGAATAATCGGGATTTCTAAATTATTAACGGATTTATGCTTGTTTGTCATCACACGATTTTCAAAAAAGCAGGATTATGTCGTTTTCAGAACTTGATTTTTGACAATCGGGATGAACGAAAATCGCGATCCGTTTTTTGTCTGGCTACGGTATTAAACGTTTAATTTGTTTCGTTGTAAATCAACATATTTTTAGAATTGATGCTCTTGACTGGTTTCTATATGTTATGTATATGCACCCTGTATTTTTATATTATTATTAGTGATCACTAACATTTGAATAAATACTAATATAATAAATACATATGTACATTGTAAAGGTACAAGTTAACGTAATGATTATTATATGGTAATGGGTCAGTTGTAAAATATAATTTATGCAGAAAACATCTCGAGTTTTATTTATTCCTTGTCGAGTTGGTACATTACAATTTGGCGACGAGACAAATCAAGTGCTTATAATTTATAATTAATATCGCAATAATATAAAACAATTAAAATTTATAGTAATTGGTTATAATAAAAGTAATTAAACGCGTGTGAAATAGTAGTGTCCAGTTAAAAACAGTAACTGTAATTAATTTCAAAAGTCCTAAGTGTTTTCAAGTCAATTTTTCAAAGCTCCTGTTGTAAGTGAAAACGTTAGTCTTCATAAAGTTTTCTTGAACGAAAGTGAAACGCGACCAATAATAATTATGATTGGAAATATTGAACCATCCGTCCTTGGAGACAATTTTGTTGATTAAGCTGATCGTAAGGATCAGTTTTTTTTGTTAAATGATGTTACGGAAGAAAAAAAAGTTTCATTCGTGCTGATCGTTCTTGGTGGTGAAACCTATTCAATTTTAAAGAAAATATTTTTCCAGAACAACCATCAAAGAAGTCGTATACGGTTAAAATTGCTGGTCAACGAAATTCCAGAGCGGTATAAATTTCATAAGGAAGGCCAGAAATCTGAACAGCCAGCGACGGAATATATTGTTCAATTGAAGTCTTTAGCACAGACTTGTAATTTTGAAGATTTCCTATTGCAAACATTGCGTGACTTTCTCGTATTTGGGTTATGTGACAGTCAGTTGAGATCACATTTGTTAAAAAAGAAAAATTTAATTTTCGAAAAAGCATCCGAAATTGTTCTAAATTGGGAGTTAGCAGAGCAAGAAAAAACAAATCGTTCTGTTTACAAAATTTAATCGATAAACTACAACCACTCAACTCAAAACGCTCAAGTTATTAAATATCAAGCACTAAACCGTCATCCATTTATTTTAGTAAAAGAAGAAATCGATCATTAAGAAGTCCAAAACTACGACGACGCAGTGTTACTCAGGTTCAAGTCAGTCAAGTAACAGAAGTATGTCGAGTCAATCAAGAGGTCAACATAAAAGAAATCGCAATCAGTGTTGAAGGCGTCATGGACCAAAATATTGTCCAGCAAAACATTGGGAATGGCGATACTTCTAAAATGTGCAATTCAGGCAGTTAAGTCGTTCGTCAAGTGAATCGTCAAATAGAAATCCAGTTAATAAGTTAGATGTAAATAAGTTATCGATCCGTCATATGGAATTTAAAAGTTTTCCAGTCATGTAAAATTAGAAAGGGGCAGTGGTAATTTTTCTGAAGTTTCAGGTAACGCTATAGAGGTTATTGGGAAATTTTTTGTGAATGTAAAGGTTTCTGAGGGGTCCCAGGAGCGGTTGATGGATTTGATTGTGATCAACAGTAGGAAACAATTGTTACCATTACTAGGTAGAAATTGGATGCATATATTAGTCAGGTGAGTCGAAATTTGTGTATTGATAGTTTACCGATAAACGATTACATTACGAAATTTTATCCAAGCGTACTTCCAACCTCTGCTGAACCCATTAAAGATTTTTTTGCCGAGATTGTATTAAAGTCAGGGCCTGTTCCCATAAATTTCACAAGCCGTACACTGTACCATTACATATACCTTCAAAGTGGAAAAAGAACTTGAATCATTAAGTAATGAGGGTATATTAGTTGCAGTGAAAACTAGGGAACGGCCTTCACCCGTGGTGGTAGGGCCGAAGGTTAATGATACCATTCGTCTATGTATTGACTGTAAGGTTACAATAAATCGTTTCGTACAAACTGAACATTACTAATTGCCTCGAATAGATAACCTTTTTGCTCAATTAGCCGGGTCTAAAGTATATTGGTTATACCAATACACTCGTTTACCATTCGGAGTAAAAAACTCGCCTTCGATTTTTCAATCCGTGATGGACCAAATATTACATGGTTTAAATAGAGTGTTATGCTATTATGATGATTTATTGATCGGTGGTAGTTCACTTGGAGAATATAAATTTTTGTTAAAAGGAGTCTTAAGTCAGTTTAACAATTTTAATGTTAAAATAAATAGTAATAAATCCAAGTTCTTTCAAGATAGTGTAAAAACTTTGGATCACACGATATTAAGTATCACATCCAAATAAAGATAAAATTGATGCAATTTTAAAAGCACGAAATCCTATAAATTTATTGGAATGGCAGTCATTTCTGGGGTTACTTAATTACTACGGAAGATTCATTCCGAACTTATCGGCTAAATTGAGGGAATTATATAATTTGTGAAATATGTGAAGCAACATTTAATCGTTCTAAAGAACTAATACTTCAAAATAATTTGCTAGAATGCCAGCCCTTATCGAGGGGGGGGGGGGAAACAGTATTTCCACAAGTTCCACAAATACATATACGGACATCGGTTTTTATTATGCTCAAATTCACAGGCTTTAAGAGAGATTTTTAACCCGCAAAAGAGTACATCTTTGGTGGCTGCGTCAAGATTGCAAGGATGGGCAGTTCTAATTTCAATGTATGACTACGATTTCCAATACAGACCTGCAAGACAAATGGGAAATGCAGATGCATTATTACGTTTGCCGCTTTCGGTAGCATCTGATATAAATTCGGATTAATTTATTGGAGATGACTGAAGAAATTAATGTACATACGAAAACGATTGAAAAATGTAGTAAAGAAGATCCCATATTATCATCTATTTATGAGTATACGAAGATTGGGTGGCCTGTATAAGTGCAGAAAAATTTAAAATAACTATAAGCTACGAAATAATTTTAGTAGCAGAGATTCAGTATTGTTTTATGGGAATAGAATTGTTGTTCCAAGTAAATTGAGCAAGAAAGTAATGGAATTAATACATAGTAATCATGAAGGAATAGTTCGAATGAAAATGGTGGCTCAATCTTGCTGTGTGTGTTTCCAAACCCAAAAATCTTTCCGTTTGAAAGAATTCATATAGGCTTATTTTACTTTTAAAGTCGAACATTTTTTATCACTGTAGATTCTTCTAGTAAATTTATAGATGTTAAGCTAATGAATTCCTCGTCAAATACTGTAGAAGTCATAAAAAAATTGAAGGATTTATTCGTTTATTTTCATCAAATCGTAACGGGTAATGGTCCTCCGTTCAACTCTCATATGTTTGCGGAATATTGCAAGTCGAATAAAATAAATTTTAAAAATTCCCCTCCGTATCATCCTTAGTCTAATGGTTGTGCAAAGCGCGGAGTACAGACGGTTACAAATTATTTGATGACATTTTTATATGATATGAAACAATACAAAATTTCGATTCAAGATATGTTGAACAAATTACTTAGATCGTACAGCAATACTCCATCAACGGTGACTGGAAAAAATCCTACAGAGCTTTTATTCAATTATATACCGCGTACTGACCCTAATACAATAAATCCTAAAATAAGCGAATGAAACGTTACCATTAGTACTGTCTAACAATAAAATTTTAAGGAATACCTCAAGTGGATTCCTGGAAGAGTTTTAAAACAAATAAGTAGTTTTACGTATTTGATAAATGTTAATAATGTAGTACGATTAGTACAAGAAAATCAGATATGTAAATCTACATTAGAAGAAAAGCACCACTCTTCATTGAAAATAGTAAGTGGAGAGGTTAAAAAATAGGCTACCAAAAGAAAACTTAGCGGGCCTAAAGTGGTACCTATAGTGGTACACGAAGAAACGGAAAGGATTTTGAGAAGATCCATTAGAAGAAAGATTACTCCAAATCGCTTTCAGTATGTTTCATTGACAAAACCAATTTTATTAATTGTAATATTCCTAATTTTCTTTTAATTAATTATATTATTAACATTATAATAATGCAAATCGTTTTTCAATTCATGGCATAAAATGCTCATATATTTGTAGATCAAATTAAAACAGGCTGTTATAAACTTAAAAAATAACAAGATTTATTTCCGATGAGAAATCTTCAGTCAAAAAGGGTATGATGTTTTGAATATACACCCTGTAATTTTATATTATTATTAGTGATTACTAATATTAGAATAAAAACAAATATAATAAATACGTACATTGTTATACACAGATTGTATCATCGTTAACTGTACATTGTAAAGGTACAAGTTAACGTAATGATTATTATACGGTAATGGGTCAGTTGTAAAATATAATTTATACAGAAAACCATTCGAATTTTATTTAATCCTTGACGAGTCAGGACTTTACACTATACCGATATTGTAAATAGCACTAATCCTGTGAATGGGTCGCTCGATGGGAATTAGAATCGAACTAATGCTGTGTGCCTCAGAAGACTTTTTAAACTAAACTTTTGTAAGACCCAGTAATTCATGCAATATTTAAATAGATGTCACTAGGTTAAAACTATTCAATTGTGCCTTACAGTACAGCCAACTAAACTTTTCAATGTCTCGTTTAAATAAATGACGTCTAATAAAAAATAAACCGAGTCGTTTATTAAAAGTATGTAATTCAAAATAAGATTTATATATACATATATGTATATGTATGTCGAAGAATCGCTTTCGAAGTTTAGCGGGGAGGATGGCTATCCCGCCGAGAAATAGATTCAGAATGTTGAAGATGCTGCTGTATGAATGAAATGGAATGCTGAACAGAAAGTTATTTATTCAAAAAGACTGTTAACTGGAACAGCAAAAGACAGTTTAAAATCTAACCACATATTTAGTCAACGAGTTCAGAAAGAAAGTGGCGCATGGCAGAGAGGAAGAAAAAGAAAGATGCATCTTTCAAAAATTATTTAATCGCTATGCGTGAAATAGGTCAAACCGGCCACATCTAAGAATGATTTCAAAAGTATACTCGTAATTTATGAAAAAATCAAACAAAAAATTAAGATAAAAGCACCAATCGAGAGCGTAACAACAAAGCCAATTGAGAACAAAAAGTCAAATAGATTCCGAAGAATGCCAAGATGTTACAACTGTGGTGGAACCGGCCATCTAGGAAAAGATTGCGCGAAAAAATCTGATAGTTCAAAGTTCTAAATCTTGTGCAACCATAGAGAATCAGGATGATTGTTCATCTAAAGCTGTCAAAAATATAATGTTCAATGGAAAGGAACTTTGTGCACTAGTTGATACCGGAAGCGACATTAGTTAATGTCACATAAAAAATTCATTGGAACGGGCATTTGCGAATTTAGCGAGGAGTGCACAATAACCCATGGTGCGGCGTCCAGAGGTGTATCAACCGTAGGTAGGTTTAATGCAAAGCTAAAAATAGAGGATGAAGTATGTGAGACCACAATTCACATAGGTCTTGATGGAATATTGCCAGCTAACTTTTTTATTGGGTACAGATTTGGATAGAGATTTGATAAATCAAACACCGACTGGAATTAATATGAGAAAATTCATTCCGGGAAGCGTTTCAATTGATTGAGCAAGGAGAACTTCCGCTGAATATAAACCATATTAATAATCGTGAAGTGGTGGATAGAATTCGATTATTGGTAGTAAACTAAAATCCAGAGAAGAGAACGCCAAGTCCAAACATAAAAATGCATATTGAGCTGACCGATGAGAAACCGATTGCTTATAAACTGAATTATGTAAGAAAATTAGTAAAATTCTTAAAACTGCATGATTTTGATTAACAATAGTTAAAATATCGTGCATTTACTAAAAATTAAACCTAAAATTTTAACAGTTTTAATACAAAATATCATTTTATCGTTTTAATTTGCGATCATAAATTGAAATTTTAAAACTGTTAAAATTTTAAATTTTATTTTTAGTAATTGCACGATATTTTAACTATCGTTCATTAAAATCATACAGTTTAAACTGTTTTAATAATTAAAAAAGGGAATATCATTTTCGTTACTCGTTCTCAATGTGTATCGGGCTTTACTGACTACGTATTTTAAACTTTGACTGTATATCATACAAATTGAAAAGTCATCGAAAAGTAACCTCGTAAACTGCCTTTTCACCAAGCATCTATGAGGAAATAGCGAAAGCTTCAAAATTTGAAAAGTTTAGTTTGAAAAGTCTTCTGAGGCACACAGCATAAGAACTGGAAATAAATTATAAATTAACGTTACATATCAATTTTTAATTTATCTTATGATTTGTGTTCAGTCACGTGAACATACCAACTCACCATGCTGCGCAAGCATGGCCTCAATCGTATAAATAGTCATTCTTGTTATTATTATTGATTAATGAAATTTAACTACAATGGAAAAATGTATATTATGCATTTTTCCTTAATATAACGTTTTTATATTTTTAGTCAGTTCATTGACACCAAATATATAATTTTTTAACATACACATTGTAATATTAAAATCAGCAATTTTAGTCGATATTAGTTGTTATTAGTATAATTAATGTATGACCATTTTGTATATAAATCAAACATTTGTCTGATTTAATCAGTTCAAAAATTAATTGACTCAGTAAACATCGCCCCGACCAACGGTAAGCGAGAAAAGATATAATAAAAGAATAAATTCCAACAATTAGTCTTTTATTAACACCAAACTAAATAGTACCCACCTGGGGTAATATAGTTAGTTTATTTTTTGGTAAATCAAACCTATCTTAAATTTACAACTTAAGAAATAAAGTTTGAGACTAAACAATTTGTGTAATTTATTTATACAAAATAATGTACAAATAGTAATAATTATTAATTATCGGTATGTACATTTTTATTCATTTATTAGCCTTAATTAAATATTATGGGCATATATTATTTTATCGCCAAGCATCACCTGCCTATATATGTATATATATATATATATATATATATATATATATATATATATATATATATATATATATATATATAACAAAACACATTAGTTTATTACTTACTTACCTCGGCCGGCTACTATATTTCTCTTGCGCTGACATCCAATTAAATATAAATAATATCAGGAATAATAATTGTGTGGAGCGGGCGCGCGCGCTCAAACTCCTTAGAATTTTCAACCGGATTTATGCAACTATGTGCACATATAAACAAATCAGCAGGCAGATTATTCTAACGCAGTTATTAAATTTATTTACAATTTTTATGCCTTTGAAATAACTTACTTTGTACCCCGGAAATTTTGTATGATCTCGTTTCTATGAAATGATTTTTATTTTTTTTTATAAATAAAAGATAATTTTATTTTATTATAAACCAATTTAATATTTTTTATTTTACAACCAATTAACCTCTCTACGATACGAGTATGTAACACAATTGTATTTAAATTACCTACAAAATCTCACAAACGTTATGTTTTTTTGCATTTTAGTTTTTATCTTGTAGGTGCGGCGCAACACTATATGCAATATGATGGCCACATAAGAAAATGTGTTGTACGTGTACACTAATTATTTTACTGTCGCCATAATAAATGGGACTAATGGGACTGTGTCTTATTATCAAGCTCTATCTCTCTGTGCTAAATAAAGGTGATTATGTGACATATTATAATTATTTCTATGGAAAAACAATTTGATAACAAAAAGCACTGTTCTAATAGAGGTACACAAAAATTGTCACAGTAGAAATTTTTATTTTTAATTACCGTGGAATTTAAATTATTTCGCATTGAACGTTAAATAATTCTGTATTAAATTAATTGATTTATATAAATTAATTTTTTGACATTTAATTGATTTTTATGTAGAAAATTATCGCATTAATAAAAATGTAATAAATTGTATTGGTAGTATAATTCCTGTTGTGACAGTTTGACATCTTTACATGCCATTTATATAGTATAGCAGAGTTTAATACAAAAATGTGTAATCGTAATGATCTAATACAACCTAAATATTTTGATTACAACAATAAATAACTCTAATATGTGATGTGTGAATTAAAGGCTAAATTTATAATTAAAGTAAATGTCATGTGGAAAAATTATTGAATATGTTTTGCTTTAGAGTATCTTTAGCATAACGATATTATGTATCGACAAATTTTAAATGCCATGTAAAATTATGTTGAATTTAATGTTTCAGTTTTATAATAAATTAATTTTTTTTCCAATTCGGAGCTGAAGCAGTCCGGTTTCTATGACTCAATAAGCGTACACCCAACTCTTTTTTTACACGGGCTTTTTTTAAGTGATTTTGAAATGACACGGTCCACGAATTAGAACAAATACACTTTTTTTACATGAATTTTTTTTATCTAACACGAATTCAAAAAAAAAAACTCAAATTTGTTAATTTGTACAGTGTCTTAAGTAAAATATATATGAAAACAGAATACATACGTGAATACATGAAATAGAATTGGGGGAATACCTAAATTTTATTACATCAGTTGCATTTTACATTTTTCTAATACTACGTTTCCATGACAGAGTTAACCCGATTTAAGAGTTTCGTTGAGTTAATAACATGGCGGCGCTAATCCATATCATTTCCATGCAATTATAAATTTTAATGTAATTTAACATTTCACAACAATTTAAAGTCACTTTTGGAAGAATATTCGCAATGCCATTTTGAATTGATATTTTTTTTTCGCTTTCTACAGATAGAATCCCTTCTAACCCTATTACTTTCGTTGAGTTAAGTTGAAATAAGAAACTTAACGAACATAATCCACGTTAATCCCGGTTAACTTCGTCATGGAAACGTAGTATATGTCTTCTATGTCTATCATCTTCTATGTGTCATTGCACTTTAACTGCATTGCATTCGTTATTCATTATGTATTTTCTGTTTAAGTGTTCCGTTTGCGGGATGCAAAAAATAATAATTGTGGTTAATCGTTAAGTTTATAAGGTTACTTCATATATTTTCAATATTCGTCCGTCTTAGCAAAACTCGAAAGTTTGTGTTTAATCTATAGAATTTACCTGTAGAATTTTTGTTGCTGATCTTTTTTTACAACTAATAAAGGTATGTAATGTTCTAAACATTCGGTTTAGAATAGATCTTTAAGCAATTTTAATTTAATTCTTTGATGTAGTTTCTTTTAAATAAAATGTCTAAATTACCAAAAAATATTCCGCAGCGACAAGAAGTTTCTTTAGAAATTAAAACGATTTTATAAATTAGAACTATTAGTAAAACTGAGAAATCCATTCGACAGTCAGTAATTTCGGGATCGAATTCAGTTCCAAAACATCATCATACAATCGAAATGCCCTATTAGAGAAAACGGAAAAACTTTTAGTATTATGGATCAAGGATTTACTACAGAAAAAAATACCTATTGATGGAAAACTTATAAAAGAAAAGGCATTTAGCATGTACGAACGACAGCAGGAAATAGAGCCATCAACAAGTCTTCAGGCAACTAAGAAACCGAAATTTAATGCAAGTGAGATATGGCTGACAGGTTTCATAAAAGGAATGTCAAAATAAAAGGTGAAGTAGCGTCAGGAGACGTAAATGTTGCAAAGAACTGTCCTTGGAGATGGGGTTATACTCCAGACCAAATTTTTAATGCCGACGAAACGGGATTATTCTGGAAAGAAATGCCTGCCAGAACCGATATAGCAAAATCGGAAAAATCTGCTTGTGGTTTCAAAATGGCCAAAGATCGGGTTACGTTCTTATTATGTAGCAACACATCTGGTGATAGGATGTTAAAGCCTTTATTAATCAACCTGTCATTCAAGTCACAAGCTTTGAAATGTCAAAACATTAATCAGCTTCCTGTACATTGGATGGCGAATAAAAAAGCATGGATGACGGCCGATTTGTTCAAAAAATGGTTCTACGAATGCTTCATTCCAAAAGTCAAGAGATATTTGGAACAAAAGAGGCTTAAATAAGAAGTACTTTTACTTATCGATAATGCACCCAGCCATCCTGAACTAGATCTCCAAATATACAACCGTTATTTTTGCCGCCTAATACCACATCCTTGATTGAGCCATTGGATCAGGGTATAATAGCAACTTTTAAAATGTATTATGTTAAGCAAGCATTTAAATTTATTTTGGATTCAGTTCAGGAAAAAAACATGACGGTCGTAAAAGCATGGAAAAATTATACAATAATGAATTGTATTTCAAACGCCTCTTTTGCCATAACACAACTTCGGATATCCACTCTAATTGCTTGTTGGAGAAAAAATTGGCTAGAATGCGTTAAGGCTTTGAGAACATGGAAACCACATTAAAATATTATGTTTTGTTGATATAAATGTTATATGTTTTAAAATTAATTATTTTTATAATAAATTATTTATGTAAGTATAAAAATTTAAAATTCCTAAAATCAGCAAAGCTAGCTCAAATATTGAAAAGGTGAATTGTTTTCTAAGGCTAGTCTTACATTTCTTTTATTTAGTGTTTTGAGCTAACTAGGCTACAAGCTGCTCAGAGGGTGTTACAAATTTATATAAAAAATATAATAAATTTAGTGCAAATTAGTACATGTTAAATTTAGAACTTATAATATTTAGTACACTAGTAAAATTATATTTGAACTACCTCAAAAATATAATTTTTCTTTTTGTACTTAATATGTTTACTAGAGCTATAGGTTTGTACAAAGCGGTTCTAATAATTTGATCACCTGGGCCCCTATTCGAAGATTAGGCAAAATAAGTAAATCTGTTGCTAGCAACCTAAGAACCTAAAATAGTACGACTCCAATAACATGCGGTGTTCGTAAAGTACACCGAAACGGCATTCCTTTGAGACTAATTGTTGTAACTGTGTTGGATCAGCTTTGTATAGTTTGTCTCAATTTTTAGCAATAATTTTAAATTGTTATGTGGGCATCATTTTTCAGGAATACAAAATTAGAAAGATATCAAAATTAAAACCAAAAATATTATTCTGCCACCAAATTAAATATGGATGGCAAAAGTGCATAACCGTGTTATGTTATACATATTATTTGTTATATTATTACAGCGAAAATAAACGGAAGAACTTGCCATATTTGCACAAATTTAGTTAAAACGTAAGCAAACACTAGTTTCTTACTGATAAACCAATAAAACGATTTTGGGATTTTCTTTGGATACACGGTTATATGTAGATCTTTAGTTTTGAAATTTATTAATAAATTACAAAATTTTATTAAATTAAAAAATTATGCTAATTTCGATTTAAATTTTACTGTGGAGACGTAAAAACTGGTTCTTGATCATAATTAATTTAACTTTAATGAAGATGCTTCAGACCCTTGTACTTGGGTCACCAATTCGTTTGCAACTTAGTTCATTGAGATTAAGGCAAAGATGCTAAACAAGATGTTAAACCTATTTTCTATTTTAAATTTCTATTGACGTTATTATTCCGGTTACAGCAAATTTTGAAGTTAATATTTTTCTTGCGATTGGTTAAAAAAGCATAAACCGACAAGCTGATTATGTATGTTTGTTTTTTACTTAGAAATATTTGGCTTGCAGCTGAATATTTATCTGAACGAAATTGGGCAGTTAAATATTTAACGCTTTATTTTAATCCCAATCGAGTGAACATTTATAAAGTCTCTGTTTAAATTAAAGGTTTGGAAAAAAGTTTTTATTTATCATTGTAATTCACGTCGGTAACGTAGGTAAACAAATAAAAGATAGTTAACTTAAAACTAACGAATACATTTTGTTTATTGGTTTTAGCGTTTCTTCGTATCGCCGAGAAATGATGTGCCAGTTAGGTATCAATTGAGCTCTACTATATCATTCTTATTATTCATTTATTAAAAGGTTATAAAAAGTATCTAAAAATTAACGAAAAATTTGAATTTTGCCGCCATTTGTGCAGTAAATTGTTGGCAACCCTGAAAAAAACAATTTGACAGCTGAGAGTTTAGGGTTAGTAAAAATGGAGCGTTACACTATATCTCAAAAATAATGAAAGTTTGACGACCACAGTTTGAAAATTTCATACAAAATATAGTCGAAATAGTCTTTTAACTTCGTCAACTGTGAAGAGATTATTTAAAAAATTTAGGAAGACTGGATCAGTTAGAGACGCTAAAAAGGCTGGTCGTAGAAAAACAAGCCATTCAAATGTCAATATCGAAGCAGTGCGTGAGAGTGTTGGTGAAAATCCCAAAACATCAATTCAAGCTCTTCTCTACAGGGTATACTTACAAAATTCAATTAACGCAATAACTGAAGTCTAATGACCATGAACCGCCAAGAGAGTTCGTTGAATGGAATATTGAACAACAACAAGTGGATGCTGATTTTTCGAGCAAATCTATCCTTAGCGATAAAGCACATTTTCACCTTGATGGCTTTGTTAATCGCCAAAATTGCCGTGTTTGGGGTTCGGAGAACCCACATGTGATTGTCGAAAAACAATTGCATCCACAACGTATCACTGTTTGGTGCGGATTTTGGGCTGGAGGCATTATTGGACTATACTTTTTTGAAAATGAGGCTGGTCAAGTAGTGACTGTTACTGGTGCTCGATATTGCGACATGGTAACACAGTGTTCTTCTGCCGAAATTGGATGATGTTGATGTGGCCAATATGTGGTTTCAACAAAACGGTGCCACATGCCATACCGCCCGTGAAATAATTCAATTACTGCATGAGACATTTCCTGGCCGTGTACTCTCTTATTTCGGTGAACCATTAGATTTCTTTTTATGGAGTTATTTGAAGTCAAGGGTATATGTCAACAAGCCCAAAACCACCCGTGCATTACAGGAGGAAATTAAAAGCTGCATCAATGAAATTCAGTCACATTTATGCAGAATGGAAAGGAAAATTTCGACAAAAAAATGCGTATGTGCCAGAAAAGCCCTGGAGGCCATTTGCCCGATGTGTTATTCCATAAACAAGCATATCCTATGTACTTTATGATTCAATAAAAAAAATAACAATCCAAAGACTAAAAACTGTGTTTTCTATTTAACTCAAATCTTGTATAAATTTTGGAACACTTTATTTGTGTTGCTCTTCTTATTAGGAGAGTGCACTTCAGAAACAGTATCAGTTCAGAAAACCGTGTCAGAGGTCAAATCAAATTTCGTCAGAGCATTCTGAAATTGAAATTTGAAATGACCTTGAAATTTTACCTCAAGTTTTAATTGCAGATCATCCTTTGATTTAGCCCCCCCCGCTCCCTTCCCCCTCCTAAAAATTGTGAAACTTTGCATATAAACTGTTCTTGATTAAGGCCTTCCCTTGGTAGTCATAGGTAGCCTTTTACACTTCAAATTGAACCTTTTCCATTACAAATTGAACTTTTAACAAATTATATGTACGACCAAGTAGGATGGAACTTATCTACTTCTAAACGGATTTTAGTAAAATTTGACTAAAATGACTTTTAAATAAAGTTCTGCAATATAACCAATTAGGATGGAACTTGGCTATTCGTTAATCGGTTTTTGTAAAATTCGGCATCCGGGATGGAAATGGAATTATAAAATGATTTTCAGATAAAGTTCTGGAATATGGCCAATTGTGATGGAACTTGGCTATTCATTAATCGATTATGATGAAATTCGACTTGTGCATTGGAAATGGGAATCTAAAATGATTTTTAGATAAAGTTTTGGAATATGTCCAATATGATGGAACTTGGTGATTTTTGGACCGATTATTATGAAATTCGACAGGTCCACTGAAAATGTAATTCTAAAATGATTTTTGGATAACGTTTTGGAATTTGGCCAAGTTAAACTTGGCTGTTGCTAAACCGATTATGACGACATTCGATTGGCACACTAGAAGTAGGATTCTAAAATGTTTTTAGTTGAAATTCTGAAATATAGCAAGTTATTGTAGAACTTATCTATTTTTAAACGGATTTTAGTGGAATATTTTTACCGATTATGATGAATTTTGGCCTATCCACGAACACAAGGAAATTCAACCTACAAATTATTTATGGATGAGGATGTAGAAATATGTAAATATGGCTTCTATGTTGTTTGCTGAGGTTTCTGTGAATCATACATCTGTTGTTTTCTCGCCAAAACTTTATTTTATACTTTGGGTTATGTTTTCTGAGTAATTGCTATCAGAGGGGTAAGTTTGGCCCTGTTTAAAACAAATAATGTAGCGAACACGGGCCGTAGAATTGAAACTAATAACGGTAGTCTAGTGTCTCGAAATTAGAAATGTTATTTTATATATGGTCATTTCGATCGCAAATCTCAAACTTCTTTATAATCGATTAAGGAATAGCCAAGTATCATTCTGCTTGGCCATATTTCAGAACATAATCAAGAAATCATTTTAGGATCCCATTTCTATCGCACAAGTCTAATTCCACTAAAACCCGATAAGAAGTAGCCAAGTTCCGTCTTACTTGTCTCTACCATGTCAAATTTCACTAAAACCAGTTAAGGAGTAGCTAAGTTCCATCCTAATTAGCAATATTCCACAACTTCATCTAAAAATAATTTTAGAATCCCATTTCCAACGCACATGTCAAATCTCAGTAAAATCCGTTAAGAAATAGATAAGTTTCATCCTACTTGGTAATACATATAATTTGCTAAAGGTTCAATTTGAAGTGTAACACATTTACTTGATTGGTTCTTTTAAAACGGGTCACCCTGTGTATTAATTTATAAATGTACAATTAAAAAGACGTAAACCTTGTAATTGGATACTGTAGCCAGCTTTCTATGTATGTATTCGTCATGATGATTAATTCACATTTGATTTTAAGTGAGTTTCATCGAGAGTACGAAATCATCATCGATTTGGGAAACAGCCTAGTTAATTATAATTACAAACCCAGGGTGATCCTACGCAATATATAGAAAAACTGATTTAGTAAATTTTTTGGATTAGGGTTTTCTTCATATGTTCTGAAAAAAAAATTCTAAAAATTTTTAGAGTAAAATTTCCTATGATGCAGCTAACGAGCAGTGGCAGTTATCGCGTGAAGCATTAAGCAGGTTTGTCGCGTAATTTACGTCTTATTGCCGTAGAACAGCGGTAAGATTAACAGATAGTTTGAAATATGTATGTTAAATTGTATAGGATCAATATGGGTAAATGACTGTATATGTTGTAATCTCCCATCTATTCCTACTTATAAAGACCATTTTAGGCTTATTTCTTACAAATTTGTTGTAATGAAAACTGTTTACGTAATACGTTGTCGATCCCACTTTTTTAATTGATTAATTACTTTATGTAGACCTTAGGTACTTGTCGTGTAGAATACCCAGAACTAAGGAGTAGCTTACCCTGTACAAGTTGGTTGCCAATACAATCTTATTTTAACCCTTGTGTCTATACCCAAGAAAATATTCTTTGTTGTATACCCGGCTAACCAGGTAGCCACGTACACATTCTGCTTTTAAAACAAAATAATTTATATTTTCTTGTACGTTGTTGCAACCTTATTCAAAAATTTTAATTTTTAATGACGAAAAAATGAAAAGCATGAAAAACTGAAATTTTGTATGAATTACGAGAGTAGAACAGCAATAGACTACGGGAACCTTTGGACTGCTGATTCGAATGGTTCGGTGATTATAAGAGGTGCGATGTCGAGCGGTTTGTCCAAATCGCAAACGGCCTAGAGAAGAGACACCTGAAGAACGTACAGCATGTTCTTGAGCTGAAGCAGAGTTTATTCTTGACGGCGTCGGCAACATCGAAGGATTTTGAGATAATGTTAACCCATGATGGCTACAAAATGATGGATGCTGTTAGAATCGTGTACACTGTTGGCGTGAAAAATGAACCGCAAGCAATTGTGAATGATGTTTCGACAGAGAATCAATGAGCGGGAAAATTCTATGCGAATGTCACGCGTGAGCAATTGCATCATCGATTGTGACATCTGAATGTGAACACAATAAAGCGTATGTGTAACCATTTTTCGCAATTCGACAACTGTACTGAATTTGTCAATAAAGATTGTATGCGAGTGCTGTCGAATGCTGGAGTGACAGTTCAGCGAATCGCATTGCACACGCCTCAGCAAAATGGGCCTGTGGAGCGTGAGATGTAGAATGCGCCCAAACGATGTTGCTTTCCAGCGGTTTGCAGAAGTGTTTATGGCCAAAAGCAGTACGAACAGCAGTGTACATCTTGAACAGATCGTTGAATAAGAAATGTCCGACCGAAACTCCGTACGAGAATTTGTTTGGTGTGAAACCAGAAATCGGTCATATGCGAATTTTTGGTAGACAGTGCTTTTTGCAAATACCAAAGCAATATGGACTCAAAAATGGAACGCCAAGGCAAAGAAGGTGTTTCTAGTTGGATACGAGTCCACGTCGAAGAACTTTCGACTTTTTGATCCAGACACACAGAAGATCATCGTGAGCTGCAACGTCAAACTGAATGAGAAATATTTGGATCATGATATTAAGAAGCAAGTGTCGATCCAGAAATCGTCGACCGAGCTACGAACGAAAGAGAAGCTGCCAGTCGTGGAACTGTATTCGCGGTGTATCAGCACGAATTTCAATGGACATAATACATCGTCCATGTCTGATAATGAGTTACTTGAAACAAATGATATCACGTTGACAGCAGCAGATGACAATGAGTATGAGATCGAGAACGTACCCAAAAATGTGCATTATGATTTGCAAAGAATTCGACATGGGAGATGGTGAAACGTTCGAAGAACCGCAGCGTTTTCGTGTTTCCATTGGTTTATAAATTGAAGCCAAATCAATCTGGTCAAATTTTGAAGGCTCGCCTTGTCGCAAAAGGTTTTACGCAACGAATAGAAATTGATTATGGTGAAGCGTTTCCACCAGTGGTTCAGCAGTGGACAGCAGAAGATCTGGTGATGTTTCAGTTCGACGTGAAAACTGCGTTTTTGAATGGTGACCTGGACGAAGAGATTTTCGTGGAGGCACCAAAAGGACTGAACATAGAGGAAGAGAACATGGTCTGCCGAAAGAAATTCACGACGTTTCTCAGTGATTTCAGCATAGTGCATTCGAAGGCAGATTAATGTGTGTTCAACGGCTATATTAACGGTGTGAGAGTCATGTTATTATTGTACGTGGATAACAGATTGATTTTGTCGAAATGCAGAAACACGATTGAAACAGTGATGAATTTTCTGTCAGATAATTTTGAGATGACACAAGGCAGCGTTGGTCATTACGTCGGCATGGAGATACATCTAAACAGAAAGAAGAAGACGATTTTCATCAATCATAACGCATACATCAAGAAAATCCAACCGACGCTAATGTCATATTGACCAAATTGTGCGAAGAGGGCAGCGTCGACTTCCCGTATCGGCAAGCAATTGGATCGCTTATGTTTGCCGCTATCGTGATCAGACCAGACATTTCAAGCAAACGTTTGGACAATCCAAAAGAATCCCGTGTTTCGGCTGTCAAGTGCATTCTTCGATATTTGAATAAAACGGCCGGAAGAGGAATCGAGTATTCTGGATCGTCGACAACATTGAGAAGATATTCCGATGCTGAATATGTACACGATGTTGACACGCGAAAGACAGTGGCCCTTCCACTACCGAAACTAAATTCATGACATAATGTGGGCTGCGTTCAACAGAGTCCACCAATACTATACATTGACAATCAGAGCACAATTCGGCACAACCAATTGAATTGATAATCTGTGATGAAATATATTATTTTTATCTATATACGTATTTTATTTATGCAGTTAAAATTCGTTTTTCAACTACATTTTGTTTTGGCTACCCGGGTAGCCGAGTATAGTCTAAAAGAGTAAAACTTAAGTTTTGTTCAAAACTCATTACAAAATCTACAAATCTAGAATGGCATGTAACTAGGATGGTCTAACTTCAAAATTATCATATTTACAGACGTTTTAAATCATAATGGCTACCCGGGTAGCCGGGTATAGACACAAGGGTTAAACAGCGTCACACGCTATTTTAATTTTTTCATTACAAGAAAATCTGGTAACTTCATTTTAATTTGCGTGAAAAGTCATCTAACAGTCCTGGTACGCGCTTATCATGTAGAATACCCAGAACAAAGGGATAGGATATTCTGTACAACTTGGTCGTCCTGCATAGCCATTTTAAAGGAGTTTGTGACGTCATTTTAATTTGTATGTCATTTGACAACTCTGTTAGTAGTTTAACGTCCAGAACTAAGATGTAGAATGTCTCATCAAAAGTACCGACTTTCGGGGTCAACAACGAATGGCTCTATTTCATCGTAATAAAATAGTTAGATATATTGTACAGTTCACAGGGGATGGCTTTATTTAAATATCCATACATAACCTTCAAAATTTCAATATATCTTATGAAAATTGACAACTTCCGAGGTCAACAACAAATTGTCCTATTTGATCGTACTGAAATATAGTCTACAGAGAATGCCTATATGCATGTATCCTTATATGCTGATTCCGCGAAACATCTGTATGAGTTGAACTTGGCTTACCGACCAATCTATTAGAAATAGGTTTTAGTGAGTACATTTTTTTAGAAAGCCTAGTTCTTCAGCTAACTAATGTATGATACCATATACTCGTACCATAAAATGGTTGAATATTTATTTTCTTTCGTAATTTTTTTGATTTGTGTAAATTTTTGTTATTAAAATATGTCAAAAAAATGTTGAAGGATTAACGAAGGCGAAAGTTGAATATTTGTCAAGATTCCTTCACACCAATAAATGTGATGTTTTGCTTCTACAGGAAACCCATATGAAAGATGATCTACAACTTTTGAATTGCGGTTTAATAAATGAATTTTCCTGCATTGATTCTATTCATCATGAACATTATGGAATTGCGACATTTATAAGAAGTGATTTATGTGACGATTGTTCCGTTTTATTAAAATCAAACATCAATAATATTGAAATTCTGGTTATCAAATTAAACGACGTGAAAATTTTAAATGTTTATTAACCTCCTGGCTCTTCTTGGTCAACACCATTACTTAATCCTGCAGTTTATATTGGCGATTTCAATAGTCATCATTGTCTGTGGGGTTACAACCAACATGATTTGAATGGAGAATTTATACTTGATTGGGCAAATAGAAACCGATTACACTTATTATTTGATGCTAAAGATAAATCAACATTTCATTCTGGTAGATGGAACAGAGGATATAACCCGGATCTATGTTTTGTTTCAACAGACAATTCGTTCAATGTCTTATCTGCTGTAAGAACTGTAAGTAAAAAATTTCCAAGAAGTCAACATCGTTGTGTTTTTCTAGAAGTCGGAATAAAAATTCCAATAATAAAATCATTGCCGAAACCGAGATGGAACTTTAAAAAAGGTAATTGAACAGAATTTGCCAAAGCGATGGGTTCGAACATTAGATGGATCCCTCCGGTTGTTGAAAATGGTAATTGATTTGTAAGACTCCTAATATCTACGGTTAAACGATTTATTCCAAGAGGGTTTCGAAGAACATACATTCCAAATTGGTCCGATGAATGTGAAAGATTATGGTTGTTGTGTCAAGAGAACGAATCTAAAGAAATTACAGATGAATTAATTAATGAATTAAATCAGGAACGCACTGCGAAATGGATAAATTTATTTGAAACAATGGATTTTTCACGTTCATTTTTTCACTCCTTGAGGGTCGCGTTAAAATGATTCATGGCCCATATGTTCTTCTAAAAGCAAGCAATAATATGGCATACTCAGATTTGCTTAGACATCTCTAGGATGTTTTGTAATTCGCCAAATGTGACCACTATACCATTAGTTTTAATTTATTTATTTTATTAATTGAAATTTAATTTTTATTTTATTATTCAGTTGTCTATATAGTCCATTAAAAATAATTTTTAATTTTATACTCGGTTTAATTTTTTTCTGCATGAAAATAAATATAAACTTATCCTGTTACATTTTTTTGTATACAACTACACTATTTGCTAAATTGTGTAGCTACACTTCTGAATTCTGTGGAAAATTTCACACCGGTTCCAAATTATCAAGCCGGTTTTCGTCCAGGAAGAAATTGTTGTAATCAAGTTTTGTCTTTGGTAACATATATTGAAGCAGGATTCCAAGACAAATTACAAACAGCTGTTGCTTTCCTAGATCTAAGTGCAGCATATGATACGATTTGGAAGAAAGGATTGATGTTGAAATTAAGAAAGATTTTAAAATGTTCAAAAACTTTAAACATGATCTCTGCTTTGTTACCGAATCGAAAATTTGTTGTACATTTGAGAAATTAGAAAAGTAGAATTCGATGTGTGAATAATGGATTGCCTCAAGGTTCAGTTCTTGCTGCTGTTTTGTTCCATGTATATACATCTGATTTGCCACAAACAAAATCTAGAAAATTTCTATAAGCTGATGATTTGGCAATAGCCTATCAATTTCCATACAATGACAGAGAGGTGGTTGATGCAGAGCGTACTTTGACATTGGATTTGGATATACTAAATGATTATTACAAGAATTGGCGACAGAAGGCGAATCGCAGCAAAACCGAAGTTGTATTTTTTCATTTATCAAATCAACATTCGAATACTCGTTTAAATGTTTACATGGATGGAATTTTAATCAAATTTAATCAGAATCCGTTGTATCTGGGAGTTACTTTGGATCAAACTTTAACTTTTAGAATTCATTGTTTAAAACTTGGACAAAAGATTAAATCAAGAGTGAACATTATCCAAAAACTATCTGGGACTCGATGGGGGTGCGAATGCCAAAGCGTTACGTATATCAGCAATTTCACTGGTGTATTCAACGGCTGAATATTGTTCACCTATCTGGAAACATAGTGCCCATACAAATCATGTAGATACAAAACTCAATAGTTGATGCGAATTATTTTGGGTAGGTACAATTAAAACAACACAATTACCATGGCTGCCGATATTGTCCAATATTGAACCACATCACCTTAGAAGACAGTTAGCATTATACAAAGAACATTAAAAAATTACAAGAAATTTAAACCTTCCTATTCATTTCGACATCGGTGGACGAATAGAAAACCGTTTGAATTCTAGAAAACCTTTTTGGACAAAAATTGCTGAGTTGGGAGACTTTACCAACTATGACATCAATAACAATTGGAAGGCACTTTTCAATGAATCAGAGTTTGTCAACAAGAAGTTAAGATATCAGTGGACCTTAGTCAATAGATTTAAAACAAATCACGGGGTGACAAATTCTGAATTAAATCGTTACAATCATGAAATTTCAGCTGCCTGTGATTGTGGACATCCTATACAAAATATTGTTCACATTTATTAAGAATGCATATTTAGAAGATTTAAAGACGGATTGGAGGAAATTCATCAGATGACTGACAATGCGATATAGTGGATAACCTAGACATTTTTATCTAACATAATTATATTATATTATCATCATTTGTAAAGATATATATATATATATATATATATATATATATATATATATATATATATATATATATATATATATATATATATATATATATATATATATATATATATATATATATATATAAATATATATATATATATATATATATATATATATAAAAATATATATATATATATATATATATATATATATATATATATATATTTATATATATATATATATATATATATATATATATATATATATATATATATATATATATATATATATATATATATATATTTATATATATATAAGCTTAAAAAAAAAAGTATATGATACCCTTATCTCAAAAAATTTTTTGCAATGTTCAGACTCAGTAACAAAAGATTGTTTAAAGTATTTTTTATGTTGATATCAAAAATCATTTATTTAAGTCAAAAGCATATATTTTGTTAAAGTTGTTTCCGTATTTGTCTGCAATTAATTTTAAATTGCTTTTACCGACTGTTTTATTAACACTAATCTGTTTTTTTGCCGAATTAACAAATTTTGTATACATATGCGTTTTGTTGTTTTTGTAGTTTGGTCTAAAGTTGAGCATCGATTTCGTTATTTTATTAGTGTTCTAATACAGCAAGAATTTTTCCAGGTCCATAGTATAATCTAAATAGAAAGACACGTTTATTCTAAATAACACTTTAATCAAAATATTTGTCAACAGGCGTGTAAAATCGTATCGCTACAATTTATTAAGCAGAATTTTATATTGCAGTGGTGCTTTACAAAAACCCGTATATATACACACAACTAAAACTAACATATTTTAAAAACCAAATTGTGTGAAATATTTTTTTTCGCCGATTTTTTTTAAGCAGATATGAATTATTATTATTGTCTTATCTCATGCTTTCTCTATATACAACAAAACCGAACCAAAATAAAAAAAAAAAAATGTTAAATTTGTTTTGTTTACAAACGACATGCTTTTTACGTCTCCTCTGTACGCTGCTCGCGCAGAGTTCATTAATACCATCAAATTTATTATTGGGCTAGGTCCGTGCATATTTTCATGTATATTTCAAGTTTGTGTGTCTCATTTCTGGTTATTTTTGCTGCTTCTCGCTTTGAATAATTTGTGTTGTATTTGCCGAGTAGTATGTATATGCGCGAATCGGATATTGAGGTTTCTTTGAACCTTGCTTAAACAGAAACACATTGTGTACAAGAATATACAGAAACGATTTTTTTTGTGTTTTAATTTTTGGCAAGATAAATTAATAAGGAAATGACAAAATTAAATAATTTCTGGATGATGTTTCATGTTTTCACTTTTAGTTAATGCAAATATATCCGCATCTAATTACTTTAATAATACAAGATTGAGAGGATGATGAAGTTGTAATTCTAGATACATATAAATGTACGCACAAATAAAGTGCAATTGATTGGAGAACTATATACATAAGAAAATTCAAATTACATCCTGTTATAAAATCCATTAATAACAAAGACAAGAGTCGAAGCCTATAAGTGGATAACCAAATCAAAAGATTTACTTTATCAGAATCCGTGCACAAACACCTTAAAAATTATTATCGCGCGCGCAGATGTATTTTAACTTCCCGAGTGCTTTTCACATGGTGACGATAATAATGTTTAATAATGCGATGATGATGATGATGATGGGAATTAAAGGAAAGTAAAAAGAAAATAAAAATATTCAGCTAGCAGTGTTGAACATATCAACGTAAACACATATTATATTGATGGTTCAATGTTCCCATGATACGTGATAGTTACACCGCATACATTTTGTTTATGTGTACTTCTCGTACATATTTACGATTTTCTTCTTATTTAATGTGTCGTAGCACTGATAAACTAACTTTTATAATAACAATCATAACAATAAATAAAATGGAGTCTTATATATGTTAATTGGATTTGGATTATACGAAATTTGTTCTTTTCGGTAAGTTACTGATTTATGACGTAAAGATTAAAGTATTTTTAGCTTTTATTTGTATTTTACGTTTTGAGCAACAGCTCACACTAAGTGTTTATTAGATGGGTAAATATGTAAATAGGAGAAATATTTACTATGGAGCGCAAATTAAGTCAAGAAGAGCACGAATATTTAATTTAATCGTTAAGAAATTGGCGCTCGATGGGTTAAACTAGTATTTGATAAACCAGCCAGATGTGATGGTACTTTACATAATCAATTACACGTTTGTGCGTCATTTCACATATAAATCGTGCTTGGTACTTAAAAACAATTATTATACCTAAATTCGGTTGTTAACCAAATTTGATTATACTCAAATTGAGGGACTGAGAAAGAAACCCATACAGTGCAGAGCATGCTCTTAGAGAAACCCGTTAATTATAATTGTCGTTGTAGCAGAAAAGTAATCAGTAACTAACCGTTATCCATTCTGTTATTTAGCACAACGTAATTTCTTGCCTATAGTCACTGGTATTTTTACACAGTAAAAACTCATCTTCGAAGCACAGTGACTTCGAATCGGACCGCTTTCGCATTAATCTAGTCGGGGTGAAATTTAAACTACATGCGTGATGCAAGTATAAGCTCAACTCTAATCCACTCAAACTAACTCCCTATTAAACCCCCACCTCCAAACCAAATTAATCCCCAAACCTATTCAAACTCAACCCACAACTCAAAGTAAAGCTCAACGTTGAACTCAATCCTAAAATCAACACGGTACGAAAAACCACTTCAACTCCACTCAGAACAATTCAAGCTAACTTTAAATTCAAATTAGCCGCTCAAAATGAACCCCGCCCAACCCTTACTCAACTTCAGTCCTCAACTCAACTCAAAATATGCGAACATGAATTCAACTATAGCTAAATTTCAACTCTATTCACAACTCTCCACAAATGAAACCTTAACTGTACCCCTCACTCAACCTTAACTCAACCCCTATTCTACTACCCACTCAACACTTAACTCAACCCCAAACTTAAAGCTTATCTGAATATCTAAATCAACCCTAAACTCAACTCAACTTCTAACTCGACTCCTAGCTCAATTTTACGCCAATCTCAACATCCAACTTAATCTTGAAATCAACGCCATTCCCAAACCTAAATTCTTACTTGAACTCAACTAAAGCTGACTTTCGATTAACCCTCAACACAAATAATCAGCTGACTAAATCTCAATTGTATTATATTTAACTCACAAATCAACTGCTCACTATAATATAATCCAAAACCAACTCAACTCCAACTTAAGCCCAACTCAATCCGAAAAAAGAACCTAACTCAACCGCAAACTCAGCACCAAACTCAATCCTCAAACCAGCATTTTTAACTCAATTCTACCTCAATCCCATCTCTACCCGCAAGTGGAACCCAACTCTACCCTCAACTCAACCTAAAACTGAACGCCCAACTCAATCATCAAACTAACATATTCAAATTTGATCAACATGGTTATCACCCCGTTGTTTTTTTATGCGCAAAATCAAGAGTGGCTCCTTTAAAAAATACATCACTTCCTCGACTTGAGCTGTGTGCCGCTGTTCTACTAGCGACTTTAATGAAACGAGTTTCCTCAGAAGTGAATTTTAAGTTTAATGGCATATATTATTGAAGCGACTCAACAATTGCTCTTAATTGGATCAGAGCACCTTCTGCTGTATGGAAAACATTTGTTGCTAATAGAGTAGCTTTAATCCAGGAAGTTTGAACAATAAGTAATTGGAAACACGTGGACTCCAAATCCAATCCGGCAGATGCTATTTAAAGGGGACTCATGTCAAGATAATTTTGCATTTCAAATTTATGGTTTAAAGGCCCAAATTTTCTACATACTACAGAAGATTCTTGGACAAATAATATTCCAACTGTAGTGAACGAACTTCCAGAATGAAGAAAAATGGTGGATGTCTTGTTGGCAGCTAATAAAAAATATGATGACCTGATACAAAACGTTAAATATAAAAATTGTCTGCGTTCAACACAAAATATATTTGCATATGTTCGTCGCTTCATTTACAATACCAGATGTCATCAGACTAATGCAAATCGAAAGACTGGGCCTCTTACTGTTGAGGAACGAAAGGATGGACTGCAGGCAACAATAGGAGTCATTTAACTCATTTCATTTAAAGAGGATTGCAAAGCTTTTGAATTCACAAAAAATCTACCTCGAAAATCTCGTCAAAATTCCTTATCCCCGTTTCTGGATGATAATCACTTTATTCGAGTTGGCGGACGCCTAAAAAAATCTACCTTTCCTTTCACTGTCAAACATCCGATCTTTCTCTCATCCAGTCACCCGTTCACATTAATTTTTTTTTGATTATCATAACAGATATTTGCACATTGGTCCACAAGCACAATTAGCGGCAATTCGTGAAGAATACTGGCCTATCAATGGAAGAAGCTTGGCAACAAAAGCATATCGAACTTGTTTTCGATTTTTTCGAGCAAAGCATGTACAGAAAGAGCTATGGAACAACTACCTAGTGAAAGAGTTACTCGTGCACATCCGTTTGAAAACGTCGCAGTTGACTATTGTAGGCCATTCTATATCCACTTCAAAATTCGAGGAAAGAGACCAACGAAGGCATATTTGGCCATTTTCGTCTGTTTTGCCGCAAAAGCGTGTCATCTGGAACTAGTGTCTGACCTAACTACCTACACGTTTATTGGAGCGTTTAAGCGATTCAGCGCAACGAGAGGTCTATGTGCCAGTATATTCTCCGATAATGACACGAATTTCATAGATGCCAACTCCGAGCTGAATGAAGTATATCGTTTGGTCAATTCCCAACCACATCATGAGGAGATCCATAAATTCTGCTTGGAAGACAATATTACTTGGCACTTTCAACCACCATTCGCACCACACTTCGGGGGCTTGCATTAGGCGGCTGTCAAATCAGCCAAGTTCCACTTGAGACAGGTTGTCGGTAACGCATCTCTTACATTTGAGGAACTGAGCATGATAGTACAGCAAGCCTGAATGAAATTAATGTGTTAACTCCAGGCCATTTCTTGGTTGGTCGTGCATTAAACACAATTGTCGAACCAGATGTACAAGCTGAAAAAATATCCTTAACTAATCCATGGCGGATTATTCAACAACTTCAACAACATTTTTGGACAAGGTGGTACAAGGAATATTTGTGTGAGGTACAACATCGTCGAAAATGGAACACCACCACAAAGTCTTTGACTATTGGAGATTTAGTTCTTGTTAAAGACTAAAACCTTCCTCCACTAAAGTGGAGACTAGCAAGAGTACTGGTCATTCACCCAGGTGCCGATGGCCATGTTTGCGTGGTATCTTTAAAAACTTCTACACGCATTTTCAAACGAGCTGCGTGTCAAAATTATGTCCTCTACCTCTGGCTGATGAAGCTGAATTGAAGAATACATCTCTTTAAGGTGGGGTGAACGTTTAAGCAGCGCAGATACTTTTGAGTCAGCCTGTACATTGATTTCTTAAGGAGATATATACATTGTCATCAAAACGCATCACTATACTCATTTTTAAATAATTTTATTATTGAGAATTCAAACCGAAAATTTGGTTTATATAATATCATTAACAGTAATCATTTTTTTATATGTGAAGTTCACAATTACCTACAAACAAAAATATTTTTGTGTAATTTTTTATATACTCGTACATACTATGTAAGAAAAATGTTAATAGGATAGAATAAAAAATTAATTGCAGTCGATGTCTATTCCAGTCGAAAATAATAAAAAGTGTTCTTCAATTGTGTATTTTAATTGAGAAATATAAAATAAATTATAAATCTGCAACAATTTTCTACAGATTCTAAAAAGATTGAATCGTTCAACAGTCTATATTACAAATGTTAATAAAAATAAAATTTTGGTTCCCAAATTATTGATCCCGATTTAATGCTAATAATGCTGTTAACATGTCTGGCAAATGTAGCGTCAGCTGTAATCGGTGAAAAATTATTTAATTATTAATTGACTAACTGTAAGATCTATGTAGAGGTCCTCCTGCAACTCTACGTAGTCAGATATACTAGCAATCAGGGCGAAATTTTCAAGCCATAAAGCACACGAAACAATTGCACTAACGGAATTCCAAAAATCAGAGAGGTAGGAATGCACCGATTTAATTAACTGACAATTTAGACTCTCTAACTTACTAATAAGAATAGAGTACTCAGTATGGCGATCCCACGATAATTACTCACATCAATACAAGAAACTTTTCCAGCGATCGGGGAAAACCCGTGACGAAGGCTTTTATTAAATATAAAGATAATCGGAAGAGCTAAATTCTCAGCACAACCGTCATAACCCGATTCGTTTCCAACCTCCAGCTGGAACAAACAATTACGAACTCTTTCCTGCGGGTTTGTAAACCAACGGAGTTCTAAGATATAGTAGATAGAAAGCAAGCCACTTTTTCTTGCTGGTAATGAAATTTCAGAACTCCTTAGGACTAGATTTTACCTCTTCCTCAATTGGCACTATATGGTTGTTGTAAAGAAACCAGTTTAGGCTCTTAAATTCCTTGCGGACCATATCAAAATCGGGATAGTGAATATAACACAATGCGCAATCTATACAAGGAATGAAACTTATTGCGTACTTTCTCGAGCAACACCAACGCATTATTATACAATAGCTCTCGAAGGTCGATTTTATTCTTTTTAACCCGCGGAACGTGCTTTTCAATACCACACACCTTAACACCGTACAGTACAAATCTTCACATCGTTGTAAGAAGTCCGAATAAGAATTGTTAAAAAATTTATTCAAGTATGTGTCATCCGCCTTTCTAAAATTAAAATAAAAATCATTAGAAACATAATTTTTTATACAATTAGAAAATGAAAATTATTTATCGTAATCGGTACGTGGTAGTTGCTCTCACAAACAGTAAAGTCCGGATACGCAGAAATCTCAGCATGCATAACATCATTAGTAAATAACAGTCAAGAAACTTGCAACAACTTTTGCTAATACGACTAAGCTGCGTGATTGAGATGCTAGCAAAGTACCTAGTAGCCATCACATCAGTAGATGATGAAGAAAATACGCCGTCTACAGCACCCCAAGATATACGGGCTAAATTAAAGCTGCTCACAGTAATAAGTCGGTCGTAAAGACCATCTACAGTCATAACAGCTGAGTCGATGTAGTTAATAAACTGGTTATAGTATCCAAATCCGATCTGTTAAGTTTATATACGGCGAATAGAACATTTAATGTATTACATATTAGCCAATCTGACTCGAACAGCAATTACGTTTAGGCTAGGATGACAGGCAATCACATCATTAGGATCCAAATGGGCGTATTAACACACCACGAGGCCAATTTTAAAGGAAATGAAGGTGATTGAAGTGTCAATTACCCGAACTTTTGCAAGTAATAATGTACAATAAACTTCGTCAGGCGAGGCGAGCAGTCTTCTAGTTTATTTCGAACGTAGCCTACAAAAATTTCAGGTGAAACGGATGAGTCAATTCCGCTTCTATCCAATTTATTTTTATTGTTGGCATGAATAACATTTTCAGTATGGTTCCGATAATTAATGATAGTACCAAGGCCAGAGTACATTTCAGCAAATTTTGAATATAATGGTTCGGAGGGAGTGACACTTCTAGACTTATTAAATAGTTGGTTGATTAATTTTCGATTAGACCTACGATTCGATCTTCTCCAGGTCAATATTTTCCGCAGCTCTTTAATTTAAGTTCAACCTTCCAGATCAAAGATAAATAACCTCAGACACAAATGCGAGTATGATTTTATTAGTGTATCGATCAATTGAATTTTCTCAAAATTCTCATTAAGCCAATATTTTAATGTCAAAGAGGAAGCTCTTTTTCAAAGGAAAGGAAGAAACTCGTTAACATTTAAGAGAGAATAATGCGTAGGGAAATAGGGACAATAACATTTACTCTTCATCGGAGTTGAATAATTTTGTGCCGTACATTCATGGATTATTCTTTGTTAATTTTACATGATGAATATTTGATTTAACGTTATTCGTAACTGCCAAAATATCTTGTAACAAAAGTTAAATTAAATGCCACCGCCGGGAGGAAGAAGCGATGTATCGAATTTTAAAAAAAAAAATTAATGCATATACACTGCGTCTTGCAAAATATGTTTTAAAAATTATAAAACTAGCGGGAACACTTCAAATAAATATTAAAAAGGCAAATTTGACGTCCCATCCTGATAGGTAAGTTATACAATATTACTTTTTGTCGATTATACCGAATCTTTAACTATTTATTTGAATGTACATGTTTTATTTATTTACTGATAATGACCCTCCACTCCACTGCTACGTAGATAAATAATTAATTTACTTTATAATTAAGATTATTTTAAAAACCCTTTTAAAAATCCGCGTTTTAATCTGCGTACAGCTTAAAAATAGAGGCTGTAGCAGTAGCTAGCAAGCGTTAGCGGAAGTCGCAGTTTAAAACGTTTATTCCCAAGTGACAATGGTAGTAATAATGACAGTAATAAAGAAGCTTTGGGCGCTGACAGTTCGAATACAGCAGATCACAACAAAGGATTACCTCATATTTAGGTAACCAATTTATGATACAACACTACACTAATTTTGTTCCATCAAGTTATTTTCGATCTAATATTTATTTGTTTATTTTTCAGAGGATGGAGCGAAGCATGGAATGATTGTTAAACATTTATTATATTTTATTGGTGGTGTTAACCATCCATTCGAAGTAGTAAACGGCAATTGATTTCGTCACTTCATAAATATCTTATCGCCTAATTTTAAAATACCTTCTGATGACACTAAAAAACGACTACTAGAAGGTATGTACGATGTTACATTACTAAAATACCAAAAGAAATTTAACGATGGGCACATTGAATTTTAAGCTTTGACCGGTGATATATGGTCTGACATGATGTCCACCCGAAGTTTTCTAGAACTCACAATTCATTTTATTGAAAAGAACGAATTAAAATCTAAACATCTTTCGACGAAACAACTAAATAATTGCCACACATCGGTAAATATTGTAGATCACTTAAACGAATGTTGCGAAAATTTTGGCTTAAAAAAGTAAACATTGCAGCGATAGTGACGGACAGTGGCAGTAACATAGTAGGTGCCGTGAACTTTTTTATGAATCCATCTAAACATCTGGCTTGCTTGAATTTGAAAAATGTAATTCTAAAGGTTCGAAATATTGTAAAATTTTTCAAGAACAGCATAGTTTAAAGTGATTTACTTAGACCGAAGCAAGATTCGAACTCCCCTTATTATATGCCGGTGCGCTGTATGTCAAGCTGTGCATTGTAGTGAATGAGAACTTGCTAGGTAATACAAACACACCATAGGTATTCTAACAGCAGCCGAATTCATTCGGGTTCAAAGACTACTTTCAATTTTACATCCGTTCGAATACGTGACTAAAGATATATGCGGCGACGGCTATGTAACTAGTAAAGATCGGCCAGAACAGCCCTCAACCTCATACGATTGTTGGAGCCATCACAAAAAATTAGCTCACGGCCGTCGTAAAAGACGTTCTGGCAAAGACGGAGATAAAGATCAGCTGAGTTTATATTTGGCGAATTCAGTTTGCCCAATAAAATCAGATCCTATAATTCAGTGGGAAGAAATGAAAAATGGTTTCCCTCACTTACATCGCCTTGCCAAGAAGTATCTGATAATACTTGGTACCTCCGTACAATCAGAAAGATTGTTTTCTAAAGCTGGATCGATTTTAACACAAACCCGAAACAGACTTATGGGTGACAGGGTGGACAAACTTCCTTTTTTGTCTGATTGCAATGATAAAGATTGGAGCTTTCAAAAATAAAATTACTAATTATTATTTGTTTTGAGTTTCTTTTGTGTAATAAATAAATATAAGCTGTAAAAATATATAAACTTTGCATTATAATAAATTTACATAAATGCATTATTGATCCCTCCCTATTAAAAACTTACATTAGAAATCGGATATGTAAACCGAAAGTGTTTTTAAATTGTACTCGATACTTAAGAGTATCGACACATTTATTACGGTACAAATATTGGTATTGGAACTTTTATTATGATACTAGTAATGAGTAAAGTATCGATACTTTCGTTTCGATACCACATCCCTAAATGTATGTCCTACAAATATTTTTAAAAATCTTTTTCAAATACAATGAAGCAGCTGCTGATAATATAGAACAAAGCCAATGTTTATGACTTAAGGCAATTCTTCAGTTCTAGCGTGATGGTACTTGGAATGTTGGTTTTGATGGTTTTTGAAATAAAACATTACGAAGCCTCTATATAGCTGAGTAAAGAAACACTGACAACTTTGTTCATTTTGCACATACGGGACTGGTCACAGTCCAAGATGGCCCAAGATTTTTTTGCGACAGCAACCAAGGCAAAGTAGCATATTCCCTATTCGAGAGAAAAGTAGTCCAAAACACTATCTAAATTTGACTTGCAGCTAGGCACAAATCAGATGCAATAAAGTATCAATTGGAGGTATTAAAAAGGTATCATCTAAAACAAACTTTTACATTGGCCATATGAACCAGAGTACCAGGAACTTTGGGACCCTTCGATTAAGCCCAATGCTAATATTCGATCTAATTCACGATTCGATCAGCTGCCCAAACATCCGTAGAATGAGTTAAGGTTGAGGTTTATCCTAGACTCAATCTATAGCTTGAAAGAAAGAATTTTTTAATATTAAAGAGACACTGAACGAAGAAATTGTACCCAAAACCCAATCCCGAGGTATAGAGACACAATTAAACCCGCTGCGGTTGTTCCCTTTTAGGATTGCTGAGAGCCAGAACTTGGTTCGAAAATCAACCAGTACAGGTTCAGACCTGTAGCCTAATACACACTTTGTGCTTATTGGTGTAAAGCCGAATATCGACTATTCTTTAATTTCAGAAAACAATCAAAGTAGGTATGTCGGCAGAAAGCCTATATGATCCAAAATGCCTCAGAACAAGCTAATCTAAAAGATTTTGACACATGGGCGACTCGTTATGTTGTCGGGCTATTGAAAGAATACTGGGACTAGATAAATCATTATCTCAAAATAAAATTCAACTAATTCACTGATTTTAATGGTTTATATGTTGGTTTTATTTATTTAATTTAGTTTGAATGTTTTTGTTTTTCATTTTTAATGTTTTCAATGTGTAATTAATTTAGATTTTGCCTTATTACATAAAAAGATGCAATCCAATGCAACGTTCAATATTAGTAAATGTACATACAACAAAATCAAGTAAAGCGTCCAAATCGGTATTGAATGCCACACCTTCTTAGTAGACAACTTTCGTTAAACCACTTGATAGATTTTTCAAAAATTCTCTTCTAGTCGTGGTGATACCTTTCTGACCTTTACCACAATATTTGAACTGAACATGTACCATAAGCTGGGGTTTGGAAGGGAAATTTTACTGGCGCGTCTGGTGTTTTATTAACCGAGAGGGATTTGACTGAAAAAAAAACTTTAAGTGGAGTTGAACCAACATCGAAACTCAGCCCATCAATCATCTCTATTTACTGTAGTTAATTTTATAAAAAAGCATAAAAGAAATGAACAAATATCGGAACTCGCCAACGAACAACTCTGCTACCAATTTATGATACAATAATTGTGTTTCATTGCGATCTTTTTGCACGAACAACTTATTGTGGCTTTTGCCATGAAGGCTTTTGTTGCCGAACCAATACTGCGCCATGGTCTATTCTAAATGTCAGGCAAACTATTTCCGTTATTTATAACTGCTTATTATAAAATGCTAACTGCTTGTTTCATTAAATAAATCTTGTTTATCGATAAATTTGCGGTAATAAAAATAAAAAATTTTAAAATATAGAATGCTAGAACTGGTTGTGAATTGTAATTTACAAAAATTTTAATAAAAAATCAACCGATAAGAATCTTTCAAATTATTTAAGGTGTATATTTAAAATGCATTTTCTATAAGCTGGCCAAAAATTAATAAATTCGCAATAAAAGTTACAGTTATTGATGTCTAGAGATGCTCGTTTTTAGATGAAGAAATTAAACTAAACGGTATGTTACCAATTCTAAAACTATCGACATAATAATACAAATAGCTATACAAAAAAAGAAACGTTCATAAACACAATGTTTATCACTTACTTACTAATAAAATTTGGTTAAAAGATTAAAAAAAAAAAAAAAAAACATTTTTATAAAATGCTCACCGCTAAAAAACCGCAATTCTAATAAACTCAGTTCGTTAGAATGCCAACCACTGACCTTTTCGTAATATTTTACACTATTATCATTTTAATTCCATTTTGTATACAATAAAATTTTACCATTTTTACAGTAAATTGACAATAAATTTGCTATAGGCTATGCAATGCGATTGTAGGTCCCGTGAATATGTGGCGCCCAACTGTATACATTATTTTCTATATATACAGTAGTTTTATTGTAGAACTTAATGGATAATGAAAAAAATTGAATAATTGTTAAATAAATTATCATAATATAATTAACATTATGTTATTAATAATATTAATAGTTATTATTTTTAATAATGCTATTATAATATAAACAGCAATTTATAACTATCTTAAGCTTATTATAAATCGTTTAATCATTTTCGATTATTATTGTGTACGCCTCAGTGAATATTTAAATAATACTTTGTATCATAAACAATTTGTGACACTTTAAATTATACATATTGTCTCCTCTAGTACATAGTTGATCTTTTCTGTTCAAAAAAAAAAAAAAAAAAAAACTTTTGTTGAAATTTGAATGTTAAGGTTACAAATCTCAAAGTGTTTTAAATTAAGATAAATAAACCCCACGCAAACCGATTAAATTCCAACCAAAACCAACATTATGTTAATTAAGTTAATTTGTTGTTTAGTTGGAAATATAATATTCACCTGTGAGCTTATGCGCAACACTAATTTAGATAAGTTTCAAATATTATTACAACAAGTACAAAAAGCTTCAACACGATTAAATTATTTTATTAACTTTTATATCATAATCGAAAATTTATAATACGATCAAAATAGCAAGTCACGATATTAATCAAGATTAATAAACGATTTTATAATATGTTTTACTTAAATAAATCACAATCATTTGTGTAAAGTAAATTTATAATTAAATTTTTTGTATTTGGCATTTAATTTAACAAAATACTATTATTATTTAGTGCTTATTAGTTTTGAATTAGTTATTTATAAGAATTAAAATTAATTGCATATATTTTTATCAGATGTATAGAGGACAATCACGATTTTAGCGGGAAGAGCTCAAAATTTACATAATTATTATGATAGGTTGTTACAATACACGGTTAAAATACAATCATGTTAACAAGATGATAAATCAATCGATTTGTCGCCAAATGTAGAATATCGTGAGCATATTGGGGCAATATTATTGTGTGCTACTTTATTATCTTCCAGTATAACATTCATATTTCAACAATATCACCCAAAACTCTGATTCTCTGATCAGATGTAATTTATCACCATTTAAAATTTCTGACCCATATTTGTCATTACCACGTATAGTAATTAGTTTAAAGGTTCATTGATACCGTTAAAAGTTGATAATGCACTTAGTTCGATTAAGTTTACTTAATTTTTTTTTGTTGCTACTTTAGTTGTTTAGGTTATTATTAATATATTTTTTTTATGATCTATCAAATTGTACTAAAGTTTGGTTTTCCATACTATGGATATTAGATATTAAAAGTCATTTTTTCTTTCAATCTAAGTTCTTTGGGATCTTTTCTCTTTTTATTTTTAATTATTATTATTATTTCTTTTTTTGCTGTTAAGTCGTGTAAAATCATGGAGTAGAATAGCCGGAAGAAGGATGAATACAGATGCAAGCAACTTCGGAAAACCCCACCCCATTTCCCTGAGTCTTACCCGGGATAAACTGACCGCCCGAAGCTCTGCCTGCATTAATTTCTGTGTACTTTGCTAACTGTAGTTAGTAACGTTACAGTGGTGCCCAAACTACGGTATACTTCATAATTTTACGATATCGGTCAGTATAAATAACTAAATCCTGATAATTTTTGAGTAGTTATTAATTATGCCTGATATTTAAAAATTTCAATCTGTTCATTATTATTTTTTTTTAGTTACTGTTTTTTTTGTTTTTCGATTTATAGGTTGTGATGACTAGTTTGAATTAAGGGTTAACTATTGTTTGGGCTCTACAAACCTTGAACCCAAAATTGGGCCAGCAGCAAACACCAACAATTAATTCACATTATTCAATCCAACCTGAAAAATAAACCTGGAAATAAATAACATGCATACATATACATAGTTTTCTCAGCGGATTTGATCAACGCCTCATCCAGTAACAGCCGCTGAAACATAATTTAGTATTCTAATTATTAACTTATAGAAAATAGTTAAAATCATTTATACTAACTCATATTGTATTCCATAAGTTTTTTCCATATAAGTTGTTCACTGTAATTATATTTTTTCAATGTAACTTTGACATCCAGGATCATAACCATAAAAAGAGAAGAGAACACAAAGAATCGTTTGATCACAATTTAATTATTATTTATACTTATCTGAAATAATTTGTCCATCAGATGCTCCTTTGTTTTTTCTTATCATTTGTTAGCTGGAAATGAAAAATTGTATTTAGTTTAAATTTGTATTGTATCTAGTCGTTTCAACTTACCACCACCAAATTGCAAATTAATTTGTTTACTTTGTTTTGACATTTACAATTTTAATACAAGCCGTAAAATATTATATTAGGTATGATGTTACATTTCCAAGAAAATTTGTACTAAAATTGTATGTTGCTCAATTAAGTTTAATAATATCTATTAACAGATGACTCTTTATATAATTAGGAATTTTCCATAAATAATTGTTTTGTATAAATTATTTTTCTGGAAGCAACCAGTACGTTCTTGACCTTTGTGAAATAACATAACCAAATAAAATCGTAAATTAAATAAAGAAAATTTGTATTTGAAACTGGAGAACTCACCCGAGAAAAGAAAATATTGTGAGCAGCCACATCAGGAACGAGGAGCATATATTACATTAAAATTTCCTGCGAGTTTATTGCTCACCAAGTGGTACTGTCTTGTACATTGGTCCTTCGAGCCGGATAGGTAGTTCTTTCTAAGGCGAATACAAACGACAACACGTGTGGCGATTAAAATTTGGTGATGTATAAATTGTGTCATTAACTTTAGCAGTGTTAGTTTAAGAGGCGTCATTGGTAAAAACGAAATTTGTTCGCGAGTGTTTGTGTAAACTGGGTGTGACTTTCTGTAGCGTGGGTTAGATCATTCTCGAATAAACATAGCTTGTGAGAAATCGTTACAAAGTTTTGTTGAAATTCGTTATGATGGACTCGTTAGTGAAACAAAGAAGTGCGTGTAAAGGCAGTATGACAAAGATTTTGAATTTTGCAAATGCTTTAACCGATAGATCTGAAGAAACGATAGACGATATTAAAGAACGTTTGTCATATGCCCATAAATTACTCGATCGTTTTCATTCAATTGAGGATAAACTTCTGGGATATCCAGAGAAGGAATCGCAAATTGATTATTTCGAAAACACGTACCACCCAGCAGTCTCGAAGCTAAACACGTGGCTGAGAAAAAGACAATTCGGGATAGAAAGTGCCAATTTTAATGATACCGCTAATCAAAGTATGTCACAAAACGTGTCGAATGTAGTGAAGTACTGTAAAATCGAAATTCCAGTATTTTCTGGTGACTACACGGAATGGACTAGTTTTATAGACTTGTTTAATTCGGTAGTGCATAACAATGAAGCTTATACGCCATCGCAAAAATTTCAATTGTTAGTGCGTTATCTTCGCGGCGAGGCACTTGATCGCGTTCGGCATCTAAAAATCACAGATGCAAATTATATTGAAGCGATCCAAAGACTGAGTGAAAGATATGATCGCAAAAAATATATAATCAATTCATTTATTCGTGATTTTCTGAATATTTCAAATATTTCTAGTGCAAACGCCAATAACATCCGGAAGACTCATGACATCGCAGATACAGTGGTGCGAGGATTACATGCACTTGGTAATGAAAGTGAATCCAGACATCCATGGCTGATTTATCTTCTTTTAGAGATATTGGATGACAGCACGAAGGCTTTATGGGCAAAGGAATCCGCTGATGTTGATATCCCAACCATTGATGAATTCCTCAAGTTTCTTGATAAACGGGCAGATACCTTTGAGTCAACGAGAACATTTTCATCATCGTCTGGCCCTTCCAAAAGAAATCAAGAAGTAACCACTAAAACCAAAAGCTTTTTGTCGACGTCTGAGTTTAGTTCGTGTCCACTTTGCAAAATTGGAGGTCATCGGTTTTTGGAGTGCCCTAAATTCAAAAAAATGCCCATCGAAGAAAAACGGCACTACATCAGCAAAACTAATCGCTGCTTCAACTGTTTAAGCATCGGGCATCGAGTAAGCGAATGCAGATCAAAGATTAGGTGTCAAAATTGTCATCGCCGTCATCATACAGCGATTCACGAAAACGAGAGTAAAACGACGAAACAAGCTGAAAACAAAGATATAACAGTAACGTCTGCATTAAGCCAATCAAGGGTCAACAGTAGTGCAGCATTATTCGATCATGGTAGTACACGAATCTTACCAACAGCCATAGTGCGAGTCACGGATGAAGATGGGGTAGAACGGGAAATCAGAACGATGTTGGACTCATGCTCACAGACCTCATTTATAACGAAAGACTGTGTACAAAGGTTAGGGCTCAAAAGAAGAAATAGTCGCGTAGTAATAAACGGAATAGGTGCTATCAGTGCAGGAAGTTCGAAGGGAGTAGTCACCGTATGTATCAGACCTCGTCATGGCATATATCCACAAATCGATAAACTTACAATAGAGGCTTTGATATTGCCAATAATTTCATCAAGTTTGCCAGATTTAACTATGAAGCGTGGGGATCGACAATGGTTAGAAGATATTCCATTGGCAGATCCGCATTTTAATGACTCAAGTAACATCGAACTACTTTTAGGAGTTGATGTGTTTTTCCATATTCTCGAGGATGGCCAAATGAGGTCTCCTGATGGTCATCTCGTAGCTCAAAAAACCAAATTTGGATGGGTCATTGGAGGAGGCGCGCTAATAGGGTCGAGTGAAGCGGTCTCAACATACACAACGACAATAGATATTGACGCAGCCTTAAAAAGGTTCTGGGAGATAGAGGAAGTCACTGGCGCATCGGAGAATTATATGACTCCTGAAGAGCAAAATTGGGTTCGATATTACGAAAAAACTACAACTCGAACGCCGGAGAGCAGATTCGTCACTAGGCTTCCATTCAAAGAAAGCACCAACGAGTTATCAAGCACATTCAATTTGGCTTTACGCTGTCTGGAGAGCATGGAAAGGCGATTTGAACGAGACCCAAACCTACGCCGTCTTTATATCGATTTCTTGGACGAATATGAATCATTGGGCCACATGAGCAAAGTAAGCGGAGCAATTGATCGTGATGCGAATTTCATGCCTCATCATGGTGCCCTGAAACAAACGAGTTCAACCACAAAGCTGCGAGTCGTTTACAATGCATCAGCTAAGTGTGGTGGCAAAAAATCGCTTAATCAAGTTTTGATGAAGGGACCAACAGTGCAGCCGAGTTTACACGAGATAATTCTGAAATTCAGAATTTTTCAATACGTTTTGACCGGAGATATCGAGAAGATGTTCCGGCAGGTTCTTGTACACGACCAGGATCAGAAATACCAGTTGATACTGTGGCGAAAATCACCCAAAGAAGACATTGCTGCCTACAAATTAAAAACTGTCACGTATGGCACGACATCCGCATCATTCGTAACTACATACACCATAAATCAGTTAGCTAAGCAATTTGAGGTTACCAAGCCGGAACAGCAAAGGTCGTAAGACAAAACATTTACGTAGACGATCTTATGATAGGCGCCGAGTCTGCGAGCAAGCTGTTAAAACTGAAGAGAGATGTGGTGGAGGTATTAAGTAGTGGGGGATTCAACTTGCGGAAGTTCACAACAAATGATGCAGCACTACGGAAACTACTGAACAGCGAACCAGATACATCAACTAAGACTCTGTCCGAACATCCAGATGCTGTGCGAGTTCTGGGTATTCGTTGGAATCCAGAAGATGATGCGTTTATGTTCTCCGTAGATATGCCGGTCACCGAAAAACACACAAAGAGAACTTTTTTATCAGAAGTTAGTCAAATTTTCGACCCGCATGGTTGGTTGTCACCGCTGCTAATAAGGCCGAAGATGTTACTACAAAGTATGGCTCTGCAAACTTGACTGGGATGACGAGCTTCCAGTTGATGTGGCGAAGAATTGGCAGGAAATCAGAGCAGATATAGTTAATGCAGCAGCAATAAGAATCCCGAGATGGCTGGAAATAACTGAGGAACTTGTGGTTCATGGTTTTTGTGATGCGAGTGAGAAAGCTTACGCCTCAGTTATATACATACAATCAATTAGAAATGGGGAGTTTTCAGTTAAACTTGTTGGTGGCAAATCACGAGTTGCTCCACTGAAGCAGAGAAGTTTGCCGCAATTAGAGCTTCTTGGAGCACAGCTACTCACAAATCACATGAAAGCAATTTTGGACCAAATTGGATTATGCCCGAGGGAGATTTGTTTGTGGACCGATTCAAACATTGTTCTCGATTGGCTTTCAAGCCATCCAGGTAGATGGAAAACATTCGTTACCAACCGAGTTTCGGTTATTTTGGATAACTACGGCAGAGATGTATGGAGGCACGTTCCAACTAAACACAATCCTGCCGATTGTGCAACGAGAGGGTTATCTGTTGCCGAGTTGCTGGACTTTTCTTTATGGTGGAAAGGGCCAGATTTTCTGCAAAAACCAATTGAACAATGGCCGCAACAGAAGGGCATCGCTGTAACCGAACATCTTTACGAAAGAAAGTCAAAAGCTATTTCACATGTTTCGAGCACGGAGTCAAATGATTTTCTTCAGCGACTGGTTTCCACAACGTCAAAATATCGCAAGTTACTTCATACCGTGTCTTATTTACGAAGGGTATTTACTCGGCCTGAGAACAAACCTAAACATAAACATTTGTCTGTCGAAGAAGTCAACGAAGCCGAACTGTGGTTGTGCCGAGAAACGCAGAAAATATACTTCAAAGAAGATTACGAACGATTGATGAGGAAGGCATCATTATCAAAAAAGGGTCCATTGTTGGAGCTGTCTCCGTTTTTAGACGAATACGAGGTAATGAGGGTCGGCGGCAGATTGCAGAAATCGTTGGCACATTACAACAGAAAACATCCGATTATTCTTCATGCAAGGGCGGATTTAACTCTAAGAATCGTCTACCATTACCACCAAACAAATTGTCATCCAGGACCGGGACTATTGCTACAGCTCATAAGAGAAAAATTTTGGATAATACGAGGGAGAGACTTGATGCGTCGCATATTTCGTAATTGCATCAGGTGTATACGATATAGACCAAAAATGCAAGAACAGCTTATGGGAGAGCTACCCATCGAGAGAGTTCGAATGACATATCCATTTGCCTGCGTTGGCTTGGATTTTGCCGGACCTTTCCGAGTGCATCCATTTAGAAGAAGAGGTGCGACACTATTTAAGGCATATTTATGTATTATTGTCTGCTTGGCAACTAAAGCTGTTCACCTAGAATGTTGTATGGAGCTGAGCACGCAAAGTTTTTTGGGGGCCTTAAAGAGATTCGTCAGTCGTCGTGGCCTGTGCAATACTATCCTGTATGATAATGGGACTAACTTCGTCGGCACCGCTAATTATCTCAAAGATTTACAGATGTTTCTAAATAAAAATAACGAGAACATTTTTAAATCTCTTTTAGATAGCCAGATTACGTGGAAATTTAATCCTCCTGGGGCACCACACATGGGTGGCATGTAGGAAGCGGCCGTTCGTTCCACCAAAACTTTGCTAAAACGAACAGTAGGAGAGCAAATATTGACGCTGGAGGAGTTTACAACATTAAGCTGTCAAATAGAGTCAATATTAAATTCACGGCCTATATCAATTACAAGTTCCGACGATCTAGATCTGCTCACTCAATGAACAATGAATCAAGTTCCTGATGTGGTACCAGAGGAAAGACTTACAGCTAATAATAGATGGGATATCGTCCGGCGAATAGTAACCCACTTTTGGAAACGATGGCATGTGGAATTCCTGTCCACCCTGCAACAAAAATCTAAATGGAGAACCGGGAAGCCTGATATAAAGCTTGATGATATCGTCTTGATCCAAAATAATAATTTACCACCTGGGCAATGGCAACTAGGTCGTATAGTTGAGACGCACGTAGGAGCTGATGGAAGAGTACGAGTTTTTACTGTAAAGACACTAAATGGAAACATTCGTCGACCAATCACAAAAATTTCCATTCTTCCAGTTAATGAATCGGGTGATTCATGGCCGGCGGGATGTTTGGGCTCTACAAACCTTGAACCCAAAATTGGGCCAGCAGCAAACACCAACAATTAATTCACATTATTCAATCCAACCTGAAAAATAAACCTGGAAATAAATAACATGCATACATATACATAGTTTTCTCAGCGGATTTGATCAACGCCTCATCCAGTAACAGCCGCTGAAACATAATTTAGTATTCTAATTATTAACTTATAGAAAATAGTTAAAATCATTTATACTAACTCATATTGTATTCCATAAGTTTTTTCCATATAAGTTGTTCACTGTAATTATATTTTTTCAATGTAACTTTGACATCCAGGATCATAACCTTAAAAAGAGAAGAGAACACAAAGAATCGTTTGATCACAATTTAATTATTATTTATACTTATCTGAAATAATTTGTCCATCAGATGCTCCTTTGTTTTTTCTTATCATTTGTTAGCTGGAAATGAAAAATTGTATTTAGTTTAAATTTGTATTGTATCTAGTCGTTTAAACTTACCACCACCAAATTGCAAATTAATTTGTTTACTTTGTTTTGACATTTACAATTTTAATACAAGCCGTAAAATATTATATTAGGTATGATGTTACATTTCCAAGAAAATTTGTACTAAAATTGTATGTTGCTCAATTAAGTTTAATAATATCTATTAACAGATGACTCTTTATATAATTAGGAATTTTCCATAAATAATTGTTTTGTATAAATTATTTTTCTGGAAGCAACCAGTACGTTCTTGACCTTTGTGAAATAACATAACCAAATAAAATCGTAAATTAAATAAAGAAAATTTGTATTTGAAACTGGAGAACTCACCCGAGAAAAGAAAATATTGTGAGCAGCCACATCAGGAACGAGGAGCATATATTACATTAAAATTTCCTGCGAGTTTATTGCTCACCAAGTGGTACTGTCTTGTACAACTATTTCTAGGATATTATTGAAAAAAGATAATCCTATTTTGTCGATTGTAGTATTACTAACTTACTTGTTACTTTTCATCATAGCTACAGTTTAAATTATATCCAAGCAAGTTATATCCCTAGTTTTAAGTTTTGAATTCTCGTCGGTTAAGTATATAGTTATCTTACAATGAACTGAAACAATGTTCAAAGTTTAAATCTGATGTGCAAACCCTGAATTCAAAACAACGAATTGATTAAAAACTGTATCATTTGAAACAATACTTTATATTATGTACTTAACTTAAATTAAATGTAGTTATATTTTGCTTGCATTTATTATTATATAATTTATAATCCACTTATATCTAATTCAATGTAAACAAATTATTGTTATTGACAGTCACAATACCACAGACTGCCAACATGTTAATATAAATATTTTTAATTCAATATGTACTTTTGTGACATCTATTGATTAATTGATTTATACACTGAAGTATAACATTTTTTGTTGACAGGCTTTATTATGCCAAAAATTGTAATAGATTTTCAGTCTAAAAATGACTCTTGTATTAATCACATTCAAAAAATACTAAAATAAAAGAAAATTGTTTGATTAATATTAATTTACAATATTGAAGACAAAAGCAACCAGCAACCAACAAAATATTACCCAAGTCGATTATTTACATGGTCCTTCGATCCGGATCCAGCATTTGGTCGAGTAATTAAGTAATTGAAGATCGTTACCATTTTGAAACGGATTAATTACAACGAGGAATTTACCATACGAGACTTACATAACGTAGTGTCGGCAGTACATCACAGAACTCACATCAACGGAAAACTCGTGGAATTTACCATACATACCGGAATTACATACCGTAGTGTCAAGTACATCACAAAAACCGTCAGTGAACACGAATTAATTATATTATAAAGTGCTAAATAATTCGGAGAGTAATAGCGGTCAATAATTAATAAAATTAATAATTATAATTGGCCCTCAATCACCAAATCCGATTACATTACGTGTGGTGTTGTAGCGATTAACAGTTAGCCAAACTATATTCGACTAAATTACGTTTTTTTTTTCTTTTACCGTAATAATAGTATCGTGTTTACCCACGTACTAACCTGTGTTCAATACCTTAAGTTAATATATCAGGTATTTAATTAGATATAAAGTGAATTGTTTAAAATGGTGAGTTTATCTTTGGAAAATGACGCAGTTAGACGCCTTAAGTAAACGTCGCTCTAATATAAAGGGATTTTTTCTTCGAAATTATGAAATCAGACCAGTTGAAGGATTCCAAACAGATCTATGCCCAAGATACACATTCAGGATGGGTACTAACGGGTAAGATGACACATACAGAGAATTCCAGTCAATGTGCAACCATTATTGTCGATAATAATAGGTTAGATAAGACATTAAAACAATTCTGGGAATCGGAAGTGATATTTGGTTCCACACCACGACTACCAGAACATCAGATTTGTGAAGAATGGTTTAAAACAAGGACCACACGATTAGATGATAATCATTACATGGTAAAATTGCCATTCAAATCCACGATTAACCCTTTGAAGGAATCATAACCCATGGTTATCAACCGACTGAAAGGTATGGAGAGAAAATTCATGAAAAATCGAGGTCTGCAAGAACAATACGTTGAATTTATGGAGAAGTACTTACGACTCGGCCATGTGGTAGAAGTAGATTGCCCAGAAAGATCTATCGACTATGTGTATCTTCCACATCATGGCGTTTGGAAGGAAACGTATACAACGACCAAACTGCGGGTTGTTTTTGACGCGTCAGCCAAACCAGCTTGGGGTTCTCACTAAATGACAATTTAGTTATAGGACCAATTCTGCAACATCTTTTAAGTGATATCTTAATACGATTCCGCATTCATATAATCGTGTTTACAGCGGATGCGGAGAAGTTGTACCGACAGATACGGATACATCAAGCCGATCGCCGATATCAACGAATAGTGTGGCGGAGAACACCAGATGAATCTATCAAACACTACGAATTAAACACGCTCACATACGGATTGGCGTCAGCACCATACCTGGCGACAAGAGTGATTAATCATTGATGTTAACTCGGAAGAATATCCGGAGGCCATCACAAGCGTTATTAAAAGACATGTACATTGATGATTTACTAACCGGAGTACCATCGCTACCAGAAGCAATAGAATTGGCTAAGCAGGTTGCACAGCTACTGACCGAATCTGGATTTAACCTCCGTAAATGTCGGCGTCATATTTCTGTCCAAGCAATTCCGAGATGGTTGCAAATTATCAAGAAAAAATGTCAACTGCACGGGTTCTGTGATGCGAGCGAGGTTGCTTTCGCTGCTTCAGTTTATTTACGAACATAATACAATGGCAACTGTATTACAAATCTAATAGCTGCAAAAACCAAGGTTGCCCAAATTAAAAATAAATCGCTACTTTGCTTGGAATTGAATGGTGCCTTATTGTTGACACGCCTGATGAAACATCTTCAGAAACTACTGGTTAAAAAAAAAAAAAAAAAAAAAAAAAAAATATTCCGGACCATCAGCTGTTTAGATGGACCGATTCCACAATTGTTTTAAACTGGATTGCCGAACCACCGCGTCGGTAAAAAACATATGTAGCCAATCGAACAAGTGAAATCTTAGAAGTCCTTCTGCGAGGAAGGTGGCAGCACATAGCATCAAAGGTTAATCCGGCGGATTGTGCTACCCGAGGTTTGTGCGCACAAGAGTTAAAAACTCATTCACTATCAGGGAATGGATCAGCGTTGTTAAAGTTAGCAGCGAACTCCTGGCCAACCTTTCAGAAATCAGACCCAACTAATCAACCAGAACGAAGAAATAAGGCACAAGTTTTGACCGCAATCTGCAGTGACACGTAAAAATCTATAATCGACGACTTAAGCGAGAAACATTTGAGTTAGATAAAGTCATACGAATTCTTGTATTAATCCGGAAGTTCATCTTATTATGCCGCAGAAGAAGAATCACATCTAACAATACAAACCGATCTGATTGGCTATATGCAGATGCTGACATTTTACGGTACTCCCAGTCATTAACTTTTAACCAAGAAATTAAGGACTTACATGAGAATAGTATGGTTTCACCCAAAAGCAAAAGATAATCATTGAATTCATTTCTCTTTGAATTGACTGGTCTTTTGAGAGTAGGAGGTTGAATCGAAAAAGCAATAGCGCCGTACGATACACAGCATCCAATAATTTTATCAGCCAATTCTAACATAACCAGACAAATAGTTGAAAAGTACCACAAAACATATCTACATTGCGGTCCTTCTCTGTTATTGAGTCTACTTCGGAGGAAATATTGGATCATCAGAGGACGAAGTGTAACCAAATCAGTCACCCGGAAGTGTATATATTGCATCAAACAATGGCCGCACACTGAGAGGCAACTAATGGGGAACCTGCCTAAAGAAAGAGTGGAGTTCATACGTCCATTTCTTAAAATAGGATTGGATTTTGCTGGTCCATTCAAAACGTATCTCAAACACGGGCGAGGTCAACGAGCGGAGAAACCATATATTTGTCTGATAGTCTGTCTTAGTACTAAGGCGATACATTTGGAGCTTGTTGGGAGCTTAACAACCGATGCATTCATGGGTGCGTTGAATCGTTTTTTTGCCAGAAGAGGTGTCAGTACAGACATATTTTCAGACAATGGCACTAATTTTCAAGGCGCTTAAAAAAAATTTAAGGAAGTCAATATATTTCTTAAACAAAACAAAACTAATCTCTAATTTATTTCTACAAAGATATGAGGTCAATTGGCATTTTATACCTCCGTATGCACCGCATTTTGGAGGCATCTGGGAAGCGGGTGTTAGATCAGCCAAGACACAGATGGAGAGAGTGATAGGCGATAAGGTTTTGTCACAGGAAGAGCTTCACACATTATTGGTACAAATTGAGGGCTTGCTTAATTCATGACCACTTTGTGTATTGTCTGACGATGAGATCGATCCTTTAACCCCAGCGCATTTTTTAATTGGTCATCCGGTGACAGCGATACTACAGCCAGACGTCTCTGAGGTACCATATAAAAGTTTGTCACATTGGAATGATGTACTAAGAATTAGCCAACTGTTTAGGAAACGATGGCACTAGGAGTATCTCACGTCAATTCAAGCTCGCACAAAATGGAACCAAAATCAACAAAACATCGGAATCAATGATTTAGTTCATATCAAAGAAGATAATCCACTAATGAATCAATGGAAAATGGGCAAGGTGAACGAGTTTTTGCCAGGAACTGATGGACGAGTGCGAGTCGCAGAAATTAAAACCAACCAAGACACAATCCAGAGATCAATTACCAAGTTGTGCCGTCAGTAGATTGAAGTCTGGCGACATTCACGGCGGGCGCGATGTTCGAGATTTAAATCCGATGTGCAAACCCTGAATTCAAAACAACGAATTGATTAAAAACTGTATCAATTGAAACAATAATTTATATTATGTACTTAACTTAAATTAACTGTAGTTATACTTTGCTTGCATTTATTATTATTTAATTTATAATCCAGTTACAATTAATTCAATGTAAACAAATTATTGTTATTGACAGTCACAATACCACAGACTGCCAACATATTAATATAAATATTTTTAATTCAAGATGTACTTTAGTGACTTCTATTAGTTGGTAGCTATATTATTTAGACCAATTGATTTATACACTGATAACATTTTTTGTTGTTAAGTTTTATTTTGCCAAAAATTGTAAGAGATTTTCAGTCTAATGCTGTTTGCCTCAGAAGACGTTTCAAACTAAACTTTTCAAATTTTAAAGCTTTCGCTATTTCCTCATAGATACTTGGTGAAAAGGCACTTTACGAGGTTACTTTTCGACGACTTTTTAATTTGTATCATATATAGTTTAAAATATGTAGTAAGTAATGGAAAGTTGGAGGAAGCTCAAATCACCACAGAAGACTGTCAAAAATTGAAAAAAAAAAAAAATATAACAACCTAATGATTATACACTCCGCTCCACTTAATTACGACACCTATTATAATGATTTCAAATGTCAATTCTCAGAATCGAAGTGTTGCTAATGCCATACCACAACAATTAGCGCTTAACGCAATTACATCCAATCAACACACACAAACAATGAAAGCGTCACCTTCAGCAAGTGAATCTCAAGTGGTTAAGTATTGCTGAAATTGTCGGCAAACGGTGCATTTCTTTAAAAACTGTAATTATCGTGTACATTACACACCTTTCGTTTTGGTTGTGGGACACGCGAAGTCATTAAGACCTACTGTCCAAATTGTAAAACCATTTGGGGAAACTTGAAGGAGAGGGCTGACGTTCCAAGGTTGAGGCCCCCGGTACACAAATGGGTCAAAAAAACAATAAGAGAGCTACGGGTATCGTTTCATCCTGAAGCGTCCTTAGATGAAAAATACACTATTTCAAAATTTCGCCATTCTGAAATCAAATTTCCAAAGTATAAATCTAATCATCATTTCCGATCTATTTACTATTTTCGCTTACGCAAATCATTGAAATCTCAAATTATTGAATCACTAATAGCTGATAAAACAGCTGGTAGAAAGTAACAAGGTTTGTTGGATAGCAGTGCCAATGTGTTAATATTTGGGAAAAATTGTGAGGATATCCTCAAAGATCCTGCCGTCCATTTTCGCCATCTACCCTCAACAATTAAGACCGCAAACGGTGCTGTTGAACAAATAATTGGTCATGTAAGAGTTCCAGTAACGTTTGCTAGTCACACAAACTATATAACTCTTCATTTAGCTCCCAACCTACGTCAAGTATTATATCTCTGTATCGATTTCTGGCGAATATTCAATTTAAAAATTTTTGGCGATTCTGATTTTTCGCACTGTCTTTTCTCCTACAAAAATTTTTTCTTCTTCACGTGATACCGCAGAAGTAACCACCGCTAACAGCGAACCCTACTTACATCAGTTAAATTCGGATCAGCAGAAACAGTTGGAGACAGTTAAGCAACAATTCCCGTCTTCCGCTCTGCTTGGTTTGGGTCGAACGCATTTAGTTAAACACATCATTGATGTAGGCGAAGCCAGATCCATCAAGCAGAGATATTACGCTGTGTCCCTGGCTGTAGAAGCTGAATTGAGTAAGGAACTTGATCGTATGCTCTCATTAGGGGTTGTGGAGGAGAGTACCAGTTCGTAGAGTTCCCTGATTCCCATAGTCCGCAAGGCGGATGGTACAGTCCGATTGTGTCTAGATGCCAGAAAAGTGAACGCGGTGACGGTGAAGGATGCTTATCCTTTATCTCTCATTGATGGTTTGCTAGGGCGTCTTAAAAATACAAGGTTTATCTCTAGCCTTGACTTAAAAGATGCCTTTTGGCAAATACCATTGGATGAGGGGTCAAGGGATTAGACACCATTCACTGACCCAAACCGCCCTTTATACCAGACTATGTGCAGACACATGCATCGGGTCATACCACATGAGCTGCATAACCAGTTCTTCGTTTACCTCGACGATCTGCTGATAGCAGCTGAGACCTTCAACGAGCACATTAAAATATTGGGTATAGTAGTCTAATTGTTGAAAGAAGCTGGGTTAATAATTAACGTGGAGAGGTCAAATTTCTCCTTAAAGAAATCCGCTACCTGGGGTATATTGTCGGTGATGATGTGCTTAAGCTAGATTCTGCTAAAATATCTGCCATTGTTCCTACACTATTCCCAAAACAGTTCGACAACTCAGAAAGTTTTTGTGCATGTCCAGATGGTACAGTCTAGACAATTTATTCATCGTTACGCAGATCTGGCCACACCACTAACCAACCTATTAAAAAAGAACCATAAATTCGAGTGGAACGACATGGCGCAGAGATGTTTTGAGATCCACCGCTCCTGTTCTTTGTAACCCTGATTGAAGTTAGCAATTTTTTATCCAATGTGATTCTTCTGCGACTGGTGTGGAAGTCGTTCTATTTCAGAAATCTTCCAGCGGCGATGAACGCCCAATAGCTTTTGTTTCTCAAAAACTTAATGCAGCGCAGCGGAGCTACAGCGTTACCAAACTCGAATATTACGCCGCTGTATTAAGTGTTGTGAAATTTAGGTAATATGTAGAAAGTTTCTCGTTTACCATTATCACAGATCACGCGAGTCTGAAATGGTTGATAGGACAACGAGAGCTTTCTGGGCGTCTCGCTCGCTGGAGCATTAAACTCTAAGGATTTAATTTTACAATCGAATACCGTAAGGGTGAAGAGAATATAGTTCCAGATGCGCTTTCACGTCAGGCGGAAGCATTTACCCTGCATGAATGTAATGACGACCATCCTTTGCATCTAGATACTGATTCAATCTTCTTTCAAGATTCGGATTACCTTACCAAAATTTCATTAATCCAAGAGAAACCACACATAAGTTCCAATCTCCAAATTAAGAATGGTAAAATATTTATCCTTCTCAGTCTTGATTTCGATCTGTCCACTGATATTCCTGCGTGGAAGGTATATGTTCCGAAATCTCTCATTTCCATCCTGTTAGAAAGAGCACACAGAAAAAAAACATTCTTTTATTTCATGAAAAAGTGGTTTGATTTCAACTAAAGTTTTCTTCAATAGTTAGTCATATAATCATATTTGCCAATATGACTTATTATAATTCTCTAACTCTGACAAGATGGCATTAGTTAAATCAAGGAATTTATTTGTCAATTTCAAACTAAAGATTGACCAATACAGAGAAATCGAAATTTTCTAGTTTAAAGAATTTCTACTAATGTTTCGTTGGTTTATACAACTAATTGTACGATAAGACTGGTTAATCCACAGATTTTATTTACCAGTTTCAAAGAAAAGATTCGCAAGCTGAGAGAATTGAAAATTATATGGTTTATAGAATTTATAATACTGTTTTGTTGGTTTATATAATTAATTGTATGATTTAATGAAATTCGAATTGATGAAATCAAATATTTTAATTTTATTATTCTAGACTTTTTTTCATGTTTGATAGAATAAAAAGTGGCAATAATAAAGAATGATTTTTCTAGTATTTTTTAAAACAAATTCTATGAATTAGAGAAAATAATCCTTAATTTGTATACAATGTTTTCATAAATACTTACCGTTTTTCTATTAATTTGATTTTGAAATTATGGACTCCTTTTAATCTTGTGAATAAACAACGTTTTAAAAAACATAAACACACATTTAATTCAATATTTTAAATATAATTTATTTCAATTCCAAATGTAGATATTTTACATACACAAGTAAATCCTGCTTATATTACAAAACAAATAACTAAATAAGGAATATAACTTTAAGGAGCGTTATTATTAATTGAACAATATAAATTTTATATTAATAATAAGGTACCTTTAGTTTTACAACGGTTCGACCATTTGGTAGCTTAATTAAATGCAAAGGAGGAAACCTTATATCACGACTTTTAATAAATTCATATTTCTTAGATGTATTTACATTTTCTTGTACGAAGAAACAAATCAAATGATTGTCTATTTCTATTATGCGGAGCTCCTCAGAAACAAAAACCGTTTTTTCGTTTGTATCTATTAGCAAATATTTTAATTCAATTTCCATTTTAGAACAATAATTTTGCCTAGAGTGTAGGGTGTACAGTTTAGAGTAATATCCGAAACAGAAAATATATTGGCAATATAATATGGTATGTTTCCATATATCGGAAATCGTAAAATCAATAAATTTTTCATCGCCATAATTTCCAATTTTAATCAATTCACAATTTTGTTTTAAATTAACATGGTATGCAAACACGTAATTCGATTTAATAGCTAAACTTAGTAATATGTTTTTTCTAGAAGTAGTTGTCTTTGCGTAATTTTAACATTCCTTGTGTTTTGCTTTAAATCTCATCGTCCCGAGACGTTTAATTGGTCCAAGTTTACGGATTGAAGTGACATATTGCAGTATAAAATGATGTTTCGGATACAAATGCCCACCAAAAGGATTTAAATATTTTTCATGGTGTTCTGCTATAATATCACGAAACTCTATTAAACGATTTTCAGTATAGTTAGGTAAAATAGCAGTATCTACTAATTTTATCAGTAGTTTTCGCAATCCCCAAATTTCATCATTATTGGGTACAAAATCTCCAATCGTTAAAGGTAAGAAATGTAAAAAACATTTAGTTTGAGAAGCTGACATTTTTAATTTCTTTTTATTTAAGTGCCGTATTTGAATATCGATGGATTTATTTTTGTTGTCGACTGGGCCATAATCAAAGGAAGCTTTACGAAAATTTAGATCAGATAAAGAAAAAAAATTTTTTTCTCAGAAATAAAATATTCTAGAATATTACAAATTTCATAATGAGCTATTCCCGCAAAAATATCGTGCATGATATCGCATGTTATATTAGCTATGACATTAAACGTTTTAATAAAATTAAAAATACAATTTTCTTTTATACCTGTCTCGAAAACGTTAACCATATCTACCGCGGCATTATAATTCTGGTCGTTTCTAAATTTCGATGGATCCTCGACTACTTGGGTTCGTAAAGTAGCTTTATCTATGTTGCAAATTCTACAACAATGATTGGCCGAAAAAGATTTCACAAATCCCAAAATATAATTCATACCTAAATTATTTCCCGTTATTGCTGCTAATATTAAATAAACATGAACGCTTCCTTTGCTCGTTTCAACTAATATACCATCTTCTTCTTGTTCTTTTAGAATATGTAACAGGAGCATAAAATTAGAATCATTTCCATGAATTATATCGGTAGATTTAGAAAAACAATAAGTAATTATATTTTCTAACTTACAAATTTTATAATTTTCTAATAACGGAAAGCTTAGATAAGCACCTGTGATTTTGTCAACTCCAGCTTTTGACCCGAGCGGATTGTTTAGCTCAAAGTCATCCTGATACAAAATATAAGGAATGCAAACTTTATTTTTATGTTCTTTAATTTTGTCTTTCCAAGCAGAACCTTGAATAATATTACAAAATATTGAATACGATCCTATTTCTTGAATTTTATCCATCATACTTGGTAAGTTATTGTTTACCTCTAATAAGAGTTTAACATAATCTTTAATAGGTAGTAAAACCCCTTTAGGCGACTTAGAATACCATATATGTTTTCTATTGTTTTAGTACTATTTATAATGAATTCCGTTGGTTCAGAAAACAAACCTTTATTCTCCAAAATTTTTTTAACTTTGTATTCCGAATTTATTTTGGAAAAACTTTCTTTAAATAAATTCCATTTACTTTTTATTTCAACGATATTTTCTGAAGCATCAATACAGCTTTGAAAGATTTTAATAGTATCTTAAACATTTTTTATTATTTCAAGTGTTAATTTACGATTTAGGGACGTATGTCATAATAATTTTAAAGCAAATTGTAATGCTATATCACAAAAAACTATTGAAGCTTCATTAATATCAATTATTGTTGGATCCTTTTTCGTGACACAAACAGGTAATCTTTCGTGAAGTAACGACGGGTTTGAAAGGATATTTGGTAATGAATCATTTTTATTTTGGGTCTGATGATCATTTTGTAAATGCCTATTCAAATGGCGACTAAATGCGTATACATTTTGAAATGATTGCGGACAAATTTTATATTGAAAAAAAGAAGAGTTACGTTATAATTTATGAATTGGTTTTAAGTGTGTGATATAAGATTTCATTTTGGTAAATTGAGCGCGACAAACAAAACAACAAAGCATCTTTAAGTTTTAAGTTCCGATAACAATTGAAGTAATTGGTTGGATTGTTTTTCTTTCGCATGGAATTTCGAAAGAAAAGTTAGTGATGAATTCCAAGACTTGTTTGCATGGATCAGGGAATTTTAGATTTAATATATAAAAAATTTGTATACATTGATTAGAAAATTATTCGCATGTACGTCACAAAATATTTAGTTTAATTATGTTATAATAATAATTATGATTTTTACCAGCACTAAGTTTACCGCGTAATACTTCTAATTGCGTTTTTGAAGTTCAATCCTTAATATTTTTACTATAAATATCTTTAATTTTTAATTTGAATGATTTCCACTTTGCAAACAATAGTTGGTTTTTATCTGGATAGATTTTATCAAAATCTAATTTAATCTATGTGAAACACAGAAATATTAACATTAATGTTACTTATCTGAAATTTCGCTAACTTACTAATGATAATCCAATTTGTTGTTTTAATATCGGCCATTCAAGAAACAGATCTAGATTTTCGCTGTTGTGTTTTTTTCGCAAATTAAAAGTGGCTCACCATTTTTCTACAACCAACGCTTCAGGTTGTTTATTAGCTTTGAGCCACTGCTGGTTTCCAATGGCCGTTTCTTCAATTTCGTGATCCTGAAGTAGTTGATCTTCAAACGTGCTTTCTTTCATCCATAGTTTTTGGTCGTTTCATGTTATATCGACTTTCGATCACACCTTTTTCACGGTATTTTCGGCATAGGCTGTAGTACTTCTCGGCTAGTTTTCCTTTAATTCGTTTGTCCTTACTTACATAGTACTCCTTCAAAAATATTAAAATAATGATTTTAATTGCGTATTGCCCAACGAAAATGAAACAGATACTGGTTATCTCTAAAAACGTCGACCTACCTTAAAAAAGTATAAACACGTAAACTTGAAATTTGAGGGTATGTATTTGTTACCGTAAATTCATCTGCTTAACTTTATCCCTGTAGGGGTGGCTACTCTTTCATTTCAATTCATTTACTTTAATCAACAAAATGTGATATCATTGAAAAAGAATTTAAGCCTCTTTAAAATGATATGACATGGAATAGCCATCCTCGCCAAAGAGACGAAGTTATTTAATCAGTATCTGTTTCGTTTTCGTTGGACCCTGTAGTGAATTGTGAATAATATAAAATGTACCTCATCTTCATCGGGAAATAAATTAATGATTTTTCCAACTATTTTTTTGTGATAAGGTGATGACAACATTTGACCAAATTCGTTTTTAATCGAATAGTTTGCGATTATTTCGCACAAATCACTGCGGTTCGATAAATTAAGACCACAATTCGTTTTCGATAAACCCCGTTTCCGATAAATGAAGCACATAAAATTTGTTCCAACGTCTAACAAAAACAAATTTAATATAATTTGGATTAGAAAAACTCACGTAATGCTGATTTGGAAATAACTGTCTTGCTGAAGAGGTTGAAGCTTTGGTTGAAATCGGAGATAACGGTGATGCGGAATTAGACGAAGCAATTGAAGAATTTATTTCGAAATTTGAACTACTTAACCAACTATTTATACTGCTGTTGACCGATAACGTTTCACCAATTGGTGATAAAGCAAAGCAATTTATACATAAGACAAAAAAAAATAAAAATTCTAAATTTCCAAGGAAAGATAAAAAAAATTTAATAATTTTACATTTGATTTCCGCCAATTTAAGAGATGTGTAGGAAATTTTATTCTCAATCCATACTTTTCTTTCGGTATCAAATTGTCTATATCCGACATTGTCATATCTTTAAAACTATCTATTTTAATGTTTTTTTCGAAAAAATCCGCCAATAATTCCTCACAACCCCACTTCAATAAAAGATCGTGTTCCATATCCCACACGATCAAAATGTTAGTTTCTGCTCCATCTATGTGTGAATTATTTTGCATTTCAGTTTGATTTTCACTACTTTCTGCAACTTCTGTGCAATTTATATTATTTTGAACATCATTTAGATTTCCACTCATTTTGTTACACAAGATCACAATTTTATTTTACGCAATTTTTATTTTTAATAATCGGTGTATGAATCGCACGGAACTTACAATTAGAATGAAGCCAAACTAAAACAAAATACAATCATCTAAAACGTAACGGTACCCAAAAATACGAATCTGTCATTTATACAAAGTATTTGTAAATTCATACAAATTCGATCTATAATTCAACAAAAGTGTGTGTAGTGTGTACTATCTGTCATTTATACAATGTGTTTGTAAATTCATATAAAACCGTTCTATGTTTCAACAAAAGTGTTGTGTAAAAATATATAAAAATATTGTTGAAATTGAGACCAAGAAAATCATGTAATCAAACAATATGGTTTGGAAAATTCATAGAATGTTAGTCTCTTTTTCATTATGTAATGTACGAATCAAATAACCAATTACAAGAAATATAATATTATTTTGTTTGAAACTCCAAAATTTTTATCAAAGAATTAGGAATCTTTGATTAACCCAATGTAAGAATAGTGTTAAGTAAAAATGCCGTTTCGTCCTTGTAAAAGATGAAAAACAATGGGGCCGTTAAAAATTTGTTTGAGTGACGTCGAATGAAATCATTCGATTTAAACAAATTTATAGAGTGATAAAATGTTGGTATTTAAATATATAATAACCAAACCAATTAATACTAACGTTAATACAATAAGTTAATTAGTTAAGTTAATAAAAATAAAAAAAGAAAGATAAAAACAATTTAATAAATCTAAGTTAATAGAAATAGTGATAAGACTATACGGCACTACAATACATACAATAAGTGAAATGGCCGTTAAAAGTTTGTTAGAATGACGTGTGACGTCGAATGAAATTATTCGATTTAAAACAAATTAGTGTAATAATAAAATTAAATAGACGAAAACAATACCGCAAATAACTGTTGTTCGCCTATCATTCACCCACAGGAAGTTACCAAGCGGAATACCGTAACGCAAAAAAACAACAAAATAAATAGGTAACATTTACACAACCAAACACCAACAATCAACAAGTCATCAATTCATCACAAACCAATATTCTCCAAGTTAAGATAATTATTTTAGTGTTATATTACTCTTATTTATATATTATATTTTTTTTCTCATTCTTAATTTAATTATTAGTTTTTTTAAAATTAATTAATATTAATTGGGTGAAGTTTTGTTTTCCATACTTCGGATATTAGATATTAAAAGTCATTTTTTCTTTCAACTTAAGTTCTTTGGGATCTTTTTTCTTTTTATTTTTAATTATTATTATTATTTCCTCTTTTGCTGTTAAGTCATGTAAAACCATGGAGTAGAATAACCGGAAGAAGGATGATCTAGGATGTGGTAGGTATAGCTGAGGTAGGTTAAATTATAAGTGCTTCGAATTTTGTTTTGAATACTAATTTAGTTTTTATGCGGTCTAATACAGATGTAAGCAACTTCGGAAAACCCCACCCCATTTCCCTGAGTCTTAGCCGGGATAAACTGACCGCTTGAAGCTTTGTCTGCATAAATTTCTGTGGACTTGCTAACTATAGTTAATAACGTTACATAATGCAGGCTAAAGTAAAAAAAAAATTGGAGATTGTATTTTGTATTATGCCAGCCGAAAATAAAATGTTAACTCGTAATCAGTCGATAATTACTATGGAAAGTGGTGACACCTGCCTCCAGTTCATAGTGGAAAATTCGCGAAATTCAATAGGAAAAAAATTCAATTCAAGTTTACTGTGGGAAAACTGGCAAAATTCCATTTTCCAAAAATAAGTGTAACTGCCTACAACTTCGTCAAGTGTTTACACCGTCTCTTTGTGGGCGCCGCCAGAAACTACTCTGATAGGCTAAAGTTTTAGGGTTGGGCGTTGTAAGCGTTGGGTTAACAATCCAACCTGTAAAACAATTTTGTTACGAAACCTTAACAAGAGTCTCAGATATTTTTAGATTCACAACAACAACAACTTTGGACACCATAGAAGGACAATGATTTTAAATCATAGCAGGTGAATACTCGGTGCAAGCCGCCCGGAAAGCCCCCATTAACTCTTCGAAGAAGTATCTACTCGACTTCGGAGTGCTGCAGGAAATAAGGCTGACCTTATCGATTATAGTCGCTCCGGACTAACTCTTCGTCACAGCAATAACATGGATAAACATGAATTTGGCGTCGGATTCTTGATTTCGGATTCGTGACTGATTTCATGCTTGCCAACAATCGGAATCGGATCTGTACTGATCAAAACAAAGAAGCTTTCTACGACCTGAGCAAAATGCGGCGAGAGATATGCACTACCGAGCTGAGCTAGCTTTACTCTACAACTTGCTGGTTCCCAGCACATATTTCGCACATAAGCATATTCAAAAAGCCATATGGAAATCATACGACCAGAGATCATTTTTCATAACGACAAAAAAATTTTCTAGCCTCAAACACATCAGGACTAAACATAGAGCTAAAATTGATTGAGACCACCTGCTGGTAGTTGCTGAATTAAAAGTTTCGTATATCCACTTCCTGGCGCCTTTCAAGAACAGTGGGGCAATATTAAAACGGCGTTAACCGATGCTGCAATATACACCATAGGCCAAAATCCAACTCGATATAAACATCTATTATTGGTCGATGATTGTCTTGGTGTTATTTGGGAGAAAGATGGCACACGCCAACGAAATCTATCAGAAAGAACAAGACAATATGTTATTGTCTACATGACTTCGAGGAAGATCTCCACCTCACTATGCACACAAAGACACATTCAAAATTCTTGCCTGAGATATAGATATTGCATCATAACGACGGACCAAAATTTTACTCGAAGGATGATCCTGGAGAAGTGCTATGAAAAGGACATCCCTTTGCACAGTTTATTCATAGACTTTCAACGGACGTACAACAGCATTAAGAGGGATACGTAATGGTACATCTTATCCTACCTGAGCATAACGTCAAAACTGGTTTCTATCTGTGCCAGCTATTAATGGATACTAATAGAGCAAAATTATGAATGCCTTTGAGCAAAATTACGGAAGCAAATAGCTCAAAATTCCGTCAACCTTCCATTGGAGTACATAATTTGACTGCCTGTATTATAAATTAACCCAGTTGTTAGCATACGATTACGATATTTAGGTCCTCCATCTGTTTTGATTAACAGCCCAAGAAATTGCCCTTCAGATCAATGAAGCGAAGATTAAATACATTCCCATCGCGAGAAGGAAGACGCGGGGTGACCCTATTTCAAGTGATACACAATATCAGAAGGTTTTTAGTTCAAACATCCAGGATCAACGATCAGCGATCGAGCAAAACTTCGTTTCTGTGGACGATAATATGCAGGCCTCTTTATATGTATATCGAGCATAGTTAATTTTAAAAGCTCTGATAAGACCAGTTATCACCTTTGGTTGCGATTCTTGGATACTGAAAGCACAAAACATATTGAAAATTTCTCTAACTGAACGTTAGATCATCAGAATAATTCTCGGTACCATTAATGAGGGAGCCACTTACAGAATGCGATCGAATCACGAGATAAGAAATGATCTCGATAAATTCTACATCATCGGATCTACAAAATCGAATCACTGAACAGGCCGTGGAGTTGGCACCAACGAAAGTAGGGCCTCTTTGGAAACAACCTATCCGATGGATGGGTGACGTTGAAAGTGACCTAAACACATTCGGGCACCGTGTCTGGCGTTCTCTTGCGGCGGATCGGACAATTTGGAGGCATTTGACAATGGCAACTAGTAATTCCTCCAAATTTTGTAAGCAGTATGCCGCAGGCTTTAGTCTCGAAAAGTATGCCTAGACAAAAAAGCTGAGAGGATTGAAATATGGGCCATATGATGACCATTGTAGACCGTCGATAATTGATTAATTTGAGCGTTAGCTTTCTCACAGCGATAAATCCAGCACAAACTAAATAAATAATTGTAGCATTGTTTAATTGTGAAGAGTTTCTCAACGATAAAAATAACTTTTCTGGCTTTTTTGCTTCCCGAACCGCGTCAGTAACACTTTGTCATCTTTGAAATCGTCTGAGCTTCACATGTACGGAATGTTGCTAAGGTTTTTAATGGCCACTTTTCGAACTGTCTCGCAGTTTACTTGAAGACTTCTCGTTACATGACGAATCTTTATTTGTGGATTTCGGTGAATCCAATATTTAACGATGTTGCGGAACTGTGGAGAGTTTACGGTGAGGAGACAACCTCTTTCTGAATTGTATATCGTTTTATAACTTTGAAGACATTTGAACGTGGAAGACGGATATTTTGAATTTTTTTTCCCCGAATTTCCAGCTTCGTATTGTTCGGTAGAAGCAATATGACTTTGAGAATTGAATATATCTATAAAACAAAAAATTTGAAAAAAATTTTACACAATAATGTAATATACACAATTCCGCATTTGTCGCGAGAATATCTGTTAAAACTCTCAACGGTTCTGCAGCATTCCTTCAAAATGGCTTAGTTTTGTTACAGGATCGATCTTCCTTTCTTCTGACATTATTCTGACAGACTATTTTATTTATATTCCAGCAGAAAATAACAAATATATTGGCTTTCACGTGGAATAAATTAAAAATTTTCGTTGGTGGAAATCTTTGTTCCTTTGGTGGAAAATATCAGAAAAGTAATTGGAAAATTTGTATAAAATCAACCTCTAGATTGTTATGTCTGGGTTAAAATCAAATTTTCTCAGATTTCCCACAGGAGACTTGAACTCCATCCAATCCATCTTCAGACATAACATTCTACTTGCTTATTTTGTAGCAATTTTAATTATTTATTGGTTTTCACGGATTTTTCACAATTTTCAACGAGGTTTGCCATTTAAGAATATTGTCAAAAGTATTCAATGCTAAATATCCACATTAGTTATTGGCTAAATGCTATCGACCGATAAAGAATTTTTTATTTTCGGCTAGAAATTTCATAAAATTTTGCCAGATTTCCCACTGGAAAACCGACCTGAATTTGTTTTTCCAGCGATAGCTGTTGAGAACACAATTCACACCAAACGAAAACGTCAACTGAATTACATAACACTCTAGAGGCTGATTTTATACCAATTTTCAATATTTATATGGGTTCTGCGAATTGTCCACAATTTACCACGAGGTAAGTTGAGCAAGGTTTTACCTCAAAAAAATATTAAGTATTGATGGATCCATAGTAATTTTTGGCTAAACACTACAGACTGATAACGATTTAATTTTTTATTTTTTTTGGTGTACACAATCTGTATCATCGACTTTTTATTTTAGGCTGGGAAATTTTGTGTTACTCAGCAGTATTTCAATTGATATGACATTCAGTTGTACAGTACGCAAAGCCGAGCAAGTTTGTTCGTTTTATGGAGAGTGTAAGTGCAATGATAGCACATTTTGCCCGAAACCAGTAGATCGGGATCGCTTAGTTCCATTGTTTTTATAATATTTTCATTATTACAAAACAATGTCGAAATGCTATTGCCTTCGTTTTGGGCAGGCAATTCCGCATTTGTCGCGGGAATTGCTGGTTAAACTGTCAACGGTTCTGCGGTATTTCTTCAAAAGGGCTTAGTTGTGTTACATTCGACTTTGTTGTTTGTTAGGTAAATATTCCATAGCGGCCAAACAAATTCCCAAGACCACCGACTATATTGTCCCGTCACTATCTTTTGACACAAAGTTCCAGACTAGGATCCCATCCAGGGAGGACTGTCTGATAGGTGCAGTTTTCCAACCATTAGTTATAAACTTCTTCACTGATGGTTCAAAACGGGACGGGAAAGTCGGGGCTGTAGTGTTCTGCGAGGAACTTCTGTTAAATCTCTCCTTCCGTCTTCCCGACTACTGTAACATTTTTCAAGCTGAAGTAACTGCCATAAAGGAAGTCGTAGACTGGTTGAGGTAAAATGTACTATCGGTTTGTAATGACGAACTGTCAGGCTGCCAGTAAAACGCTTCAATCACACCTCCTCACATCGAAAGTAGGACAGAACTGTCTCTCATCTCTTAACGAGATGGCAGATCAGTTCAACATCCACATTTTATGGGTGCCAGGACATTTCATAAGTACAGGGAATATAAACGCCGATGAACTGGCTCGACGTGGTACAACGGATCACTTCTCAGAAAGCAGAAAGGATATTTAAAAGTCTCTTGCGGTATGCAAACTGCTGCTTCCGGAAGAAGCTAGCAAGCTGATGAATGACAGATGGTCCAGTATGACCTCTTGCGTAATAACTCGGCAGGTCTGGCCAAAGTTGGAGTTGGCGAGATCCAAACAGTTGATCTTATTTCAGAGAAGTCAGATCAGTGTGGTTGTTAGAGTGATTACGGAGCACTATCTCGTAGGGAGGCATGCGATTAGACTTGGTGTCTTCTCACATGACTACTGTCGTAGTTGCGAGGACGAAGAGGAGGAAGAGACAGTACTTCATCTTCTTTGCACCTGCCCTCGTCTGCACGAAACAGACTAAAGTTTCTAGGAGCACTCCTCTTCAAAGACCTGACGGACCACTGTGGGATAGACGTCGCAGGAATATCCAGCGCTTTGTTAACAGCTGAAAATGGTTCCAATGAGTTGGAGGAAACAATTATTCGTGGTATGGCTATGGACCATTATTGTGTCTGTGCTTGGTTCTAGTGGACCGCCACCCAAACCTAACCTAACCTAACCTAGCTTAGGCATTATTTCTAAGTTCTTGGTATTAGAAGTCGTATATAAATCTTAATAGGAAATTACTATGGACACCCTTAAAATAATATTAAGGTGGATGAGCATGCCGTGCTCTCGGTAGGAGATACAGAAAATGAAGTGCTATATGAAAAGGAGGTGGGATATCGGTGACAAAAATTAATTGACGCTAACTCTGATTTTGCATTCCTTTTGTTTTGCTTTTTTTATATTCTCTAATGGTCCACAGCAATGCTTCATTCAGCGTGAAGCACTGAGTAACGAATTAGCTGATTGGTTTGGTGACTTATAACGGACGCTTTATAGGAACACTATTAGCAACACTATTTAGCAAAATAATTTACATATTATAATTTTATTAATATTGTTTGTTATACATTTATTATTTAACTATAATTTTATAGTTCTAATTTTGTTATTATTTGTTAAGTTTAATTACCATTAATTAATATTGATGTATTTTCTATCTGTTATAAACGTTTTAATTATTTTTTTTTAATCTAAAATGTTTTTATGTCTATTGGAGCTTTCCATTAGTCGCTTGGGAAATTTAAAATTTATTCTAGGGAACTTCTTGTGGCATTTCCTCTAATTATTTGATTATTCGAAATAAATCCAGTGGAGTCTTCAATATCAAATGTGTCTTTAATTTACTGTGAGTTTGTTATAATTTTTTGAAAAATTACAAGATAAAATAAATCAAGATTATCGATTAATTAAAAAATTGAGGTGTGGCCAGCATACGACTTTCTTGTTTATGAACAGACAATTTTCAGAAACTTATTATGTCAATTTTTTTGCAAAATTATTCTTTTAGGTGTGCAACTTAGCACTCTTAAACCGACATTTTCTAAATTCGCATAAATCACTGAAATCTGTTTAAATAAACTAACCCTTTAATTTGATTTATTCACGTCGGCAGTTATTGTCTGTAATAAACCAATTAACACATCGATCAATAAGTTCCAGGGCTAACCAGCAGATGGCGCATATAATAACATATTCATACCGTCTCTGATTAGTAATAACATTCAAAAGACACCTGTTAAAATTTTATAACATTTTGATCATTTATTGTCAAACTTATTGTCAAACTATAGTGGTTTAGTGACACTACTTTTGTAATTTTAAAAGCAATGGAAAAAACTGAGTTTCATGTGTTAATAAAACAGTTAATCAAAAAGAGTCTTAAAATCGAAAAGTGCAATCGCAAAGTGAAGTTGCGTGAGGCAGCTAACATCCTGGTGATATAATTAGTATATTTACACTATATTCCATGAACATTTGACCCATGGAAAATACTTCCTCATGATGAAAAGACCTAACTGAAGCTAGTTGTGGATCGAACTATCGATGATAGCAATTTATCGTACCGATGAGCCTTTGTATTTGTGGAATCGAATTAGGTGAAGCAGAATTTTTAATTGCTTAGATTCTCTGATCAGATGGCAAGATTGCATTTGATGTCATTTTAAGGCCGAAAGCCTCTATTGATTTTGTAGCAAATACGTATTTCGTGGTATTAATTAAATGCTCTTTATGTTGAATGTCATTAAATAAATTACCACACTTAGTACGAGTAACTTGATCCATCACAGATGGATGTGTAAAATTACCGCGTCATGCTAAATAATATCGTGCATTACGTATTAACGGACGAACCGCATTAGCTGCAATTGAAACATGGAGTATCATTATGGATTCAATGTTAGCTAGAGGAAGTTTAATAAATATTGAATTGAACTCTGGCTTGGTAAAACCATACCTGTGGATTGAGGTCAGACAGGGAGGTAATTTAATTTAAATCGAGTCAACGCTAGAATCAACACCTAAATTTTTATTTGACCGAGTAACTAAATTGTTATCACCTAACGAAATTTTAGTTTCGTCACTTCTTTTGTCATTCTCGTTACCATAATTTCAGTACTTAAATTTGCAAATTCCTTCGATTGTTAAAACTGTAAATTTTTTGAATATGGAAAAAAATATGGTAAGTTCCTTGAAATCGATTCGTACAATTTTTTAAATCATTTGGACGTTTTGTAATTGTTTTACGTTTTTTTAAAACCTCAAACTAATCGAAAAGTTTTTTCAACGTGTTAAAATACTTAAATTAAAGAACATGAGATTCGTAAAACACTTGAAACTCTTGAAAATCTTTAAAAACTTTAATTTTTTGAATTTTTTCCAGCAAACAAATTGTATTTGTGATTCTTTTAGAAGCACCAAGCATGCTACTTCCAAGTCGGAGCATTGATGTGAAGGATTTCATATGAAAATTAGGATTATTCCAGCAATTCAAATCTATGCAGTCCATTGAAGTTGTGCATAGAGATAAAGCACATCTTATAGGTCCATGAAAAGATCACAATGAAATCCGAGCAACATATCTATAAAGATAACAGAGCTGGCGTTAAGTGTTTTATGTCCAACCAATTTGGCCATTTGTTACCTAATGGTAAAACATATGATTCTACGTAATTTTAAAAATCCAATCAAACGTCAGCAGTTACATTAAAGCAGAATGAAGCAAAATTTAACCATGGTCCTTATAAAATCGTTAGGTTGAACGAATTTAGAATTGGGTCATTATAAACAACTTGGTTCACCAAAGCTTCACCTTGGTAATACAACCATCAAATGAGTTGGAGTTTCATCTACTATTGCCTAAAATCACCTCCCTCTCAAATTTGAACATGATTATTGGCAACGATGTTTTGCACGGAACAACGAATCAATTAGATAAGAATAAAATATTAATTACTGAAACAGGCGGTAATATTTCGGCAAGTTTTTCAGCTTTTAGTGATTATTTTCCAACTGGTTGTCCAACAATTGATATCAAACGATGTCCTATACAAATTAAAATAATTTTAGATAATGAAGTCCCCGTATGCCAAAACCTACGTAGGTTGGCTCCGAAAAGGAAATAGTTATGATTATGATTTCACACAGATGATTTAACAAAAGAGTTTTTGTAGCCGAGTAATGAATATTATTGTCGATTACTTCAGCTATTTTTGAAATAGAGAAGGGACAAATTTCAATTTGAAAGTATGTTCAAATATGGATGATGAATATTTTAACATAACTAACCAGCCCTTAATAATGAGTTTAACACAACAACTATTTTCACAAAGGTTTAAAAATTGGCTGATGTTTATAATTCTTTCTTGAATTTGATCTCTATTTTATTGACTAAGAATACGTTTTATTGGAGTTTTCATGTTTATATAAACAACAGCAATAAAACGTTGTAGATTCTCTGCCAATCAGTCCAAAGTTATTTAAACTAATAAAAATTTGGTCAAAACTGTTCCTCTATTTAACTGTAATTACATTTTAAAGTATTGTTGAAACCAAACAAACGCGTGGACCCTAGTATTTTAACGTATAATAAAATTATTGTTTCTTTATCTTTAGACTGGGATAGTTTAGGTGGTTCCCTACACCTTTTTTGCTAATTTGTACAAAAAACATTAATTCTACATATTGTTAGTGACTTGGGTTGACAACAGTAATTATCCTCATTACGATAAAACCTTACGTAAATTACTATAGAAGGTACCAAAAATGGTAAATGATCCTTTAAAATCAATAAAGTAATCTAATTTATTTGAATGGTCAAATCGAACAAAAAACCTTCAATTTAATTTTTGTTTTGGAAATATACATGAATCACGATTTTAAACTTTAAATCTACCTCTTGAAATAATTTACGTGTAGGTGTATATGTGCGTGTGTGTGTGTGTGCGTGTGTGTGGGCGAAACACGTGTCTAGCACTCGATCATTAAATATGAACTTTTTTGTTGTATTATGTTCTATTATTACCTATTACATCGATTACATAATAAAAGAAAAGTATTCACATTCATTCTTTGTATGTGAGTTAAGAAGAATACCGATAATCTTTCAATCTCTGTCAGAATATTATTTATTTTGGTATTAAATATTTAAAAAAACATAAAAAGAATAAAACAACAGTAAATAAGCTTTTCTTACTAGAATCGGTAAATAATAAAATTTTGATGAACTTGATCGAGCGATAACGAATACTAATTCCCAAGCTTCAGGTGACATTTCAAAACCAAATATGAATTTTCAGAACACGACACGCATTTAATGTATTATACATAATATTAGCATCGTCAATCATTTAATTTTTTATTGCAGATTCACGATGATAAATAATGGTCGTGGTTACACTCAATGTTGGTTTGTATACAACTTAGAGCCTCATTAGCATATTATTCTGTTTTAGAAGTCTATTTATTTATAGCAAAACGATACAAAATAAAACGTCAAGGTCTTTAATTCAATTATTATTACATCAATTAAATAATTCTGAAATATTTTTATAGAAAATAAAAGTGTTTTTTGTTTTATTATAAATCTTGTCTTGCATTAAAAATTGCATTAATTATCTATCTATTAATTAAAAAAACGCACAAAAGCCTTACGACTAAAAATTTTGGACAAAAAAAAAATCCTGGTTTTAACGATTCTGCCATAAAAATTTGTTATAGCTTTATAATGACTCTTTCTGTTGTACCAGATAACAGCCAAGCTAAATGCAACAATTTTTTTTTTTTTTTTGAAAGACGAAACGATGAGTTAATCAATTAGATACGCGCTACCTTAGATAGCGGCTTTTATTGCAACAATATGCCAAATCATCGCTTTACAGATGTATTGTTAAGTTTATTTGTTTTAAAGTTCATGGTTGGATGATATAGATAAAATATTGGCTAAAATAAAAAATTGGTTAACATTTCTGTGATTTTATGAATCATGAATTATTTTGAATTGAAAATATACAGAGATAAGATCAGGTTTTTGAAGTTTGGTTGCCTAAATATTTAAATAATCACGTAAATTATTGTTTACATTCCATTTATATAGTGAATGTGAATTATTTTGTAAAAATAAATTAATTGTTTTGTATAGTAATTCAATCGATTATATATCGTTATTAATCCAGTATTTATTACTTCATCATTAAAAAAAATCAACTTCATCAGCACCAAAAATCATTGATTCGCAAGTCAACAATATTATTGTATGATTTTTATGTATCGCTTTAGGTTATAAAGTGTCGAGTTTGTTAAGACCTAAAAGAAATCAAGCGGTAGGTTGTGGGGCGCAACACCAAAGGGATAACCTTTTTTTTTCCTAATTGGCGTCATATTTTTTTTGCATCCAAAGTAAAACATTACAATTTCTCACGCGACTTCAGCGTATCAGTTTAACGTACTATGTTCAATTGTTTTGCGATTAATTTAATTATGTAAGATATGGAAATAGACTCTAACCAAAGTAGATTAAACATGGAGTATATTTAAACATCGCATGAATTGAATAAACAACCAAATGTTCAGCTCAACTTCCAACTAAAATTACAATTCAACCAAAAACGAAATTGCAACTCATTCCCGAACGCAATTACTAAATCAACCACCAACCCAACCTTCAACCGAATCACCAGTTCAAAAATTTCAACTCAAACCATAATCAACACTAATTCGACCTCAACTCTACCCTCAATCAAACCCTAAACTCAACCATTACTCAAATCCAACTCAACCTTCAACGCTCAACTCAACTTCAAAATTTACGTTCATCTCAAATCCTAAATCAATACTGTTCCAAAATTACATGAGTACATAACCTACACTTAATCTAATATCCATCTCAACCCCCGGTTCAACCTTAACGCTATACTCAATCCGAAAATCAACGTGTCCCGAAAAAATGCATGGGCACACGAATTGAAGTAAAACTAATTTCTAACTAAACCCACAACTTTTCCAAATAAATCCGCAACTAAACCATTTACTAAACCTCAATTCAACCCTAACTCAACTGCCGACCTCCAACTCGACCCTAAACGTAATCCGAATGTAAGCGCTATACTCAACATACATTAAATCAACGCTACTCGAAAAACTTTATTCGTGGACGAAATCAACTAAAATCAACCCAAGCTAAGCTTCAAGTAAACCCTCAACACAACCACAAAAAAATGTTGACCTTAACCGTTGACTTCTAACTAACGAAATGTCCACTTAGTACTTGACCCAACCTTAGTCCAACCGCAACTCAACTTTACCACGACCTGCAACCCAGCCCACCATAAAGTCATGCCCAACTCAAATCCTAAATCAATATAGTCTTAAAATCTAAATGCTTATATCAACTTAATATAAGCTAACTTTACTTTAACCATCAATTCAACACATAAATAAATCCCCAGCTAAACTGCTCACTAAACCATAAACCAAATCCAGGCCCAAGCCACAAATGATACCTAATTCAATCCTTATCTCTAGCCAACATTTATTAAAACCCAAACCTAATTAAAACTCAACCTAAACTCAACCCACAAACGAATGGGTCAATTGGTTTAACTTTCTTACTTTTTACTTTTTACTCTTTACCCTTTACTTTTTACTTTTTACTTTTTACTTTTTACTTTTTACTTTTTTACTTTTTACTTTTTACTTTTTACTTTTTACTTTTTTACTTTTTACTTTTTACTTTTTTACTTTTTACTTTTTACTTTTTACTTTTTACTTTTTACTTTTTACTTTTTACTTTTTACTTTTTACTTTTTACTTTTTACTTTTTACTTTTTACTTTTTACTTTTTACTTTTTACTTTTTACTTTTTACTTTTTACTTTTTACTTTTTACTTTTTACTTTTTACTTTTTACTTTTTACTTTTTACTTTTTACTTTTTACTTTTTACTTTTTACTTTTTACTTTTTACTTTTTACTTTTTACTTTTTACTTTTTACTTTTTACTTTTTACTTTTTACTTTTTACTTTTTACTTTTTACTTTTTACTTTTTACTTTTTACTTTTTACTTTTTACTTTTTACTTTTTACTTTTTACTTTTTACTTTTTACTTTTTACTTTTTACTTTTTACTTTTTACTTTTTACTTTTTACTTTTTACTTTTTACTTTTTACTTTTTACTTTTTACTTTTTACTTTTTACTTTTTACTTTTTACTTTTTACTTTTTACTTTTTACTTTTTACTTTTTACTTTTTACTTTTTACTTTTTACTTTTTACTTTTTACTTTTTACTTTTTACTTTTTACTTTTTACTTTTTACTTTTTACTTTTTACTTTTTACTTTTTACTTTTTACTTTTTACTTTTTACTTTTTACTTTTTACTTTTTACTTTTTACTTTTTACTTTTTACTTTTTACTTTTTACTTTTTACTTTTTACTTTTTACTTTTTACTTTTTACTTTTTACTTTTTACTTTTTACTTTTTACTTTTTACTATTTTTACTTTTTACTTTTTACTTTTTACTTTTTACTTTTTACTTTTTACTTTTTACTTTTTACTTTTTACTTTTTACTTTTTACTTTTTACTTTTTACTTTTTACTTTTTACTTTTTACTTTTTACTTTTTACTTTTTACTTTTTACTTTTTACTTTTTACTTTTTACTTTTTACTTTTTACTTTTTACTTTTTACTTTTTACTTTTTACTTTTTACTTTTTACTTTTTACTTTTTACTTTTTACTTTTTACTTTTTACTTTTTACTTTTTACTTTTTACTTTTTACTTTTTACTTTTTACTTTTTACTTTTTACTTTTTACTTTTTACTTTTTACTTTTTACTTTTTACTTTTTACTTTTTACTTTTTACTTTTTACTTTTTACTTTTTACTTTTTACTTTTTACTTTTTACTTTTTACTTTTTACTTTTTACTTTTTACTTTTTACTTTTTACTTTTTACTTTTTACTTTTTACTTTTTACTTTTTACTTTTTACTTTTTACTTTTTACTTTTTACTTTTTACTTTTTACTTTTTACTTTTTACTTTTTACTTTTTACTTTTTACTTTTTACTTTTTACTTTTTACTTTTTACTTTTTACTTTTTACTTTTTACTTTTTACTTTTTACTTTTTACTTTTTACTTTTTACTTTTTACTTTTTACTTTTTACTTTTTACTTTTTACTTTTTACTTTTTACTTTTTACTTTTTACTTTTTACTTTTTACTTTTTACTTTTTACTTTTTACTTTTTACTTTTTACTTTTTACTTTTTACTTTTTACTTTTTACTTTTTACTTTTTACTTTTTACTTTTTACTTTTTACTTTTTACTTTTTACTTTTTACTTTTTACTTTTTACTTTTTACTTTTTACTTTTTACTTTTTACTTTTTACTTTTTACTTTTTACTTTTTACTTTTTACTTTTTACTTTTTACTTTTTACTTTTTACTTTTTACTTTTTACTTTTTACTTTTTACTTTTTACTTTTTACTTTTTACTTTTTACTTTTTACTTTTTACTTTTTACTTTTTACTTTTTACTTTTTACTTTTTACTTTTTACTTTTTACTTTTTACTTTTTACTTTTTACTTTTTACTTTTTACTTTTTACTTTTTACTTTTTACTTTTTACTTTTTACTTTTTACTTTTTACTTTTTACTTTTTACTTTTTACTTTTTACTTTTTACTTTTTACTTTTTACTTTTTACTTTTTACTTTTTACTTTTTACTTTTTACTTTTTACTTTTTACTTTTTACTTTTTACTTTTTACTTTTTACTTTTTACTTTTTACTTTTTACTTTTTACTTTTTACTTTTTACTTTTTACTTCTTTACTTTTTACTTTTTACTTTTTACTTTTTACTTTTTACTTTTTACTTTTTACTTTTTACTTTTTACTTTTTACTTTTTACTTTTTACTTTTTACTTTTTACTTCTTTTTACTTTTTACTTTTTACTTTTTACTTTTTACTTTTTACTTTTTACTTTTTACTTTTTACTTTTTACTTTTTACTTTTTACTTTTTACTTTTTACTTTTTACTTTTTACTTTTTACTTTTTACTTTTTACTTTTTACTTTTTACTTTTTACTTTTTACTTTTTACTTTTTACTTTTTACTTTTTACTTTTTACTTTTTACTTTTTACTTTTTACTTTTTACTTTTTACTTTTTACTTTTTACTTTTTACTTTTTACTTTTTACTTTTTACTTTTTACTTTTTACTTTTTACTTTTTACTTTTTACTTTTTACTTTTTACTTTTTACTTTTTACTTTTTACTTTTTACTTTTTACTTTTTACTTTTTACTTTTTACTTTTTACTTTTTACTTTTTACTTTTTACTTTTTACTTTTTACTTTTTACTTTTTACTTTTTACTTTTTACTTTTTACTTTTTACTTTTTACTTTTTACTTTTTACTTTTTACTTTTTACTTTTTACTTTTTACTTTTTACTTTTTACTTTTTACTTTTTACTTTTTACTTTTTACTTTTTACTTTATGCTGATTAGATTTGTATTCCCAGTTAAAGCCGAAGAATCGCATAACAATTCCTTCATTAGTTGAAAGTTTGTTGATATGGCCGAAAAATTATTAACCTGATCGAAACACTGAATCGGTGCTTGTTCTCATAAAGTCCAAGGAAATAAGAAATTAAAGCATCTTGATGGCAAATCGTTTCTTGTCAGCAAAGTTTCTTGAAAGCAAATCTATAAAACTTCGTTAACACTAAAGTGCCAACATTCAGAAATTGTTTCAGAACCTAAAATTTAAAAAAAACTGAGAAGGATGATTATTGCTAACAGTTGATGTGTAAGATTCAGAGCTTTTAAGACAACTGATTTGTATAAACACATTTTAATCATAGTTTTAAAGGAAGATTAATTTTACGAAATAAACTTACATCTCGTGCTTGTGACTGTCTTAAATGTTCAGAAAATGAGTTTATGAGGACGGCCAAGAAGAAGAATGATAACGAAATCACTCTTTCTAGTTAAAGGCGAGTCATCTAATAATCAAATAATAAGTTATTAATAGTTATTATAGGAAGGTATTGACCTAAGTAATGTTTCACAAGCTAGTTAAATTTCTGGATTTTACAGAAAAATCAATAAAGGGCGCTAACGAGGAAATATATTGAAAATCAACAAATGTTCCAGCTTGCGAAATATTTTGAAATCAATAAAAATTTTGTTCTTTTAGATTAGCATCACCGTTTAGTTAGAATATTTATTTTCCCTAACAAATAGAATATACAAATAACACTTATAGTAATACGTCAAGTATATTATGTCTGTATGTTGATATGTAAAACACAAAAAATCAACACGGAAGAATAAGTACACATAAATATAATTCACATCTAATAATGTCTTTTGCATTTATGTAAATAACAAATCAAAATAATAAGAATTCATGCAGTTCTAGGCATTTTTTAAGAATATATACCTATAAGGAAATTCACGGAATGACCATTAAGCGCTTAGCTCGCCGTAAACATGTATCTTCACAGTAAAGTAGCACGTGACATTAGAAACTATTCATAATTTGCGTATATATAACATTGTATCAAATCGCAAATCTATTGCACGATGTAGAATTTAGAATTCACACGTCTGTATGTAATAACTTGCGCGTAATTTATCGGCGTAAAAAATTCTTACGTCGTTTAACACTTTTTTGCTACACAATTTAGAGATAAATGAACGTTGTGGATAGGGGAAATTCCAAAGAATTGCACACACATAAATAATCAATCAAACCACTTTTGTATAGAGAACAATTCTACTACCGCAGCTTTTTATAGATTAACGCAAAACACCCAATTATACGAGGAGTATATCTCTGCTAAACTGCATGCATAAAAACAAATTATTAATCTTATTACAAATACTACAAGTTGTTGTTGCTGTTTAATTTAACAAATCTTAAGATTTTTGTGAACATAATATATGTGTGTGGCTTTCCGCATTCCCAAGAAAATACATTTATACACACGAGTATTATAACACAAACACAAATGTAGACAAATTAAAAATGCAGTTGCGGTAAACATTCCATTAGATTAGACCAAATACAGGAGAACTAGAAACATTATAATTTTTATAATTGCCAATTGTAGGTTTTGAATATCTGCCGGCGACCATATAACTATACATATGTACATGTATTTCTGAATATATGTATTATGTTGTGTGTGCATATATAATCTAGCTATGGTTTGTTGATTTATACAATTCATGATTATAAACACAAAACTAATTACACATAATAAAAAACTGACTAAAACGTAAGTAGATTGGATCCACAAAACATGAATGTTTTTTTTTTTTTAAGATTGGACTAATTACATAAAATATTAAATTGTAGATTAAGAGAAATTTGGCAAATTGAATACAATGCAACTGATTTAAATGAATATCCGGCTTTCTAGACTATTTCTTACAAATCTTACAAACGGAATGTTAATTTCTTATATTTTAATTATACCGATTGGTAGTTTTATTTTAGAAAATAGAATTCTTTATGTTTTATGGTGGATACTCTGCCGCCTGGTTTAACAAGTATATACATTTGTATAAAATAATTAAATGTTTTCGTTTATTGATAGTTTTTCAATATTAACCTTACAAAAGGCACCACTTTCAGCTTAAGACTTTCAAATTTGAAGTAAAAGCTTTTTACGATGGGTCATGAAAATTTGAACCACAAAATTCTGAAAGGTGGGCCGATTACATAAAATATCTATAGTAGCTAATGCCCGATTTCGCAACAAAAGAGCGGCGATGAAATGAATTGTATATCATTTTTTGTATAAAAAGCTTTAGCAGTTACGTATATACGAGTATATATTGATTATGCGATTTTAAATATATCAAAAGTTTGTAATTTTTAATTTCCAATGGTTGCTATCCTCGGTGTAGTAATAGACGGGTAAATTTTGTCATGGCAAAAATAGACCTGCAAACGTCTAGTAATAGTGATTAGCGATTTTGACGATCAATAAACGTATTCAATAGCCCGACATTTATATTTACCTTATCACATTAACAAAATTAAAATGCCAAATTTGATGCTTGATTTGTTGTCTGGAAAGATGTTGGCTACCACAACTTAACCTACACAATTTTGACTATTCTGAAAGTATATTAAAATTAATTATTTTCTTCGTTATGGATGTAAAATTTTAAATTCCTATACTAAGATACTAATATAAGAATACTAATTCAAGCTCCGATGATGCTTAGTTGACACATTTACTTATATGAAAAATTTAAATTTAAATAATTCGAAGCTTGTTCTACCCCAGCAACTAGCTAATCGCAAAAATTCTGGAAATGTTTAAAAATTAATTATTTGCATTATTATGGATAGACGATTTTAAATTAATTTACCAGGCTAATCAATTTATTAAATTGGTTTTCCAGTTGCAACAAAACTAAGATGCTACGCTTCGATAAAGCATCGATAATACCTGAACTGCTTAGTAGTAAATTCGAAATTAAATTAATTCAGCCAGAAACTGACGTTCCGATCGATGATGCCAGGCCGTTACTTCCACATTCCACTGTTCAGTTTTTTTAGAGCGTATTTAAATGGCACAGTTCGTTGTTTCTCGATCCTAGGAAGCAGGATAGGTCACATGTTTAAGATTCAATTATTCTGAAAATATATATGCGTGACTTAATTGCCACTCGCGTTTTGCTTGGATACATCTTTAGCGAACCTCAGACGTTCAATATTTTTTGCTAATTTAATTTGTTAATGTTGGGAAAAACTATTTTAATATATTTCCTTATACGTTCAATAGTACATACTGAGATATTGATTGCGTTTCACCATTACAATTTAAAGCAATATTTTCCAAAATTAATTGCGTATGATAAAAAAAGTGATAAATACCACAAGAAAACCCAAACAAAATTTCAAACCAACCATCAAAAAATCACTGCCTAGTGAAAGGCTGTCAAGGATTTGTGGAGTGAAATTTGTTCAAGGAGATCTTAACGCGGCATATAGGGAAAAGTTGCTGAACGCTAACAACGGCATCATTCCTTATTACTGAAAACATGCTAATTTACCATAGCCAAGAATCCCATTTTCATGGTACTGGTCGAATTTCAGATTATTCAGTTAAGAATTAACCAAGGTTTAGGCTAAATAGCCATTATTCAAAAACTGTCTCTACAAATCATTAAAAAATCCCATTTTTATCGTACCTGTTGGATTTCAACAAAATTGGTGCAGAAATAGCAAAATTCCACACTGGTTGACTAAAGTCAAAAAATTCACTTAACAAATGAATTATTGGAAGGGAACACAACAAATTACTCTTAGGTATCGAAATAAACATTTTGCGCGACAAACATAATAAATTGGCAACAAATTTATAAATTAATAAATTAAAAAATGACAAATTTAAATTAGTTTTAGAAAGTTCTGGAAAATGGAGATTTGTTTTAAAAATTGCAGATGAAATATTAAATAATTTGAATCGATTAAATTTGATGGTTTGTGTCGTTTTTTTTTGTTTGTACATAAAAATTATTTTTTTCTGTTGCAAAATATGATATTTGTTCCAATTTATTAATTTTGATGCCAAAGGTTTGTCGGCACAATTTAATCGTCAATATCAGGCTATTAATGAATCTGATAATACTACTGGCTCATTTTTCTCCCTCCTAGATGTTGCAGTCTTTGCTGGAAAATGGCTGGGCATTGGCACAGAACATGTTCCGCTGATTCCGCTTCAAGATCGCAGAAGCGGCATCCATCTGCCGTACTTAGGTCCATCTTCTTAAGGTGATACCTTAAGGGGACATGACCTGTGAGGAAGCCAGTAAGCAGCCTCAACTCAGGTTTCTTAAGTTTTTAAGGCACTCCTTAACCCTGACAAACGAAGGTGACATACATTTCTTCGCCTGTCGTAAACCTGGAATTCTGCGCCAGTAGAAGGACTTTTGATCATCCTATCAGCGTTTTACCGCTGCTCTAATGTGTCCCTTAGGGACGCCGCAGAAAGGTTCTGGTCCAATAAATAGAGAGGTAGAACCTTTACGGGCGCGGCCATCAGCTGCCTTATTTCCTTCGATTCCAGTGTGACCTGGGACCTACATAAGTGTTACCTTATTTGAGCCTGCCAGATGTTTAATAACCTTCAAACAATCCCATACCAGCCTTGACTCAACGGTACAAAACCTAAGAGCCTTTAAGGCCGATTGGCTGTCTAATACAATATAAATCTTTCCATCGTTTAGGTTAGGTTTGCTATGCCTATCCTAGCGCAAAGTTCTATAGCATGTACTTCGGCTTGAAAAACGGTAGCATTGATACCCAAAGACTGATCCATCAGTAAACCGTACCATGGACCCTCGCTCAAAGGATGGCCTACGTGCACTCCACACATCCCGGTCGGGTAACCAAACACAGAATGCTTTGTAGAAGTCCACTTTAGCTGGCATATAGTCGGATGGCATTCCTAAGGTAGGGTCTGTCTGAAATTCCTTAAGGATTTCCAGATGACCCACCATATTGCCTGGTTTGATATTTTCTTCCGCCTGCAGCATCATTTTTAACATGCAAGTGAAACGGTGTCAGTCCTGATTCAATCGCCGCGGTTGGACATGATTTCATTGAGCCCGTAACACCGATGCAGGCTATACGCTGAACCTTATTCAATAAGGTTTGCGTTGCCTTCTGCTCAGTTTTAGGCCACCATACAACCGATGCATAGAGGTGACCATAGGCCTAATGATTGTAAGAAATTATCAGTAATAGTTAAAATCATAATTTGCTGGGGAGTATTTCCTCAATACCTTTTTGAAGTAAAGCAGAAAAGATACGATCTCCTCCAGCGGAATTGAAAGGTTTGAAAGACCTAATAGCCCATCGCACTTTGCTGGGTGTGAAAATTTTCCCAGAGAGACTCCAGATCCTACTTTGAAGCGCATAGGCCACCTCACTTGAGGGATCATGCGGGTCCTCTTGGGCTCCTACCACTACTGAATCCGGAAAATGGGTCTCTAGCAGTACCTCTAAGGTTTCCTTCCGGTTTTCAGTGGACCTTCCCTCTTGCTTATGGTGAAGTCTTAAACCATTTGAATGATACATGGAAAGGACTTTCTGGAGAAGAGCTGCAGAGGGCAATTCATTGATTCCCTCACAGAAATTCCTCCATGTAGCCTTTTGGATCTTCTTAATTCGAGATTATATTCCGTCAAGGTCATCTCATACTCGCCCCATTCACCAGTGCGTTTAGCCTTGTTGAATAATCTTCTCGATTTTTTCCTCAGTTTACCCAGCGTCCCGTTCCACCAAGGGACCATCTTTGTGGACTCTCTTCGCTTAACCGGGCAGCTGTTTTCGTAAGCCAAGTGTTTAGAATTTTGCAGCTGGTTTGAACAGATGTCCAAACTCTCTGGGGACTCTATGTTCCCCACAACCGAGGGCATTTCTGACTCGAGTGAGACTCTATAAGAGTCCCAGTCGGTCAGTTTTGGAATTCCGATTTCCTGCCGCTGCATGGGCTCAGCCGCCATGGCATAATGAGGCCTCTTCAGATACATGCCAGTTTTTGACCAAGTCACTGAAATGCGGACTAGCAAGTGTCAAATCTAGGTCCTCTTGCCTAATCGCATTTATAAAAGTAGGTTTTCTTCCCCTATTTACATATTCACAATGTCTACATTATAATGAGATGAATCTAATTGAGATCAGAAATTCAAAAAGGTACTCACCCCTGTTATTGATGTCCGTGCTACCCCACATCGTATGGTGCGCGTTTGCATCGCATCCTATCAGGAAGACCAGCCCATTGCGATTGCTATGAGCTATGAGCCGCCTAACGTCAAGTGGAGGTATTAACTCTGAGTCTCCAGGAAAGTAGGCGGATGCCATTATAGCCTCTTGTTTGCCTCTTTCACCCAGAACCTCCACCATTACTGCAACCAACTCCCTGGAGATGAACTCTGAAATGGGAATAAAATTAATTTGCGAACTGGCCAAAATAGCCGCTCTTCGACTCTCAGTTCCGTTTTGATAAATTAACTTACCCACTTGATTTGGTATACCTCCAATCTGGTTACCTGTCAACGACAAAGGACGTCTGAAGACGCCTTTGCATGATGCAGGTTTACCTGCAGTCAGTCGATGCATTCCTTCATTTTTCCGAAGGCCTCTTCTGAAGGCCCTGCTCAGCCTCCTTTTCAGCACCGCCACCACCCCCATGCTTTTTTTGTCCGGCTGATGGCTGACCAGTGTCCTCCATCGCCGTTCTGCTGGCCCCCGCAGCCTGAGAGCCTCCAGGCCTCACCAGTGGTTTGCGCGGAGGGAGCCCTTGTAGGGCCTTCCCCCGTGGAACCCCTGCGCCTTCCTCTAAAAAAAGAGGAAGGCGTCAGAAGTTAAAGAGAGGATAGAAAAGTTGCATAATTTTGAGGGTCCCTGAGGTCAAATTTCAAGGCTATTTCAAGGTCAAGCCGTTTTTTTTAATGGAAACACCTGTTTTGACTTTGGATTCTGAAAGCGTGTGAAATTCTACGATGCAACTTTTGTATCTTTTCTTTTTTTTACTTAGGTATTCACCTGGTAGTTACTTCAGTTGATCTTTTAAATTGGGTCACCCTGTATAATAAAGAAATTAAATCTTCTATCACATTTATAAAAAAATGACAGTATATAATTACGTAATTCAAATTTTGCGTACCGATTTTTCCAAATGGACGGTGATGAACCTAGAACTCTGATATTTTAAGTTCGCGGCTGTAAACATGGCAAGTCTAATAAAAATTGTGTTAATGAAAACCAGTTCGATACTCGTGTTGACACAATGGTTAAGCGGCGCGATATAAAATATTTTTGCTACGACCGAATGCTTTTAGTTGCTTGTGAAAGCGTTCGACAAGACCATTCGCTTACGGATTATAAGCTGTTGTCCTTTGTGAGCTCGGTGAACATTGTTGATTCAAATTGGGTTCCTTGGTCTGTCGTTATATAGAATGGGACACCAAATTTACAGATATACTCATTGTAGAAGATTTTACTTTCGGCTGTTTGGCAGTCATTTCTCGGATTAGATAAGCTTCTGGCCAACAGGTAAATCGGTCGACCATCGTTAGAATATAATGATAGCCATTTGATTGGGGCAGTCGACTAACTAGGTCTATGTGTATGTGTTCAAACCTGTAACTTGGTAACTTTGGAACTTTGGATTTTTGACATGGGATACAAGATTTCGCCCAGTTGCTTGTATCAGTATTCAATCTTGGCCAGAAGTACTTCGAAGCAATTAATTTACGCGTGGCACGGATGCCGGGATTTGATAAGTCATGTAGACTATCGAAGATTGTTCGTCGCATATCTTTAGGGACAAAGGGTCGATTTTGGCCTGTCGATATCTCACACCAAATTTGATGCTTATTGTCCTGCACGGTAAGTTGATCAATTGTAAGTTTACTTTTGATTTCGGATTCTGAACTGAAATCAGTTTTTGCAATTCCTCTTCACATCGTTGGTGTTGAAGTAATTTTTTCATGTCGAAAGAAGAGACGTTGATTTCTGGTGAAGGTGATCAACTAGAACGTGATAAACAGTCGCTCACCACATTTTGTTTCCCTTTAATGTGATGAATGTCGGTCGTGAATTGTGCAATATAATCGATATGTCGTAATTGTCGGGGACTACGTTCTGATTTCGACGCAATTGCTATTGTTAAAGGCTTATGGTCAGTGAAAATAGAAAAATTTCGGCCTTCGACGAAATGGCGAAAGAGTTTAATTGTTAGAGATATAGCAAGAAATTCTCTATCGAATGTAGAGTATTTTGTTTCTACTGGAGAGAGCTTCTTTGAAAAGAAAGCCAGGTTGCGTTGTTGTAAGACAGCTCTAACCGCTAAGCCGTAAGCGTCTTTATTGATGTTGAACTTAGTACTGTTCAACGAATGTGCCAAAAGGGTGGCCGCGGCAAGAGAACGCTTGACCTCTTTGAAAGATGCGATGCACTCTTCAGGCCAAGATAAATTGTTTCTGCTTTTGCTTTTCTTGAGTAAAGTGGCCAAATGCCGGTGAATAGGCGATAACAGTTCAGCTAAACGTGGTATAAAGCGGTGGTAATAGTTTACCATAACTACGAACTGCTGTATTTGGCGGATTGACGTTGGCACTGAAAAATTTGAGATGGCTTCAAATATTTCTTTCGACGAAGGAATACCATCTTTCGAAATTGTGTAGCTTAAATATATATATCGAAGCATTAATGTTTATTCCAAATGCGGAGATACGTTTAAAAATTGACTCGAGATGTTCTCTATGTTCCATCTCGGAGTGACTCGCAATGAGGATATCATCGATAAAAGAAAAAACGAAATCCAGCCCTTTTAGAACATCGTGAAGGAATCGCTGGAATGTCTGAGCTGTGTTGCGAAGACCGTAAGCCATTCGGGTAAACTCAAAAAGCCCAAAAGAAGTTTAAAAAAATTTATTTTTTAGAAAATAGTGGCGGGATAGGATATCTATCAGGGATCGTGACAGTGTTGAGCTGTCGATAGTCTCCACAAGGGCACAATTCGGTTTTTGAAGCTTTTAGTTTATCAAGGTAACCTACCATGTGTGACGATGTAATGAATTACATTATGCTTCACTAAGAGATTATAATTTGGAGCCTCAGTGAGCGAAGGATATTTTTTACAAGAGCGTCGTATGAATTATTGACGCTGAAATGTTTTAAGGTTGGCATATTAACCTGAGCGATGGTTTGTCTATTACAGGAATTTCTCAACAAAAATGTTTTAATGTTGGTTTTATTAAATATTGTTGTAAGGCTTTCATTCTTGACGAACCTTCCAAAACAAGCCAAAAATACCTAATTGTTATCTGTCGGCGTTCAGACAGTCTGTGGGCGAGTCCGTTGCACTTGGGTCCGAAGAAGAACGGCGAGTGGAGACCATGCGGGGATTATCGCGGCTTGAATAACGTGACGGTACCCAACAGATACCCCATTCCGTTCACACATGATTTCACGCAACAATTACATGGAATATCCTATTTTACCACGATAGATCTGGTTAGGGCGTATCATCAGATACTCATCGAGGACAGCGACATACCGAAAACAGCCATATCCACGCCGTTCGGACTATACGAATTCACTCGTATGACTTTCAAGTACATTCCAAAGATATTTATGCGTTTGTTATTGCAAGGACTACATTTTTGCTTTATTTACCACGACGACATTTTAGTAGCATCACAAACCATTGCAGAATATTTAGAACATATAAAATTTTTTTTCCCAATTAAACGATCAGACCCCTTCCAGAGTGCGTAAACGATAAAGCGAATTTTGATCTGCCTAAAACGATTAAGCAATTGCGAAGATTTTTAGGCATGTTAAATTTCTACAGACCCTTCAAGCATAACGCGGCACAAAACTAAGCAATACTAAATGATTATCTGAAGCGTAGCAAAAAGAACGACACGCAAGTAGTGGAATTGTCGGACGAGTCAAGACAGGCGTTTGAATTCGCAAAAAAGCAACTTTGCGAAGCTACGTTGTTGAGGCACCCATCGTCATCCGCGAAACTCGCCTCCGACACGGCGATCGGCGCAGTGTTGCAGTGGCAGAATGAGGAGAACAGGAACTGGAACGAGGTTAATTGAAAACCTCACCAATTTTTATCAGCCAAACTAAGCCCAACACAACAAAGGTACAATGCTTATGACAGGGTGCTACTAGCCGCATACCCAGCAGTGAAGAGGTTCCGTCATATGGTCGAAGGTCGGGTATTCATACTATATACTGACCACAAACCGTTAATTTACGCGTTCACGCAAAACCCGGCGAAGGCATCGCCACGTCAATTTCGACATTTGGACTTCATACTGTACGACGTGTCGAAGGGAAAATTTCGCCCTTATATTCCTCCCAGCTACAGGAAAACAGTGTTCGAGGCTGTAGACAACCTGGCACATCCAGGGATACAAGCATCCGTAAAAGCACTTACAGAGCTATTTGTATGGAACGGGATAAAAAGAGACGTGAAACGGATGGCCCAATGCTGTCTAGCATGCCAGAAGGCCAAAGTCGCAAGACACACGAAGAGTCCAATCATTTCAAGGAACTACATCTAGACATAGTGGGACCATTACCGATTTCGGAGGGACAGTGTTACTGTGTAACACTGAATGACCGATACACGAAATGGACAGAGGTCATCCCAACGCCGAGACCGTCGCTCGTTTGGATTGCCCGTTTTAGGGTGCCCACAACAAAAGTCTCAGACCAAGGGGCACAGTTCGAATCCGAACTATTCACAGAGTTCTCAAAACTTTTAGGTTTCATACACAAACGAATGAGGTCATATAATCAAAAGTGCAACGGCGCGATCGAAAGGTTCCACAGAACACTTAAACCAGCCATAAAGTGTCACCAAAGGAAATAGTGGACACGTATACTGCCAACAGTACTCCTGGGACTTCGTACCACATACCAGGAGGATTTCAAAACGACGCCAGCAGAGTTAGTATTCGGGCAGAATATACGAGTGCCGAGCCAACTAATCACGGAAGATACTAAAACAACCAGACCGTCGGACCTCGTAGAATAGTTACGAAGGAATTTTGCAGAAATTCGCCCAACTCCACCTACAACTAAATTCGTGTCCTAGTGTTTTTGTTCGCACCGACGCGCTAAGGAAATTCCTACAAACTCCGTACGAAGGTCTTTTCCCAGTGGTTATTCGAGAAGAAAAAAATTTCACCCTGGAGATCGAAGGCACGGCATGGTATCGGTCGACAGACTTTAGCTGTGCTTGGCAGAGGAAGAACAAGTCGTAACAACACAGGACAACTCTTCAACAGATGCGTCCAATTACAATGACACGAACACGACACCAAAAAACATAAATATACAGCTAAAACTGGCCGACGGACGAGCACAAACATACAGAGTCCGATTCATTCTGGAAGAGCAACCGTCATCGTCAGCATCCAGCGGCATACCAAACAACAGCACAAAAACAAAACCATGTTTAATAACCACTAAACAATCAGGAACGGCGACCACAAGAGTCGACAGAAGCATGAGGCGACTAGTACTATCGATTTCCCTTCGGCCATTGAAAGTTTCAGCTTCGAGAAGTTCAAAAACGCAAAAATCAGCCAAATCCCCGGAACCGTTTTCAAAAAAACCCAATTTATAATTTTTTGCGCCAAAAATGAAAAAATTTGAAAAATCCATTTTTTTTCTTTGAAATCCCTTAATCTACTTGTCCCTAATTCCTTTGAAGTTTTCTCCAAAGTTGAAAATACATTTGAAATCGCGCCTAAAATTTTGCATGTATAATCGAATGGAATAATTGGTTGCTTGATCACACATAAAGGTGCGTCTGTGTGCGTAAAGCGCGTATTTTCAAATCATTGTTTCAAAAATACACAGGAACCTAGAGGGGGTGTCAGGCAGTAGTCGACCAGTCAATTTCAAAATAAAACATTAGCTGCGAATCGTTTACTAATAAAGTTCAGGTACGGAGTGTCGTCCGAGCTATATTCTTTGTGTGGTGTACATTAATTTGTTGCTTGTGTGAAAAAATTCAAAATGAACTCATGAAGAGAACCGATCCGTAATCTGTTTGTTCTGTTTAAAGAAAAAGGACAAGATGTGGAATATTGTAGGCATATTGAAGAGTAGATTAAATTGTGGTAAATATTAATGTTGACGATAGTCGATATCGATCCGCTGTTTGTAGTACTTGCAAAATCGTTCTATACAAATCTAGTAAAGAAGGTTTCGGAGATCAACCCACGTTGTCTTTGCTTGACTATTCTGATTTCCCGGCACTTCCCTGTGCAACCAGATCTCAGGATAACATACTTTGTGAGTGCAATTTGTGCAAACTTGTGCGAGCTCAACCACGGAACATGATTCTCGGGAAAATGATGAAAAATAAAGTGGTTTATAGGAAATGTAAGAAATGTGGAGGAACACTGGATACCGAGAATTTCTGCACTTCTTCAAAATGCGTTTCAACTCTGACCGACCTAATTAAAAATAATTTATCGTTAAAAGAAGAGGAAAAATTGACATCGTCAATATTGAAAGACATTTTAGTTGAACCAGAAAATTCAACAAAACAAGGACAGTTGTGTTTATCACAGAAAAGAGGGAAAAACTACCAGTGTTAGTGAATACAAACAATGTTGCCAGCAGTTCGGGAACACAATCACTCGCAGTAACCGATATTTCAAAAATCGGTACAGATTTAGGTCTGTCGACAAGAAAAACAAATTCGCTGACTGATGCGTTGCGAGTTGGTGCTGGGAAGAGGAAAATATTCCAACCCAACTTAAGACAGGACTTGTTTTTGTTAAATCATCGTCTTGATTCCTTTTTCGAGTCTCGATTTTGCAAAGTGGTGAATACCAAAAATTCCCGGGCGATAAAAAGATCTGAATGTTTTGTGTATTGCAATAATGTGCCAGGATTGGTTGACTATTGATTGGTTGAAAAAAGAGCATTGCAGAAAGTGGATTTGAAATTCGGTCTTGACGGTGGCGGTCGATTTTTGAAAATTTGTTTATCTATTCAATTCAAATTTGATGAAGCTAATGGTAATTCGGATACCAAGAAAGCGAGACAGCAATATTAAGATGGAGTACAAGCCAGGAAATTTAAGGATTCGGGTGTGAGGAAATTGATCATTCTTGGAATTATTTCTGATACGCAAGAAAACTATATGAATGTTCGTACTCTCTGGTCTTGTCTAAATTTGCAATGCATTAACACAATCATTGCTACGGAACTGAAACTAGCCAATATCATGACTGGTGTTATGGCGCATTCTTGCCATTTTCCGTGTACGTGGTGTATAGCATCGAAAGACAATTTAAATATGTGCGGAAATTACAGAACCATCGGTACCTGCCGTGAAAATTCAGAGGCCTTCAAAAATACCGGCAGTAAAAAAACTAATTCCAAGAATTTCCACAGACATCCACGAGCCTTTATTTACAGGAAACCCAGACACGCTGATCATCGAAATAATCCCTCCACCTTAACTTCATCTGATGTTGGGAGTTGTAAACACCCTATATAACCACATGCTGAAAGAATTCCAGCACGATGCCGAAGAATGGGCTAAGTCCTGCAATGTGTCCAAAGATTTCGTACGTGGGGCTTCCGCTTTTGCTGGAAATGCCTGCAAAACTTTGTTAAACAGAATAGATATTCTTCAAGCAAAATGTACCTTCCATTGTTTGAAGTATGTCAAATGTTTTAGTGACTTTTCAAATGTTGTGAATTCGTGTTTTTCAACGTTTCTTGACGAAAAATTTGAGGTTTATGTTTCGCAATTCAAAACAAATTATCTAGACCTGGGAATCTCAACCACTCCGAAAGTTCATGCCGTTTTTTTCACGTGCCATATTTTTGCCGCAAAATGGACTGTGGACTCGGTTACTAAAGCGAACAAGCGATGGAGTCCGTTCATCACGACTTCATAAATACATGGGTGAATTACAAAGTTAATCGCACACATCCAGATTATATCACATCCAATATTCCACATCTTGTCCTTTTTCTTTAAACAGAACGAACAGATTACGGATCGGTTCTCTTCATGAGTTCGCGCATGGTCTTTTGACTTTCGCGGCATTTTGAATTTTTTCACACAAGCAACAAATTAATGTACACCACACAAAGAATATAGCTCGGACGACACTCCGTACCTGAACTTTATTAGTAAACGATTCGCAGCTAATGTTTTATTGTGAAATTGTGTTCCTGTGTATTTTTTAAACAATGATTTGAAAATACCCGTTTTACGCACACAGACGCACCTTTATGTGTGATCAAGCAACCAATGATTTCATTCGATTATACATTATATAGTATTTTCAACTTTGGAGAAAACTTTAAAGGAATTAGGGACACGTAGATTAAGGGATTCCAAAGGAAAAAAATTAAGCGAGATAAAAACGAGAAAAAAGGAAACGGATCCGGGGATTTGGCTGATTGTTGCGTTTTTGAACTTTTCCAAGGTGAAACTTTCAATGGCCGAAGGGAAATCGAGAGTGGTTTTTTGGCCCATTTAAACTTGGTTCAGGGACACCGTGTAGCACAACGTCCAAGACACAAACCGCTAGAATATATACAGGAAATTGTTTTTTATCGATATTCTAGGTTTTCCGTTTATCCTCTACAACATTAAGTACAACGAGGCAATAAATATTGAAGCGTCACATTTTATTACGAATAATATGCAATCATCATATGTATACGATTGATAAACAATAAAAATAAAAGAAATAAAAATAATCAAAATTAAATTAATCATTATAGTTATTCTCTGCTATTCTGTGATTTCACCTGTTCGGCTGCGAGAATGTCAAGGCCCATAGAAGATTAGAAAAATATAAACCAATTATTTATGGTGGGACATATTAACAGCGCCCCCGTACATAGCTTCATGAATAGAATTTACTTAAATTATTTAAATTTATAATTTTATATCGTAAGTGCTTAAATTTTATTACTTAAAGGCCGATATCCCTATATGGCTAGGAATCCCCTTAATCTTCTAAACGTGGAGTGACTCAAAAAAAAATTGAAATTTCCACGATTTTTTTTTTTTTCATTTGGTAATTACATCATTAATTATACCTTAATTAATACAAATGTATATTAAATTGTATAAAATTATATATCATGTAGATCACAAGTTAATATAATTATTATTTTAACACCATTATGCGCCACAAAATGCCGATCACGTCCGGGTAATTTTAATCTATATAATACTTTTAATTAATTCAAATAATTTGATTTTTAACAAGTAATAATGTTTTTTTCATTTTTAATTATACAATTTAATTTAAAAATTTTAAATTGAAATCGAATGGAATTTTATGATTTATTAATAATTTATTTATAAACACATTTTATTATACACCGTATGGCGAATAATAATTATAATTAATAAAATTTATTGGCTTAATTAATTTTTCTTTTTCTTTTCATTATTACTTTGTCACCACCCGCTTTTGTGTATACCTACATACGATGAATAATATACAACAAAATGTGCGCTGATTAAATGTAGTTCACACAAATAAATCGCGTAAAAATAAAAACAGAAAACGAAGATGAGATTGAAGAATGCTGTATAGAGTATTATACGTATAAAGATGATTATACCAAGAAGAAGTTCGCACAATTAGTTTTATGTTCTTTTTTGGGTTCTTCTTCACTTTAATCGCGCATTTAATCATAAGTAGTAAGTAGCCTTTAGTTCATCCGCTACATGTATGTACATTGTACATATATAGTATACATATTTAAACTACCACATACGACTATACCAAATATAATTTTTTATATATTGTATTATAATGGTAATCATAAGAAGATCATCATCCTCATTAAAAATGCAACCGAGAGTGAATGACTGTATTTGATCTTGATTATTATCGCATCTTTCATTTCGTTTCACTGTAAGTGTTTTGTTTGTATTCGAGATGTTTGGTTAAAAATTTATTTTGTTATTATACTAAGCGCTAGGTCTTATGTGTTTATAAAACGCGCGATGAAAGATGATCATCACATATCATGGATAATAATGCGGTATGATGTATTCCACACCCTGGTTATGTTTTGTATTTTTTATTAGAAGAAAAAAAAAATTTCTTCGTATTTCGTACATATCTTGGGTCGTATTTATATACATATACAAACAATTTAACTCTCTTCAAGTCTATATCACTGTACATAGTAAAATAAAAACTACTCGTATCATAGTATAAGTCTTTGTTTATGAAAATTATTTATATGAATGAATTTGTAAATTGAGCTGAGAAGTTAATTTTAATTAATTGTAATTTAAAATTTTTTATTTTATTTTTATAGTTTGTCGTGAAGTGAGAGTTTGTAAATTATACGTTTAACATCGTTTCTATTTTATGTTTTTGACAGAATACAACATATCCAATTGCTTTGTTGAAGTTTCAATAACAAAAAAAAAAAACAAAAAGTGTTTTGTTAGACATTTTTTATCTCTTACGTTGTAAGATGTGTGGGAGTTCGTTTTGTTATAAGGTTTTTACTATATACATACATCGAATGAGGAAGTCTTAAATAATGGATCATCTGAATTATTTATTATTGATCGAATATAACTAGTAATTTTTGAATCTTTCCAATTTCTAGCTACTTCTATTATGTAAGCCAAACGGTCGACAAAATATATAGACATGGTTACCTTAAACCTCTTTATTTAAAAAAACGTCACTTCAAGTTTTCTATAGATTATTCAATGATTTGAGCATATTGATAAAAAAGCTTTCCAAATTGAAACTTTTTCTTAATTGATTGCTAAACTTATATTTAAACTTTTATCAGTATGGTGCAATTTTAATTACAATGGGTTTGCGGTGGTAAGCCACTTTTAATAGGGTTTAATTTTAATTAACTGTCTTTTGGTATTTTTTAAATGATTAGGAGCCCATCTTATCATTTCATTAACCAGAATCTTCTGGTTCCTTATTCCTTACTTTATTAAGTAATTTGCTGGGACAATTTTTCTGACTTCACTCAGGTTTAGACGATTCAAACCTGGTCACGCTGGTGACAACTCTTATTGACTGTCATTTTTTCAACTAAAACCAACGCAAACATGCCTCTCGCAAACGAGGTTTGATGTAAACACGCGGATTTGTTCTTTAAATTTGTTTTTCTTGTATTAAGTAGTATACCAGATGCTTAGTTAATTCTTGGCTGTTGAAAAGTTATATGTGGTTAGGTGTTCTCGGAATTCAAGCTCAGCTTCAAGAATCGAATGAGGTGCACAACTGTTTTGAGAATGTTGGATGATTTGGTGAGTCTTCAATGAACAAATGTAGCTTCTGTACAAATTGGTTTAGGGTAGGACCTCTAATCTAAATTTCATCTTTTATGAACCTTTCGGGAGTCACACCTCTGGTAGCTTTATCGGCTGGATTCTCGCTGGTCGGCACAAAATGCCATTGGTTACGAGTAGTTGACATCATAATTTCAGCAACTCGATTCGCTTGGAGCGTGTTTAAAGTTTTCGGAGGTTTCGAAAGCCACTGAAATTCAATCGTCGAACCTGTATACAGGATGGATGTTTTTTTGATAAGTTGAGGGATTCTAACACCAATCTAATAATCCACACTAGAAATGTTGCGCCGTTCAGTTCCAATTTTGGTATGGTCAGAGCCTTGAGCGGAGCTACTCTCGTTTTAGATATGATTGGTTTCATTTTAACATGTTGCTTATCTGACACAGTTCTTGAATAAATAGATGCGGTGTAACCATCTTTTGAGGCATCTGCAAATCCATGTAATTCCACTATATCGCCTGCAAATATCCCTCTATAAGGAATTTCATCTCGGTTAACAGTTCCAAGTATTCTCGGACCACCAAATAACTATTTAAAATGCCTGAAGGTAATTCGCCGTCCCATCCAATACCTTCCAGCCAAAGAGATTGGAATACAATTTTAAATCCTACAGTAAGAGGCGATAAAAGTCCCAGCGGATCATAAATACGAGATGTCTCACATAAAAATGATCGTTTGGTCATTTTAACTGGTGCTACTGGAAAGGACACTTTAAAGTTGAAATAATCTACTATTGAATTATATTTTAGTCCTAGAATATATATATATATATATATATATATATATATATATATATATATATATATATATATCCATATATATATATATATATAAATATATATAATATATGTAATAAAAATCCAAAATCTTCAATTTTGCTCCGATTGCTGTTCTTGATACCTCAAATGATAGGCCTCAGGACCTGTAATTTATATGCCAACAAGTATTTAGGTTCCTTGATTCCATTGAAAATCACCTTATTATACATCAGTCGATAAGAGCCAAAAAAATCCAAAATCTGCAATTGTGCTCCGATTTCTGTTCTTGATACCTTAAATGACAGGTCTCGGGACCTGGAACTGCTGTGCCAACGCGTATTTAGATGCCATAATAATTTCATAGAAAATTCGATTTGATGAAAATCACCTTACTATAAATCAGACGATTCAGAGCTATAAACATCCAAAATCTGCAATTGTGCTCCGATTGCTGTTCTTTATACCTCTAATGATAGGCCTCAGGACCTGTAATCTATATGCCGACGAGTATTTACTATACATCAGTCGATTAAGAGCCATAAAAATCCCAAATCTGCCATTGTGCTCCGATTTCTGTTCTTGATACCTCAAATAACAGGTCTCGGGACCTGTAATTACCGTGCCAACGCGTATTTAGATTCCATAATTATTTCCGTGCATTTCATAGAAAATTCGATTTGATGAAAATCAACTTACTGTCATCAGACGATTCAGAGCTATAAAAATCCAAAATCTTCAATTGTGCTCCGATTGCTGTTCTTGATACTTCTAATGATAGGCCTTAGGACCTGTAATTTTAATGCCGATGAGTATTTAGGTTCCTTGATTCCATTGAAAATCACCTTACTATACATCAGTCGATTAAGAGCCATAAAAATCCAAAATCTGCCATTGTGCTCCGATTTCTGTTCTTGATACCTTAAATGACAGGTCTAGGGACCTGTAACTGCTGTGCCAACGCGTACTTAGATTCCATTATAATTTCCGTTCATTTCATAGAAAATTCGATTTGATGAAAATCACCTTAATCATACGATTTAGAGCTATAAAAATCCAAAATCTTCAATTGTGCTCCGATTGCTGTTCTTGATACCTCTAATGATAGGCCTCAGGACCTGTAATTTTTATTCCAACGAGTATTTAGGTTCCTTGATTCCATTGAAAATCACCTTACTATACATCAGTCGATTAAGAGCCAAAAAAATCCAAAATCTGCAATTGTGCTCCGATTTCTGTTCTTGATACCTTAAATGACAGGTCTCGGGACTTGTAACTGCTGTGCCAACGCGTATTTAGTTTCCATAATAATTTCATAAAAATTCGATTTGATGAAAATCACCTTACTATAAATCAAACGATTCAGAGCTATAAAAATCCAAAATCTTCAATTGTGCTCCGATTGCTGTTCTTGATACCTCAAATGATAGGCCTCAGGACCTGTAATTTTAATGCTGACGAGTATTTAGGTTCCTTGATTCCATTGAAAATCACCTTACTATACATCAGTCGATTAAGAGCCATAAAAATCCAAAATCTGCAATTGTGCTCCGATTTCTGTTCTTGATACCTTAAATGACAGGTCTCGGGACTTGTAACTGCTGTGCCAACGCGTATTTAGTTTCCATAATAATTTCATAGAAATTCGATTTGATGAAAATCACCTTACTATAAATCAAACGATTCAGAGCTATAAAAATCCAAAATCTTCAATTGTGCTCCGATTGCTGTTCTTGATACCTCAAATGATAGGCCTCAGGACCTGTAATTTTAATGCTGACGAGTATTTAGGTTCCTTGATTCCATTGAAAATCACCTTACTATACATCAGTCGATTAAGAGCCATAAAAATCCAAAATCTGCAATTGTGCTCCGATTTCTGTTCTTGATACCTTAAATGACAGGTCTAGGGACCTGTAACTGCTGTACCAACGCGTATTTAGATAGCCAATGCTAATTATTGTTAGTTTATAAATTTGACACCAAAGTATGCCAATCCGAATGAGTATTTTTGACGAACTTTGATAATAATTAGAGCAATAAAACTCCGATTAGAGAAAAAATAGTAAACTGGACAACGCGACATTTATTTACGTATCTAGAGACACAGAATATATCACTTGGAAATGGATGTGAGGACCACCGCAATAGTTATTTAATGTTGCGTTATGCGGCTCGCGAGCGAAGCTTAAGAACCTTATCGGTTGCTAATAGTATAAGCCAAGGGTCATATTGGGTTGCTTACCCTCCTAGCGCCTTTAAGCCTCAAATTGTTTTATCGATCGCGTCCTAAAGCTTCATAATATTTGCCTGTGTTGGTTTATTGAGCTTTGGAGGTGAAAGAAAATCTCGAATGTAGCTCTCGACTATAGTCTTCTTTCTGTCGTACTTCTTGACTAATCGTTTTAACGCTTCGAAATAGTTAGCATCGTCCAACCGAAAATGACAAATAGATGAATATGCAGGTCCACGTAAATAACCTAATAGATGCTTGAATTTCTGTACGGGTGACAGGTTCGTATTCTCCTGATCGGTTGAGATATAAATATCGTAGAATGGCTGCCAAAATGGCTCCCAAAACTGGGAGATTTAATCTAGGCAACTTAAAATCTGAGCGAAAATTACTCTGGGTTATATTCAACACCGTTTCGTCGGCATCGTCGTACGGATTTGGAATGGCTGTTCTTAACGATAATTCTCTAATGAGCGCTTGTAGTTCGGCAACAATTGAAAAATACATATCGTCAATTGTATCGATTTCCGAAACAGCTTCCTTATCTAAACGAAAAATTTGATCCTCAATCGAAAAGAATTGATTGAATCGATAATTCCTCAGAAGCGGAAATTCTACCCTTGGTTGTTATAAAGTTAGAAATTTTTGTAGCTGTTCTTTTATCACTGCTTTACGTTTCCCCAATGCAATTTTAATGCGGTCGAAAAACTTATTAAATAATTAACGTACCTACTATTTAGAAAAATTGCCTTAAAACTTCATCACAATAATTAAATTAAAAACTGATTACCTGGAACCTGCTTTTGATAATGATCCCGAATTGGGATTGAAAGCTCAAGTTAAAATCTACAAAAAGAAAGAGCCCTATACCAAAAAAAATAATTTGTTTAAATTACAATTGTGAGTTGTGGTTAGGTTAATATATTGTTGTTTCCAATGGGTGAGACGAAAAGCTAATGACAGAAATATAAATTGCTTTACATAAAGGGGGAGAATAATTGATTATATGCTTGAACAAGACACTGAACGTAAAATTCCCATTCACCATTCAATTGATCATATACATTTGGTAACACTAAATATAATTAAATGCTAAAATCGCTCGTCACTCTGACCATCTGACAGTTCATGTCAAAATGAAGTAATGTCATCTTGTTAACAAATGGGAAAATTACAAGAAGATAAGTATAATGCTTACTTATAATTTAAATATTACAATATTATTAATTAATTTATAATTTCAGATTGCGTTAAATGGATTATTTCTTGAAACGGGATACTTAAAATTAGGAAATTAAATTATATAATTTAAAGTTATTTAAGAGAATTAATATCGAGTTTGATGTTGAATTTCAGGTGGAATGTTAGCTGTCAGACTGAATGGGGTAGGTATAGTTATTTCATAGGGAATGTTTTATTCCAGGGAGAGATCTTTAATTTATGGTACGTTGTACATTTGGATTGGGTTGATGGGATATGATCGAATCAGTTTGAACAGCATCTACCTGTGGTAAAAGCATTTCAGAGACGACCAGGAGACGTTGAATGTATGACGATCTCATTGAATGCCCCGAATCACTAACAGAGAAGTTGTACAATATACCATAGGTTTTTACCATCTAGAAGTTATACTTTGTAACCTTTTCGACAGCCAACAATAAACTAAGAATCCAATATGGCTACAAATGTCAAGATACCTCTCGGACAAGCGTACCAACTCAAGAAATATATTGTAATAACTGGACTTTTGTAGCCCGTAAAATTAAAAAAAATCTACGATTTGCTGATCAAACTATGTACTTCAGCTGGTAACTTCATCAGCTGGTAACTTTCTTTCGAGCTTTCTGTATTTGTCGAAAATATTTATTATTTCGAGGCCTCCCATTTCCTAGCACCAAAAGTCTAAAATCGTGATTTTAATTTTTCGTATGAATAACTACCAGAAAGGTCCTTTAAAACCTTTAAAACTGTGAAAAAGATTGATTTTTTTGTTGCCAGACCACCCTTTAAATGTTCAAAATTTGTGTTCGAACACGCAAAAAAGCACGTTCTGTTGCCCATAAATCCTCCAGTCTAAAATATCGAATTCCTCCAAAATACATATCTACGGTTAAAATGTATTTCTAATTGTGCTTCTTGCTTTTTTTATGTATTGTAGCATAAGATGGTATCTATTCCCAAACTAGAGCTTTGTGCTACTAAATTACTAGTAAAACTGGCGAAATAGCCAAAAATTGTAATTAAACATCGATGCCTCAATAGTGTTGAATTGGCTTTCCAAACTGCCAAATTTATGACCAACCTACGTAGCCAATCTATACTGGGTTAGTCCTATCTTACTTCAATCGAAACCAATTTTACCACGTTCAAACGTTATATTCTGTGATGGAAGAGCTTGCCGTGGCTTTTATGTGTTTCATCCAGTAAATTTTTTTTTTAACATTATTTTTACATATTTTGGGTTTTCGTCATTGAAAACAACAAGAAAAATCTGTTACCTAAAGAGAAATTGTAATGTTGTGCATCTAGATGTAATTGTAATAAAAAAAAAAATAAAAATAAAAAAAAAAATGAATAAGCAAACTAATATAATTTAAATGGCAGTAAACACAGTACGTAAAATTTCCGGTTATGGGAGAGTTCAGCTCAGTTTACTAGAAGAAGTTTCCAGCATGAAAACGAAGGTCCTGAGAGAGCTCATTTGGTAGACTATTGTTAATTGTTTATCGTGCTAAACGATTGGCTTGTTCATTCCCTACGTTTGTCAGGGATTTGGAGCAGAGCGTGGAGCTGGAGCGCGGAGCACTGAAGCACAAAGTTTTTCCCGGAAGCTGGAGCGGAGCTCGGAGCACAATAATTATGATTGTTCCACTGCTCCAGCTTATTAAAAAAATCCATATGTAGTAGATTCATTAAATGTACTAAAGTAAATGTACTAAACTAGTACATACATACATTGCGTAAAGACACAAAAAAATCTACTACCGTTTTTGCTTTAATGTTATGTATTTCTTTTCATGTTATTTTGTTGAGTGTTTGTGAATTTTGAGGTTATGATAAGTTTTTTGTGGCTAATTGTTATAAAACTGTTGGTTTTGGTTATAATAAGTTTTTATATGTAAAAAAAACATTTTTATTAATATGTAAATGAAACAATGTTTTTTTATGTGTTTTAAGTTAGTTTAACCATGGCGTCAATAAATGAAAATGCAAAACTGCAGTCCATGATTGATAGCCGATTTTCGGAAGATGATTTAAGAAACAACTTTGAAATTAATAATACGAGAAATTTGGCAACGTGCAAGGTGGAAAATTAAGTAAATGGCCAACTCGAACGATGCAACTTTAAATTCAATGCCAATGAATCTAGTACCGTAAAATTTAATCTTTGGCGGCATGTCGAACGTAACCATCCAGAAATTTATATGTCTCTAACGAAAAACGAAGGACCAAGAATATAATGTTAAAGTTGCCACGGAAAAGCGAAGTGGTCGTGATTGTGAAAGAAATAATACTTACGACAAAGCATCAACTAATAAGAAACACAAAATGGACCAACGAAAATTGATTCATTTTTGAAGTCTTCAAAAGTTACAGTTACTATGGATGGTGATACTTTCCGTGAAGGTCTATTGAAAATGGTTTGCTTGAGTACAACACTACATTCAGACTGCAAAATAAGGGATTCCATAAAATTGCAGCTGCAATGGCTCAAAAGCTTGGTATTTCGACAGGACACGATGCAGCTCATCATTTGGCTATTAGTACAGCTGATTCTGTTCGTGCTGATCTGAAGAAATTATTAAAAGAAAAGTTGTGCTACCTGAAGATGGATGCAGCAACCCGTGGAAATAGAAATTTTCTCGCAGTGAATGTCCAGTTCTACGATGGAAAGAAAAATAAGGTCGTTATAAAAACATTGGACATTGTGAATACCACAGGAAAACATGATTCGTCTTATGTGAAAAATCAAGTGAAATCAATTTTAGAAAAATTCGATATCACTAAAATGCAGATTTTGAGTGATTGCGTTGACAATGCAGCAAATATGACGTGGGCCGTAAAGAATTTCAGCAGCTGCGATGAAGATTCTAATTCGAGCAATGATATTATAAACGGAACTAGTACTGAATCAATTATGATAGAGGAAGAAATTGAGGAACATGGTTACCGAAGAATTGAGAATGCTAATGCTGAACAATGAGTTTCCAATCCGAGCTTTATACTGCCAGAATGGGTACTTAATGATGAATCGAAAGTCCAATTGATGATGTGTGGCATACATATACTTCAGTTGGCAATCTGGGATGGATTAAAGAAAGAGCACGCAACTAAATTTTTGGGAAAAATTCGACAAGTCGTTGTTAAGTTACGAACACCAAACAATCGCAGTATTCTACTTCATTTACATGGATTAACTCAACCACTAGATACTGTAACTCGTTGGTGTTCAACATTTGCAATGATTGATCGACTTCTCGTAAACAAGTAGCTGCTGCAGAAACAAGAGAGCTGAAGTTAACTAAAGCTGAATGGAATGAAGTAAAAAACCTGATAGAACTCTTGGCAAAGCCAAACTATACAACAGTAAAACTTCAATCTGCAGAGGTAACTCTATGAATTTTTACGAAAGAGTGGCATAAACTCGCTAAATTTATGCATGAAAATTCTAGTCTAATTGCACTTGAAATGGTATTCGCCATGCGAAAACGCGAAGCGAATCTTTTTAGAAATACGCATTTCCTTGCTGGAGTTTATGTCGCTCCACGCTATAGGATTTTAATAAGTTTATCACAAAAATTGAAAGCTAAAAAACGACTCTTAGGTATTGCCCAAAGGCTTGAGAAACAAAATATCCTTCGACGTTTCAATAAATTGTAACCGAGTCAAAGACAACAATTAATAGTCGTAACAGTCGAAACAGATCGTCAAGAAAATAACTGTACCACTGGCAGTGCCACAAGCATCAATTGTTCAGAAGAGGATAATTTTGAGAAAGAGCTTGATAAGTAGGAAATATGCCAGAAAATATCAGAAATACACAATTCTAACGAAGAAGAATTTGAACGATTGTTCCATGATGATTGTGAAGTCATGGAGGGCATGGGTAGACTCAAAGTTAAATCAGTCTTCGAGGCAATTAACAAGTATGTCGAGTTTCAAGCTGCATGTCGAGTTGCATCCAGTATGCCCACTACTCAAGCAAGTGTCGAGAGACTATTTTCAGCTCTAAAATTAATGATTTAAGGCAATCGATGAAAGAAGAGTTACTCTCAGCAGAATAAATAAAAAATAATGAAAATTAATTTTGATTTGGGAAATATGTTTGAATCATGCAGTGTCTGGATTTGAAGGTAATGGCAATCTTGATAATGAATCACAAACTAAAAAATTTAATGAATTTACACCACCACTTAAATGGATTATGTAGTATGGGTCCTTAACCTCCCAGCCAGCATAATTTTTAGTCCGAGTAGTATCGCTCCATCAATTAGTGAATGATCTGTGTTATTGCGGAGAATGGCTTGGGACTGGTATTCGTATTTGATCGAACTACTGCGCTACTTAGCGATTCGTTATCTTTAGGTGAACCTCTATCGGACAATCAATTATATCCCATTTTACGAGAAAATACGAGTTTCTTACTTCAATACCGATTAGCTGGTGAACATTTCTAGTCAGTCCTTGTAAATAAATGTGTTGATATAGAAGATGCTTAGAGGCGATTGAATGAACAAAAGGCACAACGAAAATATATAAATGAGTTTACACCCCATAAATATGGTGAAATGTGTGATCAAGGTTCCTCAAACTCAAAATGCCAAGTATTTAGTGAGCACCAGGCTCTGTCAAACATAAATATATTTCCATATTAGGCTTCATGTGTTCCTATGTCCCGTGTATCAACAAAGAATCTACCTAATTTTTCAAATTGTCGGAAATCTGAAATTTATTGTTGAAGAAACGGCGAACAATAAAAAGCCTCCGACTTGTCAGGGACAAAAGCCCACGTGTCGGTTTTCTATCCAACAAAAATATAACCGAAACTGAATTAGTTCATTAATCAAGTCAAACTCTAGATATCTTCGTTACTAGACATTTAAAAAACATTTGAAAATGAAAGTTGTATGCTCCTTATTCATTGTTCATGAAGATAGACGACTTAACGCCGATCTACTTTTAGATGGTGCGCTTTGTAAGGGGATGTTAGACACGGTGTTTTTGAAATACGACTAGCGGTGAGAAAATTCTTGTGTTTGAGCATATACTCATTCCTATCACTTATTTGGGGAAAAAGAAAATTATTAGAATTGATATTGCCCCAAGTCTTACTCAACCTCACTACTTGAACATTGACTTTTAGGGGCTTTTTAGATTAAAACCTATTGTGGTAGAAGAAATTCAATAGTATCTAATGTTACGCTTTCCACAAATCGTCACAAATGAGCTTATGTGCTTGTTGGTTTTGTAATATTGGAAGAACACTTTACTCTTTTGTTTCATGTTGCTAAATACTTGCGACGTGCAAATTTGACAATTAAAAGCTAGTTCGGTATGACAGAAATGAAGTACCTCGGTCATCTGATTTGAAAGGGGCCGTTCGTGTAGATCCCGACAAAATAAAGGCCATCCCGAATTATTCACAACCATCAACGATAAAACAACTTCAACGATTTTTGGTAATATCGGGGTGGTATCATTGATATATAACTAACTATTCTGGAATTGCTGCTTCACTTGGAGACCTTCTAAAAATGAATCAGAAAATGGTTTGGTGCGATCATGCAGTTGATGCATATAAACATACTGCGATGGCTTTAGCACCCAAATTTCGTAATCCAAATTTCAATCAAAAATGTTATATTTAGTGTGCTGTTAGTAATTGTGGAATTGGCAGCGTGCTATTCCAGAAGATTGATGATGATTGTGAGTACCCTGAACTCGGCACAAAAGAAATACAGCATAAATGAGCTTGAATGTCTCGTTGCGGTCATGAGTTTCAGAAAATTTAGACCATATTTTGAAGGGTTATCATTTAATATCATAACCAACCAGTGAATGCTAAAGTGGTTAATGGATCAGGCAGTTTTGTCAGGACGTCTAGCATAATGGAGCCTAAAGTTGTTAGGATCTAATTTTAAAATTGAATACTGCAAGAGCTCTCTCAACGTAGTGCGTGACAATCTCTCGCGATCTAATATTTACTATTTAAATTCGTCTTTGAATCCGGGCAATGACTTGCAAATTCCACCTCTATTCGTTCTACAACAATCAGCCAACTTCAAGACCAACTTCAAAGCTTACGACGGAAAATTATTCATTCTTTCATCAAATTATAAAGGTTGTCATAGTATTGAATTTTCTCTAACAATGCAAGCTCATAACCTGCACCTAGCAGTTCACATATCGATTATGACAAAACCTGGGAATTTTTGAGACGTCAATTTCATTGGACCACCATGTTAAGAGACGTCCGGCAATATTTTACCAATTGCAAACGTTGTAAGGCAATAAAATCCACAAACTTTATGTGACTCGAGTACGTCATAAGAGATTATCATTTTTTTTGTTTTTATTTAAAATAAATTGTATTTATTTATTTTATGTAATTACAATCTAGTCTTCTGGACTAATGAGCAATTTGGTTTTGACTTAATTTACTAACTTAAATTAATCTATGGCTTCTTACCATTGGCGTTCCATAGTGTTTGGTAAATTTAAGTAAACCACATCTATGTAGTGGATTTTAGATCAGCACAATGCTGCTTAAACTGACAATCACACCAGCTCAAAAGGTTTGGTTCTTTTAAGTTTGCGTACTAAATTCGTGATGCTTAGGAGCCGAGTTGCCTCAATGGTCACATGTTGGCGGAGCCTTTCTTCATGTCTCCGTGCTTTTTCCTGGATTTTGTTTAAGACGAGGTTCATTTAAAGGTCCCGATGAAGGTCATTGTTCCTGACATACCAAGGTGCATCAACGATGTTCTTAAATACCATATTCTGAAATCGTTGCACTGTTGACACGTTCGCCACTCAACGTCACATACTATATATGTGACATGCTACTTTAAAAAAAGCTCATGTCACAAATATGTGACGCAAAATGCTACAACTTTGAATTGCTATAACTTTTACGTATTTTATGTTACAAGGTTTTGCTTTGCGCGGTAGTTTACAGGAATGTGTGACATGTATTCGTGTTACGTGGTTTTTATGTGTGAGTTTCGATTATTGCGTTATTTTTATTTTTGTGGGACTCCCCGAAATGATTTTGAACAAAAGCAAACCGATATATTTTCGGTTTTTGTTTCAGTTGATAGTAGATTTTCGTATGGTGTGCACGTCCACGTATTTACTTGTGTTTTTATTGTCTATATTCTTAAGTTTTAGTTCCTTGTTTAGATAGTTACGTTGAAAAGTTTTTATTTTTGTAGTTAAAAGTAATTAAAAATTATTGATTTTATTATTATGTAGAAGGTAAGTATCGCTAAATTTTTATAAGTTTTTAACAACATGTTCCTTAATTTATAAAGGCAGTTTTGCATAACGGAGCGTGAGAGGAAGCGCAAAGCATCTGTCAAACAAACTGTTGAATCCACTTTAAATTCTAGCGACAGCGAGTTGGATTTTGAAGACTCTGGAAGTAGTGTTCGTATCTATGATACTGAAAGTGACTCATCCGAATTATCAGAAGTATTGGATTTGCAAGATATTGCAAATGTTGAAGTATCCGATAATGACCTATCAACCGATATTGAGCCTGAAAAAAATAATATTGTATTTACGGGTGCTGAAGAAATATTAATAGATCTACCATCCAATGCAGAACCAATTCAGTATTTTTCGTAAATATTTGACGATGATTTAGTGGCAAAAATAGTAACGTGCACTGACGCACGTGCCAAACTTATTTATACTCATAAACGAGTAGGAGCAAAATCTAACTTTAACTGGTGGAAAGACACAACATTTCCCGAGATTAAGCATTAGATTATACAAGATTCAAAACGTTGTAAATCACATTTTGAATAGAAAAAAAAGAATTACAGACCACCACAAAATTTGTCTTTGGATAATCTCTACTTGTACTTTTGTGGCGGGGAAGACTTACTTGCCGATAGTATATTCTAAACAATAGGCACAAGTATGTTATAAAGTTTTACGACCTATGTACACCATATGGGTTTTTGATAAATATGCTTATTTATACCGGGAAAGGGACGGTATCAAATGAACACGGTCATTCATGGTGTAGTTAAAGAACTTATGAAGGAGTATTTGGGAAAGAGTCATACACTCTATATGGATAACTATTATTGCAGTGTCCACTTGGCAGAATTTTTAGCTGATTCTAAAACAAATATGTGTGGAACTTTACGAGCAAACAGGAAGTGAAACCCGTCATATGTTATAAAAAGTAAATTAAGAGCAAGCAAAATTGCATGGCGGCGCAATTCCAAAAATATTATTGTCTTGAAGTGGAAAAACAAGCGCGACCTGTTATTGATCTCGTCAAACCACAACGCTAACGTCGTTAATTTGAACACAAAACGAAATAAAGAAGTTACCAAGCCTAAAATTGTTGCGGAATATAATGCATACATGTCAGGCATCGACAGGGGTGATCAAATGATCTCATACTATGCTTGTTCAAGACGCTCCATCCGCTGGTATATGAAAGTTTTTTTCCACTTGCTGGATATTTGCATTTGGAACTCGTGTTGGATTTTCAACAAAATCAATTTAGACCGAAATTTGTCTTTATTGGAGTTCCGAGAAAAAATTATCATGTCTTATTTAGGACAACCTCCGCCTCAGAAGAGGTTACAACGTAATTCCAATTCAATTAATCCTATAATGAGACATTTCCCAAGCGTGATAAAAATTCGCAAAAGATGCCGCCAATGTAGCAAAACTGGCAAGAGGACTGCGACCAAATACGTTTGTAGTATTTGTAAAACCAGTGCAGGTGAGGAGATTAGATTGTGTGCATATCCATGCTTTAGAACTTGGCACACTGAATAAATTTTCGAAATTTGCTTTTTTTATTTATTTTGAAATTTGACATAGTCACTTGAATGTGTCACTTTATGTTTAGAAAAAACTTGAAATATAATATAGCTATAACATGTTTGACTTTATTTGAATCCTAATTTACAATTTAGATATAATATGTCCATTATACTATTCCAAAGACTTACATCACACATATGAGTCGCATATACTGCAGATAACTATAGGCTCAGGCCGCGTAAATATCACAAAACACCATTCTTAGACTCATGTCACACAAATGTGTCGCATACATTGTACGAACTGAAGAATCAGGCCGTGTAAATATGACAAAACACATACATTGTACAAACTTAAGACTCATGTCGCACGTACGTGACGAATCGGCATTCAAAAACACATGTCGCATATATGTGACGCATCGTTGTCCAAGAAACTCATGTCACATATAAGTGACTTGTTATTGCTTATATGGTAATTTTTCTGAATATCAAAAAAATGGTTGATTGGCGAACGAGTTAAGAGATTATCTTGAAATGAAAACAGTGTTTTAAAAAATCTGGCAATTGTTACCAACGGATAAGTATACCAAATTTGTTTTTTTAGAACCGTTAGGTACAGCATCTGCCCAACATGTGATTAAGCTAATTCAATGTATTATTTTGGAGTGCTTGAATTTTTGTTCTCTGTAATGGAGCCCAAATTCAATCTCAAATGTTGCATGACTTTTTGAATACATTCAGTGACACTCAGCAATTCACTCGCTAGTTCTTCGCTGCGGAACTTTGTTCATAGTGACACATAGATTTTCGTATCGTTTTTAGTGTGAGGTAGGTTCATAAAATAATAATTATGACGCTATCACCAACACTTCGGATCGATTGTCCAACATCTGGCAAATGGTTTCCGCACATCTTAAAGATACATACTGCCGTAATGCCGGCTGGTATAACGAAGCAGAACACGTCAATTCTATTCGGGTCAACAAGTTTTTGTGAGAAATTTTGTTGTCATCTTGAGGATATCTCCACTATTTTGTTATTATCTCTATGATTAGAATTTTTAATAATCTATTCTGAAAATCATTTGAAAAAAAATATAGAAAGGGCTGAAACCTCATGAGGTGGTCAGAATTAGGGTTTTGATTAATTCAACTCCCAAGTCAATACCGAAATGAATCTCTTTAGTCAATCTTCAGCTCAACCTCCATCTCATTATTCAAATCAACCTTCATCTAAATGGTAACATAATTCTAAACGCAATCACCAATTTAATCGCCAACCAATCCCTTAAATCAACCCCAAATCAACTTTCATATCAACCCTTAACCAAACTCCAAATTAACTCTTAATTAATTCCCCAACCGCGCAACTCACTTAACTCCAAATGCAGGCTATCTAAATCCTGAATTAAATTTAACTCAACTTAGCTTGAACCAAATCTCAACCCTCTGTTCTACCATCATACCAACATACCATCATACCATCACCATTATACTATCATACCATCAAGCCACCATACCGTCATACCATCATCATCATCATACTGCCATCACCACCACAATATTCTTTTATGCAAACCTTCATACCATTATACCATCATAAAATCATGCCTTCATACCTACGGAGTTTTATAAATTCCTCTGTGGTAACTTTAGACCTGATTATCATATCTCAAGAAGGAGATGAATGTTTGAGATATTAACAGTAACCTTTCTTAAGTCTTAAAAAATATTTTTGTAAAGTTTGGTTCTAATCGGTTAATGTGTGTGCATTTGTTTAAATATTACACACATACTATATACTGTACATTATATAAAAATTCTCACTTTTAAATACAGTGAAACCACATTTCAACGGACACTCAATTTAGCGGAATCCTTACTTTAACGGACAAACTTTCTACTAAGCTGTCACTTTATTAGAGCGGACACAGACAGATAATTCTGCGATGATACGGGTGTTACGAGTACCCTTCATATTGAAACTTTTACGCTTCAATTTGTTCATTTTAAGTATCACATTAAACTTTTAACATTTCAAATTGAACCTTTAGCAAATTATTTGTATGGTCAATTAGGACAGAACTTCGCTATTTCTTAGCCGTAGTGAAATTTGACATCGATGATTGAAATAGAATTCTTAAATGATTTTTGGATAAAATTATGGAATATGGCCAAAAAAAATAATGAAATGAAATTTGACATGCGATTTCTAAATGGGATTCTAAAATGATTTTTAGATGAAGTTATGGAACATGGCAATAACTTTATCTAAAACCCAATTTAGAAACCCATTTCCATAATCTGTTCAGAAATAGCTAAGTTCCATCTTACTTGGCCATATTACAGAACCTCATCCAAAAACCATTTTAGAAGAGAACCAAATTGCATCGTACTTGGCCATATTCCAGAGTCGAAAAATCATTTGAGAACCTCATTTCCATTGGAAATGCTGGATTTCATAAATATCGGATAAGATATAAAATCTCAATAAAATTTTTATAAAAAAAACCCACAAATCCTCGGTTTAACGGACACCTCACTACAACGGACAACTTTTCTGGACCGTCGATTTCCGTTATAGTGAGGTTTCCCTGTAATCGACTACTCACTAAACCCTAATCTAACCCCAACTAAACCGCAACTCAACCCTTATTCAACTCGCGAACCGAACCCAACTTAACATTCAACTCAACCGCAAACTCTACGCCAAACTCAATCCTCAAACCAGCACGTATAAAAAATTAATAAATTCACTATATCCTATCTTCTAAAACCACAACTCAACTCCAACTCAACTTCAACTCAACCCGCAAATTGAACCCTAACTTAACGTTCAAATCAATATTTTTATATAACCGGGTGTTTTGGTTTAATTCGTATGGCAGATACCTCACCCTGTTGACTCACAGTTTACAAAAGCTTTTCAAAGCTCCGTCTTGAGCATAGAAACAGTTTGGTGAAAAAAATTCAAAATCAGACACGCCGTTCTTACCATCGGGACAGCCATCCAGACATCCAGACGTCCAGACAGACAGACGGACATTTTTTATTTTTTTTTTGCTTTTTCAGACTCAGGGGCTTTCAAAACGTCAAGAAAAATGGTTTTAGACAGGATTTCAATACTTTGGTCTTTTTAGACCGAAGTAATTGAAGATTGTTTTTTTTTAAGTTCTCTTATTGGGTTCCAACTCGTATTAGCCTCAAACTACGTCTCCTCCTAGTCAAGAATAAAATATTTATTTCTATCTGGATTATAAACCTAAAATTTCGGTAGTGTTTCCTATTTAACAGCCGTATTTCATTTCCTTTATTAACTAATCATTTTTATTTGTATAATGGCGTATTCTGTAAAAATCGAAATTTTCTAACATTACGTGTGTTAAACAGTAAAAATTATGACACATTGCAAATAGACGAAAAAAGAATCCCGTTATACCAATAATAAGTAGTTTATAGCAGCAACATACGTTCAAATTTCACAAACAACTTTTGAATGAATTTCCTTTCCACCAAATTGATGAGTGCGGTTGTCATGTGCACAAAATAATAAATATTACAACAAGGAGAATGAAATGGTTTCATAAAAAAAACAATCAGGATTCAATCAAACAAAAACCTAAAAATTTAAATCAATAAAAATGGATCCTTAATGCAAATATGTACAAACGTGTGTGTTTTTTTACTATCGAAAGTCGATTAATGGAATATAAATTACGATTCCGCTCACCTTTCAAGTTCCGTTGCATCGAAAGTAAAAAAATAAAAATTAATGATCCTTTTTGGGATTTTTCTTGTGAAAGTGTTTTATTTTATTATACATAGCTGTTCTTTTTTGTTTGTTTGCTCTACATTTCCCGAGAAAGTAGCTCTAATAAAAATGAAATTAAGGATACCAAACCAAATCGACAAAAAAAAAAAAAAAAAAAAAAACTCAAACCAGGAAATCGTAAAAAAAGATTCCTTTTTTATTTCAAGGTTAAGGTAATACAATGCAAACGATTTCTTTTTTAATGTAATTATAGATTGTGGAGGTCTTTTATTGTATTAATGTTAGATGAGTTTGTTGTTTTTGAGATATCCTTGAGTACCGTTAGTTTATTGTTATAACACAAACTATGGTCTTGTATAAATACTGTTCTTCCTTGTTTTTTATGAATAAAGGTTTTGTTTGTTCTGGTTTTTTTTTTGTTTTGGGATGAAACTGAAATTGGATTAGTATTACGCATTTACGCAATATTAAACAGATAAGCAAAAGGTGTGGTACATTGTTGGTGGGATTTTTTACGCTTTAAATATGTTCGAGTTCATTCCATTCGATTTACAGTTATATGAAATTTGACACATAATTAATTGCTTTCGGTTGCGATATGTGTATGTAGGTTGTTCTCTGGTAATAAAAAAAAGAACTCGCAAACGTCATTTAGCCGCAATAAATCTTCCTGGAGCTATTATGTCTACTTGTAAAAATAAAATGTGCAAATATTTCTTATACCATGTAAAATCAACGCCATTCTATTATAGCCCTGATTAATAAACCTATTAATAAAACAACAACAAAATTCTAATGTTCAATGACAACCATTTATCTCATGTTTATATTGATGTGATATTAATATGACACCACCCTCACTATAACGATACTCGGTTATATTATTAAAAGTAGTGATTGCATATTGAAAAAATGTTAATGTAATGTACAAGAATTATAAATTCCGCATGATTACACAGAATATGCAATCTGTCTGTTGTGAATATTGATACATAAATGGCTTAAGCTATTGTACATACTTATACAGTAAATTATTTTTTATTATGTAATTCTTTTAAACTTTTCATCCTTGGAATAAATGAAATTGAAACCGATTAATGGCTCTGATTCTTGTTGTTGTATTCGATAATGGCAAATTTTCTATATTATACAGGTTAACTTCTTATAACGCTGTAAAAGACGTAGACTCAATATCGTCGTGTCCAAATAAGAGTATTACATCTGCAAATCATTAATTTTTTAGACGGGCGTGTCAAGTTTTTAATGTTAAATTTTGCTTAATTTTTTTTTAATAAAATTCTTGCCACACTTTCTGGAAAGGACTTTATTTAAAAAAAATTAAGACGAAATTAGCATTAACTTTAAAGCCTCTTCAAAAAATTAGCGATTTGTAAATGTAATACTCTTATTTGGACACGACGATATTAGACGATAGTAGGCACAATATTTGCATATATTTGCACAACAACTGAGTTTAGTTTATTAAATATCTAAACAAAATTGTTGTTCCTCCTATTTATGACTAGGCCCTAAGACTGACCGTCTTTACATATATGCGTATTCTGAACCGAAGAGCATAAGTTCGTAAAGAGTTCCATCGAACACGGACCATGAAAATATTTGTATAACATATATGTATACATATATGTAAGGTTCCAATATTTTTCTTTGGGCAGCTTCCTAGCAAATATCAAGCGATGTGGAATTGATTAAACTATACCGTCTGCATTTTGATTCATTTTAGGTTACTGTCATCTGTCAGGTTGAGCTCCAATAAATTATACTTATCGCTAATTAGCTACGAACGTTTGATTGAATTGATACTTTTTACGAACTACAGCAAGCTGTTAGCTTTGAGGAGACTAACTCCTGAATCAACTTTTAAATTATATTTTTCTAGCCCGAATGACACATGTAAAGGTTTTTCCAATCTTCAAAATACTTCTAAATAATATTTTTTGGTGAAGGTTCTCACTTAGATCCAAACACTTAGTGCTAAGGGTCCTTATTTGGTAACGCTGAATTTAACTAAGAAGTGTGTTGTAGAAGAAACCACACGTCGTGATCTTAGTTTATGGCTTCCGCTCAATAGGCGCACATAATTGCGTCCCATGAATAACTCACACCGAGCATGCCTAGATTGAAGAGAACTATATTATTACGGTGACACCTAGGGTAGAATAGATTAAGTTATTTAATAGGGAAAATATTACTGTTATAAAATGCAAATTTCCCATGCTACAACTGCTACATATTGCTAGACTCGGACTGGAAAAATCTTGTAATTTCTAGAAGTTTTGGTTTGAGTATATACAAAGGGAACGAGATCGAATTGGATTATTCGTATTTGGAAAGCGACAGTGTAAAGATTAAATCAGTCTTATAAAGTGAATTAGTGAGATATAAAAATTATAAGTGATTAGTAAAATTTGTGCGATATAATATTCAAAAAAAGTGACAAAAGTGATTTTGTGATTGACAAAAGTGATTTTGTCAATTGTTGTTAATAAATTGTGTTGAACTACTTTTTTGTGTTCTATAAATAATTTCGTAAATATAAAAGTGTTTTTCGACCTTATTCGATTAGGGTGGCGAATCGAGGTAATGTACGAAATGCCAGAACTCTCGCGGCATCGCCTTTCATTGCACACTTCGATCACTACGTAGAGATTTTGTTCGAAAAGATTAGTTACTGATGAAGTGTTTTTGCGAATGCATTCTAAATATTACGAAACCCTTTGTTTCAATCATTTCAAATAAGTATATGAGTCCCCTCTGATATGAATACCTTAAAAATATGTACATTCATGGAAAATGACCGTAATACAGTCACAATAGAAAATTGAGAACAAGATATCATGAATTTTTGAAATTGGCTCATGTGGTCGGAAAGGCAATGCTCTGTTGCCTATAGCTTTTAAACCGTCTTGGATTAAATCTTTCATAAACGTGGAACACCTCAAAGTCTTATATCAACCGCTCATGAGCCCACATGCCAACGAATTGAAGACTTTTAACTTCCGTTGAAATATCTGATTTCTGGTTTTAGAGACCATGAGGTACTTGACTTTAGCAGTGGTTACTACACATTTAAGGGAGTGACCAGATTCGAATATAGGGTTGCCAACTTTCTAAAATAGTTTTACCGGCAAGAGGTAAGACAAAAATATAAACATCAGATAGAGTCAACTCCTTACTTTCATTTATAAACGAAGAATTTTTGGGAAGCTTATTAAGAAAATTTTGTAAAGATTTTTTTGTAAATTCTATCGCCCATGAAAGCCACCACTCCCTGTTGGCCGTTTTTCATTAAAATTCACTAGAACCTCCCAATTTAAGAAAAAATCTTAAATATAAAGTTTCAGTTCGATTGGTTAACGGTTAAATCAACTGTGCTGTAGAGAGGACACAGACAGACATATAGACCGGTATATACACCGACAGACAGATAGACCGACAGACATCAGCTCGAAACCCAACATTTTGAACTCAAGGGATTCCAAAATTAAAAGATACTAACGGAAAAGAAAGTAAAAAATTGAGGTATGACCAACATACGAATTTCTTTGCCGAACGGGAATTTTGAGAAACTAACTTAAGGAAACATAACCACGGATCCGTTCGAATTATTTCTGTTATTTTTATTGGTTTATTCTTCTTCTTCTTCCTTCTTATGATTTTGAAGCTTTCAAGAACCATTAATTCTGTTGCGAAATTTACTGCTCTGTTCTTCCAATGATTGCAAATTAAACTAAAACATCTATTCAGTATCTACGTTAGAAAAAAATTGCATTTTGGCAGATAACCAGTCGAATAATAATTTTATTTTATTTATAAAGTATTATTATTATTATTATTATTATTGAAGGGGCATGCGGGCGATCAGCCACCTCGCACTGCGACCTAAAAGATCTATTGTGCTGGGCCCATCTTAATTATCCATCCAGTCAATATTCAGGTTCTTAATGAACCTGACAATACTGCCTCCCGATACATGATTAATACTGTCTGGGCTTATTGCTCTCCCTCCTAGATGTTTACTACAGCATGTAGTTCCACTAGAAAGACGGTGGCATTGGAACCCAAGGACTTCGAGAGGGCTGTCCCACTCCCGTATATTCCTACTTTGGCCCAGTATTCCGTTTGATTTTACTCTTACGAGTTGCTGGGAATTGCGAATCGTCTAAATGTCACCCAGCTTTACTACAGGAAGGCTTAATTAAACTAGAGGGTGCCTGGTATCCAGAGTCCGCATATTTTGGACTGAATAACTTCTCAGCCATTCATCCATCGGCATATGCTGTTCCACATTAGATTAGGGTTTTGTGTCAAAGTTTTGCCAAATGGCCAAAAATGTGCCAAATGGCCTTAGTTACCAGTGGTTGCCACGAGGAGGCAGCACGTACACTTGCGAATTGTGAACAGGTTACCCCTTACACAATTGTACCCATCACGCAGCAGCCTAATGACTTGACCAGAACAGCTCACGTGATGCGCACCCTACTGGAAGATCATTGAGCTGGTAGATTAATCTACTCAACTTTGGTGCCCCCTCCAATAGACGATAAACCACCTATTTATAAAGTAACATTAAAACTGTTTAGCACTCAGCGCAGTGAAGTTACCAATCTTGTTCAAAAATCGATTGTTAAGTACGAGTTATACGAATTTTGGAGACTGCCGGTATGCAACAAATCGAAGTAATTGTTAAAAATTTTTTAACTTATAATGTTGCTTAGACTCAGCGGCATAGCAGCTGAAGACATTTCTGGTAGGAAAATCAAAGCCGGTAATGGGTTGATCGATTAATTTCAAGTTTCGGTTAACCGATAAGTTATTAACAATTTTTTCAGTACGGTGTTGAATATGTATCTTGGTGTGACCCTTTCGGGTTACGAATTTCAAGAACTGAAATTCTCAAAACATGATTATTTAAGCGTTATAATGAGAACTCGAAATGTTTTACATAATCACGTTTTTTCTGTTTTGGAAAAAACATTTATCTACTAATGCTTACATAATGGAAAACCATAAGCATCTCAAGCTAATTTCGTAAGAATTGTCTTCAGATACATTAGGATTTTAAAAATTGTAAGTGATTTTTCCAGATTATCGCTCGGAATGAAAGAAATTTTATAATGTTGCACCCGAAGCGACGTTGCGAAATTAATTTTCTGGAGGCGTCACCTATTTGATTGCTGCATTTAGTTAAATCTTTATCATTAGCATCACCTCCATTCTCTACTTTGTTATTGGCATACCATAAATATTCATACTGACCGTTGGTAAACATTTATTGAACCGATTCTAAGATTTGTTTGAATGACCATCATTGAATGACCCTGACAATAACAAGAGTTTGTGTTACTTACGTAGATTATTCAAAATTTTAGTTGAACTAGGTGACACTCTTGAAATCTGAGATTGTGAGATGTTTGAAGTTATTCGATATTTTTGAGATTATGCGACGCCTTCCAATTATTTGCCCGATTAAGATGTTTTTATGCTTTTGAATTGCTTAGCATCTTTTTATTACAGATTGTTAGTGATTTATTGATTTTTAGATTATTTTAGAATTCTAATTTTATTCGAGATTTTCGTAAAAATTTAGAATTTCTCGAGAATATCAAAATTATCGAGTCTAATTGAGTTTCTCTCACTGAGTTTTATGTAACAGATATTATTTGGGATTTGATACATATTTCGATTTTTTTTCTGGATTTAAATAGTGCGAAGTTTCTTGCCACCAAAGATATTTGAAAATATCGACATTATTCAATATTTTCGATATTATAGCCTTTTTAAAGAATACCATAATGCCTTCTTGCATATGCTTATTGCATAACTCAATCGCATATTGATCGAAAATTTAAAACAAACTCGAGGGATTAGATGTTTGAAGTACTGTCCGATTATTAGGCTTCTACCAAAATTAAAAATGCTGCATTTGGTGCCATTTAATTCCTCTCGGAATAGATTGAATTTCGAATCAAAAAGACACATCGCTACTTCCAAAGAACAATGCCACAGCTGTATGAATATTTTTTTAATATATCAAGCACATGTAACAACCATATTTAAATTATAAGGTAGTTGTGACCTGCTTGGAGTATCAAAAAATGGTTATAGCACTTCGTAAGGTTATATCCTTTTTCTATTGTGGTTCCTGAAAATTTTAATTTACAGCACTTTTATCCTTGTTCTTCGGAAGAAGCGATATGTGTAAGTAAAACAGTTTATTCTGACCTCGTCCTATTAATTATCCTTAATTTTTAAAGTTCTAGCAAGCAGTAACTTAATTGATCTGAAGCTCTTTAATCAGAAGCTTGCTAGCGGCACTCTTCCTAAGTATTTATAAGATATGAATCCCAGTAAATATAAAAAAAACAATTAACCGGCCACCAAACGGTGAATTTGGCAACAACAGAGCAAATTTAAAATTTGGTACATTCCTCAAGGCTTTTAATACGATTTACAACACGGTAATATTTGACTGGAAGTGGGTTTTCATCTCCTCTCGGAGGTATTGAAAAATATTTTGCCAAACAATTTTCCGGTTTATTGGAGTGCGAATAAGAAAAGTGGGTGACATTGACTATATTCGACGATTGAGCTTAAACATGCAATATTCCAGAAATAAAAAAGTATAGTACGAAAAAAACCTAAATTTTAAAGCCTTATAGCATTGTTTGATAATGCTTCCGTTCATCCGATGTACATCAATGAAATATCAGACAAAATGAAATTCGCAACCACCATAATGCAACCAATGGATCAAGGCGTAAACTACTTGATATCACCGATTCATGTGGCAATATGGTAATAAGCATGAACTTAAGCCATTATTTATAAATGGCGTTTGAAAAATGTTATGGGCAGACTGTCGGAGTAAGAGTGCGCAATAAATGGATATTGATATTGCTGAAAGTTACGATGTTTATCAAAATGTGGCTGAACTAGTTTATACTACAAATATTGCGGGCATGGAAATTGCAGACATCGAAGAAATAATTTTCGGTCCCGGAAAAATGTCTAATAGATATTTGATTAAACAGCCAGAAATGGGGATTGTGGGGCAGTAGCAGGGAGCGAGATTTACCTTAAAAAAAAAGTCAGTTCCAGCTCAAACTACATTAAAACAATATTTTATTCCAGCACATCTCAAAATAACAATGAATTAATTTAGTCATTTGATTTAACGACGTATTATTGAATTATATAACTTAAATAAACTTCATTTTATGTGTTTTATTAAAAATAATGAAAAAATCAAGTATTTTCAACAATTTATATATACACTTTTCAAAAATAAAATTCATAACTAATATTTATGTAAACAAATTTGTTTCGAATTTGAATGTAATTTTTACAGAACCAAGTACCGACGCAAAATGAGGTATTGGTGTACAAACGTTAGTTAATTAGTTGCATTAGTTTTTAGTCACCCAATATACCACTACAAACTTCGCGGCGTACATTCCACCTCGAATGTGTATTGGGCTGACTTCCCCTTCATGCTTGGCTGGACCACTCAAACCACGACGCACACATACACACATACACAAAATAAAATTAAATTTAATTAAAAAAAATCAAAAATTAATCTCGTCTCAATCTTGTAAGCGACAATACGTCGCTCGTGGTGTTGGCCGCCAAAACATTTTTTAGTAACAAAATGGTGGTGAAAAATATAATGAAAAACTGTGTTTTAAATAATAATGTTATTTTAATAAATAAATTATAAATGTAAAATAATAAATTAAATTAAAATTGTATTTACAATTATTTATTGTGTTCCACATTAGTGACCACCAACGGCAGTGTTTACAGCAACTACAACACGCATCAGAAAACGGAAGCTTGGTGCGGTATTTCGTTACAGGCGACAACATATTTAACGGTACGTCAACCACACCATTCACATATGGAGGTGTACACCGTCACACATACACCGATCACCTCACACCAACGGTACCAGCCGCAGCGAGACAAACACCATCACCACTATCGCCACCAACACGCCGTCCCCACCATTACGGCCGATATAGATGACATCATCAACAACACTAAATCGACATACATACAGTACATACTAACACGCACGACACGGACAGATGCACACGCATACAAACACGTGTCATCCAACAGAACTAGCAGCAACATCACCAGTATCGCCTAAACAACAGCAACGGCCACTCTGTCTAACAGCAGCGGAATCAACATGAAAATCATTATCACACGATCACCATCGGCAAGCAGCGATAGTATTAACATTGTTACCGCCAATGCTATCATCACTACCATCGCCGCCACATTGATCATCGTTGCACGGCATATAATTACCATCGACATCCAATACAAAAAAACGACACCATCCCATCGCTTACCGCGCCATTACTACCGTCAGCACTAACAGTGTCACAGTGCACGTATATATGCTTTCGTCATCGCAGTCATCATTACGACTACCGGCGACATCAGCAGCATCGTTACCGCTATCATCACACCACTTGGGAGCAACATCATGATCACCATCATCACTATCATGACCACCATGACGACAGTACCACACCATCACAGCCATCACCGCCTTCAGCAATAACAATAACATCAACTCATTTTTTTTTTGATACAAAATTGGAAATTTATCACCACCATATTTTATTTTAAAAAAAAATTTTTGGATTCATTTTATTCTTAACTTTTTAGATTCAATAAATTAATCTTGTTTTGTGTTTTATTCAAATGACTCGCTCCAATGGTCGTACATCAAAACGACCACCCATCCATTTCCCACCGCGCCACACCCCGCAATTTATAAGGCCACAGTCAAAACTCACTTCGACTGTCGCCGTATAACTTTCCATGTCACTGGGATACAGTCGAGACTTACTTCGACTGTTCCACCCTCTCACGAGAAAGTCGAGACACACGTCGACTTTCTTCGGGCACAGTCGAGTCCGTGGACTGGCCTCAAAGCGGCCACTGCCAACATCTTTTGGCTGTCCTCAAAGCTGACTCCAGACTTGAGAATTCATTTTCTGGTCTAGCATGTCACAGCTTTGCCAACTATGACATGGAAATTCGGTCACTGCACCATTCCTGTGTCGGACTGGTATAGTGTACAGTAAGGGAAGGCTAGAGGTACACATCAGGTATTGGTCGAAGCCCCTTGCTCCCAACCTACCTGGTGTGTGCTTCGACGCTTCCTTTTACCGCTGCCTACCTGCGTAGCACGACACAGACTGGACACTCACTCACTTGCGTCACCAGACATCTTAAAACAGATATGTCTGCACAACACACTTCAATGGAGGAAGATAAAAGATACTCATCTCGACGAATATCCTCCTTCACACCTACTGACGACACCTACATCGACCGACCACACTCTCCTCCCTTTCACTCTGTCGCGGCCCATCAACTCCTTTAATGTATCTAACGAGATAAGACATTTCAACGGAGCGATCGCTACTCCTGTTCGGCTGTTCAAGTATCAGTCTCTGAATACACAGACAGACCGAAACCAACCATGTGTCGCAGGGGGAACTCATTTGCGGAGGAGTCCTGTAGCGGTTCACCCAATAAACCACTACAAACTTGGCGGCGTATATTCCACCTCGAATGTGTATTGGGTTGACTTCCCCTTCATACTTGGCTGGACCAATTATAACACGACGCACACATACACACATACACAAAATAAAATTAAATTTAATTAAAAAAAATCAAAAATTAATCTCTTCTCAATCTTGTAAGCGACACTACGTCGCTCGTGGTGTTGGCGGCCAAAAAATTTTTTAGTGACAAAATCGTAGTGAAAAATTTAATAAAAAAACTGTGTTATAAATAATAAAGTTATTTTAATAAATAAATTAACTATAATTGTATGTAAAATAATAAATTAAATTAAAATTGTATTTACAATTAGTCGGAGATACCCAATTTTTTTTACTTCTATTTCATATTTATTCAAAGTATATTTTACCTACATACGACTATTTGTGCAATCATTCTTTTATTTAACTACATAATACTTATAAAAATTACTTTATTTGGGAGATCAATTGTAAAAAATTGAGAGGAAAGTCAATAATAAAAATCATCATAAGCACAAAGCTTCTGGTGTGAGATTAACTGCCAAACGATGCCTGAGAACTATCGTTATGGGCATTTTGAACATAAGTAATCCTGTATCATATTCAATATTTCATTTAATTTTTAATTTTATTTTTATAGACAAATTTTTTTTTTAAGATACGTACCGTCCATTTTTAATATGAGAGTCTGCTATACTCTAAACTATTTCTTCAATTTGTTTTCTGGATGCCTTCTTAATTTTTTCCCCGATTTTCCACTCCTACGATAGTTAAGTTACTGGTATTTATGGTTCTCGCATTGCTGCCATACATTATTCTTTCGTAATCGGCTTATGAATACATTAACTACTTTTAATATACTTCTTTTTTTGATTATGCTAGGCACTTTAGTTTATGCATATACAAATCATGGAAATAATTATCGTGCTAATTTTCGATAAAGGGGATCTAATAATTTGATCACTGACTGTATGTTCAGTAAAAAATCATTTTAATGTTACTGTAATTTGATCTGACATTTTACTATAATCATAGAAATGCAAAATTACCTATTCAATCATCTAGATTTGATCAGTGAACATCCTCTAAATAAACTCCTATAGTCAAAATGGATATTCAGTAATAAGGGTCAACCTTTTAAGGTATTCTAAAATTATAAAATTACCCATTCGATAAAATAAATTTAACCAGAAAAAACCTATTAATGGGTTGTTATACTTACAGCAAAATATACCGATACTACTGAAATTGCAGAAATGTGATGTTTATTTTCCAAATATAAGACCAAAAATGGTTTTCGTACAAGTACAAAAATTCGGTTAATAAAATCGGCTAAATTGGTGAACGGCTAGCTAAATTTAGAATAAAGCGATCGTCTTAGAAGAGCTAAAATAAATACTTAATCATCAGATGATTAATAATGAGTGAAGTTTTTTTAAGGTAGGGCCAGGAGTTGTGCATTACCAGCTTTTACTACTATAAAAGGTTATTTGCAATTTTACTAATACGTAGTTGCAATAACTTACTGTGAAACGTTAACCGAGATATACCTGTACTTTGCGTATTATAATATTATTAAGAACCAAATCCAATTTAATTTTAATTTTTATTTATTTATTTTATATCTACGTACAGAATTGTTTTAATATTGATATACAGAATTATTAAATAAAAATGAATTAACATCAAAATGATAAATGGCTAATGTTAATAGGAAAATGTTACATGTTATTTTTTGTAACACTAGTTAGTTGGTTTGTTGACAAGATTTATTGATATCCAGAAAATTAATTTGTTATAAAAGAATATTCGCGGGGGATACCGCATACGTCGATATTTTATAATGATAAGTTTCATGTCACATTATGAATCGCTATCGATCAGCTGATCTGTTGATCGATTTAATTATTTTTTGTTTGTGGTTGTTGTTGGGGAGATTACATCATCCGTTGCATTCTGTATAAAAATATATACATATATATAATTGCAACAAGGACATCACGTTGATGACTTGTACATTGTCATGGGTAATTATTGAGTTTTATAAATTGGGTTAACTAATTTCCAAAAATTAGTGCGTGTTTCGTTTAAGAACAAGAAGATGAAGGAAATAAATAATTTTTTTAGTAAATTTGAGATTTCAGGTTTAGGGTGAAATTTTAAAAGTGAGAAACAGAAAGGAACTTAAATTCTTGACGATTTTAAATAATACAAAATGAAACAATGTATATTTCAATAAAATAAGGTTAAATTTATTGATAAAAAATAATAAAAATTTTATAGGATTTTGTGTATAACAATGCCATTAATACAAATCTGAATTCATTTTATGGCATTTTTATTAAAATTTGTATAATAAATAAATAATTATTAGTTATGTTTAGAATATACGCGACAGAGTAATTTTGTTTTGTGTATGGTGAATAAAACACCAATATTTTTTTTTGCAATTATGACTATTTATGATTCGAAGGTAAGCAAGATACTAGATTCCAAAAATGACTTATTATTGGCTAATACAATTTTTAAATAAATTAAATAACAATACAAATGGGGAACAATACTAATTTTCTAATTTGAATCACCTTAAAGTTCCAAGGAAACTTCAGAAATGTTGGGAAGCAGTAGTTAACCGCTTAAAAATTTAAATTGATTTATGTTTCTAATTTCTGAGAACACCACTCTTAAAATAAAACAAATTAATTAGAAGCCCTAAAAGTTTTAAAGCAGAAACAAGGAATTCAGTTTTACATTTTCGGATAAACGGTGCTAAAGTAGTTATTGATCAAACCGTTAAAGGCCTTGTGATTGCGAACAAATTGTTGCAACCATATATTATGGTTAGTTTATATTAGAATTCGTTAACCTGCCAAACATGAAACCACATCTTCCACCAGGTTAACTAAATCTATATTTTTGGACTAACGTTTTATACTCTGCTGGTTTTAGATTTATTGACAATTCGTCCTGAAGGGTACAACATCATGGCAATACCTAAATCAGTAAAACTTCTGGGTTCTTTTCCGAGTAGATTTCAACGAATGATCATTTTACCGTTAGAACCAACTTTCCCGAAAATCTAAATCCGATCAATATATCAAATTAACTATTGGTAATGTTTCAAAGTTTAGCACACTGGGTTGGTTTTAAACATCCAAAGTCCTAATATTAAAATTTTCAGGTATTATAAAAACCATCGCATTGCCTAGGTTGTAACTTTTTCCATGTGTTACTGCCACATTAACATGAATAGCTTCGCCATTTGAGTTACCAGGCAAACTGAAAAAATTTATTACGAGCATCAGATATATTAAACTACACTTACTAACCTCTTTTGGCCGTTTTGCTACATTATTTGACAGTCAATTCATGCAGTAAAATATTAGTCTTTCTCCTAAATGTTGTATTTAAATATTTAAATTAAACCCACCAACTTCACCAATAAAAGCAAACCCTTGAATGAAGCCGGTACCACACTCATAATTTAACTGTTTTAGAACTTTTCCATGAAGCATAAAATCCACAAATTAAATTCCGAGTTGCGTTTGGATCAAAGTGCAATTCGTTTGATTAAATTATCAGATATTTATCGTAATTGAACCATACTGTCACAAAGCAAGTGAAACAGACACACTTGAGAAATATTATTATCCAATATTATTATACCAGCGTTTTTTGTCGTAAAGTTTAGGCGACATATTTATCAATTAATATTTCTTAAGCCTGGCGTCTGCCTTTCATAATAACTAGCCCACTTGCCTAGTAAATTTGTTAGCGATGATTATAGCTGCACAAATTAGTTTTAAACACAAAAAAAATATCCGTAGCTATATATGAACTTCAATTATGTACAGGAAGTAATTTAATTCAATTAGAAAAATAAAAAATTACGACTAATTGCAATAACATTTCAATTAATTTTCAATTTTTTTTTCTCTTCTACTTGTAAATATGTTCCAGTACTTGCAGTTAAATCCTTAACAGCGTTTTTTTTTTTTTTTTTTTTTTTTTTTTTGATTTATTTCAAGACCAAACATAACCAATGTCAACTAAACGTAGATATATACTTATTGTAGGTGTGGTATTCTCAATATATTTGCGATTAATATTTTAATGCAACAGCTGTTGCAACCAAATTGCAGTCCGTTTTCGTGTCAAATTACTTTGTGGTAATTTTTTTCATTTGAAAGGTCATCTCAGCTTAAATATAATCAAATTAGTATTTTAATCTATTCGTGTATCGCCACATACATAAGACTGATTTGAAGATTACAATCAAAAAAGTAAAAAATACTTTAATAATTCCGTATTTTAATTTTTAGTTTTTTTTTTTTTTGGTTTTAATGTAAATTTGTCTTCTGCCCAAATTTGTATTATACGATATGGGTAATGTCGCGAGAAGAGTCAAAGTACTTAGGCGCAATGTTGTGGAGTAAGATAAAAAAAACCGATTTTTTTTATCGAAATTGCGGTATATAACTACATGAATTGGTATGTAGGTTTCATTGACTTTTGTCCGATTAAATGTAAATTGTTAATAAAAAAAAACAAATTCGTTTATATCAGTATTTTTCGTTCGATAGTTTTTTGAATTTTTATACACAGCATAAAAATGTTAAACTTTATTTATGGGCAATATATTTGAAACATGTGCAATTAAATTCAAAATAATTAGTAATGTAGGTATAATATGTCAACTAAGTCATCGACTTTAACCCCTACAAGTTGATCGATTAATTTGAACTGTATAGGTTATTGTAATGTAATCTGACAACTTAATTGGAGTGATTCAAACTTATGCTAAAAGTAAATAGAGATCTTATAACGGGTATCATGAGAATCAATTCCCAATTTGCAAAATAATTATTTCTATTACAACAACTAATTAACATTAGTAGGTATGTCATTTATGTCAAAGGCAAAAACATTCCTATTCAGTATACTTATGTATTTTTGTATTATGTAATAATTATTTTGGGCAGAAATTATTTTAAGCTAACGATCATTCACTACAAAGTGTGCAACAGGTGGTGAACATTTTAAGTAGAACATTAACTGTAACCAAATCCTAAATTAACCCTTAAAATTTCAATCGTCTGAATTTATATAAGATATTATAAAGTTCAAAACTTTCAACATACAATAAGCAACATACCAACGTCGCATTCCACAGCTTATATTAAAGATTTGAATAATTTTTATTGGGTTGAGGTGGAACTTTTAAAGTTAATTTAAATCTATAACTTCTTTTCGTGCATGTAATTCATTAGCTGTGACAAATATTGATGCATTTCTAAGCTCAAATTAGAATATTTTACGAATTTTTTGTTAGCGCGTGTCATGTTACTGCTATGTAAGAATCGGGGTTAGCTTGTATAATTTTTATTGAGTGGCAACGAGATTTTTAGAGTCAATTTTATTAAATATATTCTCTTCCTGCATGTAATTCATTAGCTGTGATTACCAACTGCACGTAATTTGTCTGCTGTGATAACTTAAACTTATTTTGATACTTTTTATTGGGTCTAAACGGAACTTTAAAAGAAAATTTAAATTTATGCTTTCTCTTCCTGCATGTAATTCAGTAACTGTGACAACAAATTGTGGTTATTCGAAAGTCAAATTACTATATTTAACGAACTTTTCGTTGTAACGAATTGTGTTATTGTTATTTATTATCCATACTTAGTTTGTGTAATATTTTTTGGGTCGCAGGAATTTTTACAGTAAATTTTAGTAAATGCATTCTCTTCCTGCATGTAATTCAATAGCTGTGATAACCAATTGCATGTAGTTTGTTAGCTGTGATAACTCTAGATTATTTTGATAATTTTTATTATTCCTAAACGGGATTTTTAAACGGAATTTTAAGTTATGCGTTCTCTTCCTGCATGTAATTCATTGGCTGTCATTACCAATTGAATTTTTCGAATTTTAAACTACTTTGTTTTACGAATTTTTCGTTAGCACGAGTTATGTTACTGCTATTTATGATCCATGGTTAGTTTGTAAAATTTTTATTGGGTCGCAACAGAATTTTTAGAGTAAACTTAATTTTTAAATTTCTTCCTGCATATAATTCAGTAGCTGTGACAACCAATTGTGGTTTCCAAGGTCAAATTACTATAACTAAAGAACTTTTCGTTAGGGCGAGTCGGGTTATTGTTATTTATTATCCTTACTTATTTTGTACAATTTGTTTTTGGATCGTTGGAATTATTACAGTAAATTTAAGTAAATGCATTCTTTTCCTGTATGTAATTCAAAAGCTGAGATAATCAATTGCATGTAGTTTGTTAGCCGTGATAACTCTAGATTATTTTTTTGATTAGGTCGAAACGGAACTTTAAAAGGAAATTTTAAGTTACGCATTCTCTTCCTGCATGTAATTCATTGGCTGTCATTACCAATTGTACTTTTCGAATTTAAACAACTTTGTTTTACAAATTTTTCGTTAGCACGAGTTATGTTACTGCTATTTATGATCCATGGTTAGTTTGTAAAATTTTTATTGGGTCGCAACAGAATTTTTAGAGTAAATTTAATTTTTAAATTTCTTCCTGCATGTAATTCAGTAGCTGTGTCAACCAATTGTGGTTTCCATGGTCATATTTCAATAATTAACGAATTATTTGTTAGAGCGAGTCTTGTTATTGTTATTTATTATCCATACTTAATTTGTAAAATTTTTTTTGGTTCTCTGAAAATTTTACAGTAAATTTTAGTAAATGCATTCTCTTCCTGCATGTAATTCAATAGCTGTGATAACCTATTGTATGTAGTTTTTTAGATGTGATAATTTTAGATTATTTTGATAATTTTTAATAGGTCGAAACGGAACTTTAAAACGAAATTTAAAGTTATGCCATTCTCTTCCTGCATGTAATTCATTGGCGGTCATTTCCAAATGTACTTTAAGAATTTTTACTAATTTTTCGTTAGCACGAGTTATGTTACTGCTATTTATGATCCATGGTTGGTCTGTAAAAATTTTATTGGGTCGCTACAGAATTTTTAGAGTAAATTTAATTTATAAATTTCTTCCTGCATGTAATTCATTAGCTGTGATAACTATTTGTATGTAATTTGTCTGCTGTTATCAATTTAATTAATTTTGATTCTTTTTATTGGGTCTTAACGGAACTTTAAAATAAAATTAAAATTTATGCTTTCTCTTCCTGCATGTAATTCAGTAGCTGTGATAACAAATTGTGGTTATTCGAAAGTCAAATTACTATATTTAACGAACTTTTTGTTGGAGCGAGTCGCCCTATTGTTATTTATTATCCATACTTAGTTTGTGTAATTTTTTTTGGGTCGCAGGAATTTTTACAGTAAATTTTAGTAAATGCATTCTCTTCCTGCATGTAATTCAATAGCTGTGATAACCAATTGCATGTAGTTTGTTAGCTGTGATAACTCTAGATTATTTTGATACTTTTTTTATGTCGAAACGGAATTTTAAAAGGCAATTTTAAGTTATGCGTTTTCTTCCTGCATGTAGTTCATTGGCTGTCATTACCAATTGAATTTTTCGAATTTTAAACTACTTCGTTTTACGAATTTTTCGTTAGCACGAGTTATGTTACTGCTATTTATGATCCATGGTTAGTTTGAAAAATTTTTATTGGGTCGCAACAGAATTTTTAGTGTAAATTTAATTTTTAAATTTCTTCGTGCGTGTAATTCAGTAGTTGTGACAACCAATTGTGGTTTTTAAAGGTCAAATTACTATAATTAACGAACATTTCGCTAGAGCCAGTCTTGTTATTGTTATTTATTATCCTTAGTAAGTTTGTACAATTTTTTTTGGATCGCTCTTCCTGCATGTAATTCAATAGCCGTGATAACCAATTGCATGTAGTTTGTTAGCCGTGATAAATCTAGATTATTTTGATAATTTTTATTAGGTCGAAACGGAACTTTAAAAGGGCATTTTTAATTATGCGTTCTCTTCTTGCATGTAATTCATTGGCTGTCATTACCGATTGTACTTTTTGAATTTAAACAACTTTGTTTTACAAATTTTTCGTTAGCACGAGTTATGTTACTGCTATTTATGATCCATGGTTAGTTTGTAAAATTTCTATTACGTCGCAACCGAATTTATAGTGTAAATTTAATTTTTAAATTTCTTCTTGCATGTAATTCATTAGCTGTGCCAACAAATTGTGGTTTTTCAAAGGTCAAATTACTATATTTAACGAACTTTTTGTTGGAGATAGTCGTCTTATTGTTATTTATTATCCATTCTTAGTTTGTGTAATTTTTTTGGGGTCGAACGAATTTTTACAGTAATTTTAAGTACATGCATTCTCTTCCTGCATGTAATTCAATAGTTTTAATAACTAATTGCATGTAGTTGGTAAACTGTGATAATTTTAGATTATTTTGATAATTTTAATCAGGTCGAAACGGAACTTAAAAAGGAAATTTTAAGTTAAGCATTCTCTTCCTGCATGTAATTCATTGGCTGCTCTTACCAATTGTTCTTTTCGAATTTTAAACAACTTTGCTGTACAAATTTTTCATTACCACGAGTTATGTTACTGCTATTTATGATCCATGGTTAGTTTCAAAAATTTTTATTGGGTCGCAACAGAATTTTTAAGTAAATTTAAATTTTAAATTTCTTCCTGCATGTAATTCATTAGTTGTGATAATCATTTATATGTAATTGGTCGGTTGTGATAAATTTAATTAATTTTGATACTTTTTATTGGGTCTAAACGAAACTTTAAAAAAAAATTAAAATTATGCTTTCTCTTCCTGCATGTAATTCAGTAGGTTCGATGTTGTTTCAAAGGCCCAATTACTATATTTAACGAACTTTTCGTAAGAGCGAGTCGTGTTATCCTAATTTATTATACATACTTACTTTGTACAATTTTTTTTGGGTCGCAGGAATTTGTACAGTAAATGTTAGTAAATGCATCCTCTGTCATATCCAATTGCATGTAGTTTGTTAGCTGTGAAAACTCTAGATTATTTCGATAATTTTCATTTGGTCGAAACGGAACTTTCAAAGAAAACTTTAGTTATGCATTCTCTTCCTGCATGTAATTCATTGGCTGTCATTAACAATTGTACTTTTCGTATTTTAAGTTATGCTACTGCTATTTATTATCCATGGTTATTTTGTAAAATTTTTATTGGGTCGCAACAGAATTTTTAGAGAAAATTAAATTTTAAAATTTTTTCCTGCATGTAATTCAGTAGATGTGATAAACATTTGTATGTAATTTGTCGGCTATGATAAATTTAATTAATTTTGATACTTTTTATTATTGCGTCTAAACGGAACTTTAAAAAAAAATTAACTTATGTTACTGCTATCTATGATCTATGGTTAGTTTGTAAAATTTTTTTTGTGTCGCAACAGAATTTTTAGAATAAATTTAATTTATAAATTTCTTTCTGCATGTAATTCATTAGCTGTCATAAACATTTGTAATTTTGATACTTTTTATTGGGTCTGAACGGAACATTAAAAGAAATATTAAATTTATGCTTTCTCTTCCTGCCTGTAATTCAGTAGCTGTGACAACCAATTGTGGTTTTCGAAAGTCAAATTACTATATTTAACGAACATTTCGCAAGCATTTCGAGTTTTTGTAAGTTATTATCCATACTTAGTTTGTACAGTAAATTTTAGTAAATGCATTTTATTCCTGCATGTAATTCAATAGCTGTGATAACCAATTGCATGTAGTTTGTTAGTTGTGATAATTCAAGATTAATTTTATTAGGTTGAAACAGAACTTTACAAGGAAATTTTAAGTTATGCATTCTCTTCCTGTATGTAATTCATTGGCTGTCCTTACCAATTGTACTTTTCGGATTTTAAACGTTTTAAAAAAATTTTGTTCGCACGAGTTATGTTACTGCTATTTATGATCAAGTGAGTTTGTACAATTTTTATTGGTTCGTAAGAGAATTTTTAGAATAAATTTAATTTATAAATTTAGCTGTGATAACCATTTGTGTGTAATTTGTCGGCTGTGATAAATTTAATTAATTTTGATACTTTTTATTGGGTCTAAACGGAACTTTAAAAGAAAATTTAAAATGATGCTTTCTCTTACTGAATGTAATTCAGTAGCTGTGATAACCAATTTTCGTTCTGATGGTCAAATTACTATATTTAACGAACTTTTCTGTAAACCGATCCGTCTTATTGTTATTTATTATCCATACTTAGTTTGTACAGCTTTTTTTGGGTCGCAGGAATTTTTACAGTAAATTTTATTAAATGCATTCTCTTCCATCATACAATTATATAGCTGTGACAACCAATTGCATGTAGTTTGTTAGCTGTGATAACTCTAGATTATTTTGATAATTTTTATTATGTCGAAGCGGAATTTAAAAAAAAATTCTAAGTTATGTATTCTCTCCCTGCATGTAACTCATTGTCTGTCATTTCCAATTGTACTTTAAGAAATTTAAACTAATTTGTTTTACGAGTTTTTCGTTAGCGCGAATTATGTTACAGCTATTTATGATCCATGGTTAGTTTGTAAAAATTTTATAGGGTCGCAACAGAATTTTTAGAGTAAATTTAATTTATGAATTTTACCTGCATGTAATTAATTAGCTCTGATAACGAATTGTATGTAATTTGCACCTGGAATAAATTTAATTAATTTTGATACTTTTTATTAAGTCTAAATGGAACTTTAAACGAAAATTTAAATGTATGCTTTCTCTTCTTTTTTTTTGGGTCGCAGGGATTTTTACAGTAAATTTTAGTAAATGCATTTTTTTCCTGCATGTAATTCAATAACCAATTGCATGTAGTTTGCTTGCTATGATAACTCTAGATCATTTTGATAATTTGTATTATGTCGAAACGGAACTTTAACATGTATTTTTAGGTTATGCATTCTCTTCCTGCATGTAATTCATTGGCTGTCATTTCCAATTGTACTTTTTGAATTTTAATCTACTTTGTTTTACAATTTTTTCATTAGCATGAGTTATGTTACTGCTATTTATGATCCATGGTTAGTTTGTAAAATTTTTATTGGGTCGCAACAGAATTTTTAGAGTAAATTTAAGTTTACGCTTTCTCTTTGCGCATGTAATCATTAGCTGTGATAAGCAGTTATATGTTTTTCGTTAGTAATGATAACAATAATTGTTTTTGATACTTTTCATTGGATCTAAACGGAATTTTTAAAGCAAATTTAATTGTAGGCATTCTCTTCCTGCATGTAATTGATTACCTTTGATAAACAGCTCTACTTTTCGTAGCTCAAATTAAAATATTTCAATAAAATTATCGTTAACGCGAATCCTGTTATTGCTATTTATTAACCATAGATCCTCTGTATAATTTTGTTGGTCGCAACGGAATTTTTAGTGTAAATTTTGGATTATGTATTCTCTACCATAAACACTGATAATTTGGAAAGCAGCAGGATTTACGGCGACCGATTCTCCAACAATAGGAAAATCAATATCGCAACAGGTAGCGGCATTGTAAAATGACTGTTGCTAGTTCTGATTATATCGTATAAGTTTTTTTTAAACTACAAAAGCTTTAGAAGCCTTTTAAATATATCTAACGTATAACATAGTTTTAACACTATACGGGCTCAACAAAAATTTCCAATGTGATTAAGTTTAACTTACTTCATTAAAAGGTCCATATTGCTTACTTGGTTGCACTACAGTGTTTTCCAGGTCCTGTATTTCTAGTGACGTTCTAAAATGCAAACCAAAATTAACTTGAAATATTTTTATTTTTTATTAATTTAACTGATTTTTAAACCAAAATCAAAAATATAATTAACAAATATATTTTTAGTTGCAACCCCCATTTTCCAAAATTAAATCTAATGCTTGCTCTGTTGCGTTTCTTGTTTCTGATAAAATTATAGAATGGTATGGCTGACCCATGCTACACTTTTCCGCCGTTATATTATGTAATCCTTTGTCGACAAACACTAACACTCCATCGGAAGATTCCTTCCACATTGGATTAAAGCATAAATTAATTTCATGTAGATTTAATGTTGCAGATTCATCAAAATTTACCGATTTTAATTGGTTTTCGCTCAAATTGAGTTCCGATAAGTGTTCAGCAACGTGGCTATCGATATTTGCTAGCACAAACGATTCAAGAGAATTTTTGCTCAAATCAATTGCGATTGACTCGATTTTTTGAAATTGGGAAGGATAGGGAATTGTCGGCATAGTTGTTAAATTTCGATCGCTACAAGAAATCCAAACTTTGCCAAGAAATGGATTATATTTGCATGAGCACTCTCCTGGACAATTATTATTGTAGTCATTTGTATAATGATTTTCCATTTCCTCACATGCCAAAAAGACTGAGAATATCACTTTTGATTTGGTTAAGTAAATATTGATTACATTTGTTCCTTGTATATATAGTTTAAATACATCCTTTATAAACCGACAGTCATTACACAAAGGAGAATCTGTTCGCACATCGGTTTCAATAAATGCCCTCGAAATATTAACAGTTCTTTCTAATTGTGTGTTAGGAATTACTTCATATTCAATTTCATCAGCATTTAGATCCGCCATATATAAACCGAATTCCGCATCGTAAGTCCGCATATCCATTCTATTTTGTCGGTCAGGAAATTTGTCAAAATCGCTGAGTTTGAAATTTGTTAAATTACATAACCCCAAATTAGTGTAAGTAATATTAGGATTCTCCAAAATAGGTAAAAGTGAGTTAAAATCTTGCACATAAGATCCTGCGAATGAGACACTTGCCCTTTGGTTGAGAAATATTAAATCCAATGGAATGCTTAAAATAAAAAATCAAAATTATTACAGTTTTTACAGTTGTTATATTCGTATATGGGTCTAATTTAGATTGAGGCAACGATAATTATCAGCCAATAAACGAGAGGATTTAGTTAAACAGAATGCAATACTAATACACGTTTGATAGTCATGTTCAAAATTTAAATTTTGTGTGTCAGAAATTATTGTATATATCTCTGTTTGATTTCCTAAAAAGATTCCGTAAAAAAAGATCTAGATTTTCATTTGAACTAGAAGAAAAACAAAGTGACTTTGAAATGACCTCGGAAAGGTTCACCTACTTTCCTCCTTGCAACCGATTAATATTTGATTTTTCACTCGTTATTTGCTTGTCCCAATTAAAATATCTCACCCAGCATATAAACTCAAAACTTACCCAGATTGTAAAAATTGATTTTCTCCCAAAAATGTGTACGATAATTTTGGATTGGTGCTAAATACATTCGGGTGCAAGCTTTTCAACTTGTTATTCGATAAATTAAGGTTGCGCAATTTGTTCAAGTTCCAAAATAATTTTTCAGGAATTATTTCCAGATTCAAACCCGACAGTATCACAACTTCCAAATTTTCTAGTCCCCCGAATAAATCTTCATGTACAACAATTGTTTCAAGGTCATTGTACGTCCTGAATGTTATTTGCTTCAAAGTTATATGTTGCCCGAATAAATTTGGTTGGTTTAGCGTGTTAACATTATCAAATGAAAATTGTGTAATTTCAAAATATTGTTTAAGATTTGTAAATCGTTGAAGATTATTTTGTGTTAAGCCCACAATTTCGACACAATTTTCGTCGAGTTTTGTCAATGTCTCCGGTTGTTCTTTTGTTGCAAAATTGAATTCCTTTAGTTTTGAGGTACATTGTGCGGATGAATAGATGACAAAAACATTTAATAAAATTAATCCACAATTTAACTTCATGTTTGAGATTTTCACGATTACTTTTTTTCACTGACACTTATTGCAATTATAGATCGTTTATGTTATCTCGTCAAAATAAAAAATAAAACTGATGATAATTTATTTATACTCTAATTGAGATGTAAAATTGTATTTTTACTTGTTCGGACTTTATACGTTCTTATCAAATATTGTGTCAGTATTTGTGAACCGCTAAATGAAAAATGGAAATAATTGATTAAAGTCAGGCATAATAAAGTTATCTATTCGTTTTGATATATACTTGCAGCCATCATGCAAATAAATTTTTGAATACAGGGTAACATTTTCAATTGTAGTTTGAAAAAAAAAATTGTCAAGCTCGATCCTAAATATTGGCGAAATCAAATAAAGCTCCTCAGTCAATTGACATTTTGCTAAATCGGTTAATCCAACGATAAACCGCGAAGCGTGAAATTATTTTCCAAAAAGATTTTTGCTACAATTTATATTCAACCGTAAATTATCGCCATTAGCTTAGCAATTTCGAATTTCCTCAAAAACAAGAAATTGGTGGCGGACCAGCAGGCATCGCTTGGGCCTTACAAAAAACAATTAAAAATGCGGCACTATAGGAGAGGACAATTTAACGAAAATTTAACCGGCCATCCCCATTGTCTTTCGATGAAATTTGGCATTCCATGTTGTTGCTTTGATTAAAAATGTGTCTTAGCCAAATTAATTGGCGCCTCAGTTTGTATATTTCCCGGTCAATTAGTGTAGCTTTCTATCGTCATTTTAGGAATTAACGAGATCTTTGACCACCTATAGTGATATGCAAAACTCCAGACACTTTACATATTGATTGCTTATCTTCCTTTTATCGAACTCCTATTTCCTCAATGAGGCATTCATTTCCACATTTGCAGAATGCAATGGCTGATATGTATTTTGATTTTTCTGCGCAGATTCGTGCAATGCGATTAATATTACCGTCTGCACCAAATCCCCAAACATTTCGGTTACCACTAATCATATAAAAAATTATTATATAAGACTTACTTACGTGGTCGTAGAAACCTGTGAAAATATTTTTTTGAAATTAAAGAAAAGCCTGGAAGTCAAAGTCTGGAAAAACAGCAATCGCCCTTATACAGGGTAGAAGCATTTAGAGATGAATACAAATGAAATGAATGAATATAGCCAACAACTTCTACAATTCAAAGCGAGGCAGATTTTTTTAGATGAAAGCACTAACAGATGCACGTTAAAGGAAGATTTTTATTTCTATGCCATGATTTTTAGTAGCATAATGTTTATGGTTAATTATGTGGATAGATTTGTGTCTATTTGAATAACTACACGATGGTGATATTTAATTTATAAAGCATCATCTTTATTTCTTTCTATATGTTTTAATATTCCTCTTCTCAAAAAAGTGGTTTTTTCTTTTAATTATTTAAATGCAACTACTAAAATCACTTCTTCTTTGAGTATGTCTGTGTCTTCCATACTAAACCCACTGAAGCCATACCATCAGCAAATAAAGAATATTTTATAGCGCGCTGATACGTTTCATAATTAGCTCACTCCATATTTCGTGAATTTTTGGTTCCCTTATTGCTCTTTTTACGGGATTTTGCAACCTAAAGCAGCATTCCGTACATGATTCAGTTTTTTTCCCTCTTACTCATTATTGGTTCGAATAGAGCCGTTACTGTCATCAATATCAAGCTGTTGGCTTCAGCTCTTATAAAGAACTGCCTTTATTAACCTACAACTCATAATAGATTTAAATCAATTTGTTTTGTATTTTGATTTGCGTCAAGACAGAACTTTTACATTAGGATAATATGCAGAAATATGTAACGGAAAAACAGGTACTTAAATCCAATAAAAGAAGCAACTAGTAAGGATACTTATTTGAATGAGTTATATTGCACAAATAAGCATTCGTTTCGAAAATAGCTTCAGAAATTAATTATTTACTACCCGCTAAATCTAACTAAATTCGACGAGGTTATTTAGAAGGGGTGCAATGAAACTCTTTATTAATACGGTACAGAAAGGAGGTGTCTTTTACCTGTTTTTTGCACGGAACGACAAATGGGACGGAATTTAATTACAACTCAATGGTACCTAGTTTTCTGCGTGCTTTACGGGGTTTTGTGGTGCCTGTAATTGATTTTGTGAATAATTACATTTACTTGATACAAGTTCTTAACAGAAAATTCTGGCTTAAAAATGTCGGCTGTATTCTGCATTAAACTTGCTTCTTTGATCACATACGGCACGGTACAATGAATTTAGTGTGGTACGATTCCATTTCAGTAACCTAATGGTTGAAGAATGTTTTCTTTTGACTATTGTGGAGTACACTATTTATCCCTTTTTACTCCTCTTGAAATAGCGCGACCCGTGATATTTTCGTAGACATCTTTCAAGTTGTGGTCATCTTAAAAACTGGTAGAACCTGAAATTTTCTGAATCCTAGCTTGTGTGATTCAGCCTTTTTCTAGAATGTGACCAAAGTTTCAATCGGTTGTGTAAAAAGTTATAAAAACTCTCCATATTCTATTTGAATGGCTGAAATGTTGAGTGCGTGCAACTATCATTTGCCTTTGTTTGATAAACTTCAAGCCATAATCTGACTACAGAAGGTCTGGTTTTCGGTTCTTAATGGTACCATTTGCTGTATAGTTTTCTTTAAATTACGATTGTTTATAATTTTATTTTCTTATCGTTTCGACAAATAGGAGACACACATTTTTGGCGTCTTATATCCCAAAAATGTTATTTGTCCGGGGAACTAATATCGCCGTCGAGTTTTTTCAAAGCAAATACAACTTAATTGGACCCCACTTTTAGTATTGTAATGTATAACCTGAAAATCAATAGATTTATTCTAGATATTTCTAGTACACGGAGAATAAAATGTCTGCTTTCATAAACCGCCAAAGTATTCGAAAGAGGATGATACTGTTGATATTCTTATAAAATCCACATGCTAAATACATTTTCAAAGATAAGTATTTGGAAGGATTTCGCAGTGCCATCTATCCATGTCAATGTGAGCACCATGATTTTCTGAAATTCACAATCCAAAGGTTGAATAATAAAAAACTCACAAAGTGTCGTTAATTTGCAATTTTACCAAATTTCAAATAGAAAAAGGAATTTTGAAACTTCTGGTTACGATGATTTACAATTTTTAATTATTTGTTTTCAAAAATTTGTTCTTTGGTTTGTTTCATTGGCGATTCTAAAATTACTTAGTTTTTAAAAATTTTACTAATATTATTCTGATTCGGCTGCGTTGAATCGGATGATTCAATTTACAAATATTATTTTTCAATTGTTCATTTTATGAGCCCTGTGCCTTCTCGCAAGTCAGCAACAGGAACCCTGCCATTTGGACTCGTATGTATTTGCGTCATTGCATCCAGGAGCCATTTTAAAACTAGTAAGTTGTCTTCTTTAAAAACCATGATGTTATCAATTCCGCTGTTTGGTTGATGTTTGGTCCACTTATTCTTTTATTGTATGTTGATCAAATACTACAGTTTTGATATGTTTTTAACAGTAGGATCTGCTGTGCTTCCCGTGCAGATAACCAAGTGAATATAAGGTTCAAGTCCTTGATAAACGCCGGTACCTCAAACATATCTACCAGGTCGCCGTTAGCCCAGAGTATTGTGAATGCATGGACCAGTTTGTGTCTTTAAAATGCTTCGTATCAGAAGAATAAATGTTCGGATGTTTCCTTTTGCTGGTTGTAAGATCTGCATCGGTAACATCTGCCATCTGAATAATCTGGATAGTTTAACTTCTAGGGTATCTTGGGCAGGAATTTGCATGTGTAAAATGAGCTTGTGTTAAAGCCTCCAAATCGTCACTATGGATAACGTGGATACATAATCGCCTGTTGATGAAAACCGGAATAATTGGTCTTTCGCTTCAAAAAAATTAGATCCATTATGTGCAGCGGCATAAGCTTCGGTATATTAAATTCTGTGATCAAATCAAAATGAACCGCTTTGGTGGGCCAGCATAATCAACTTTTACTTTAAGAAACGGTCTTATCAAATCGACGATAGCCTCCGGCAAATCTCTCATAACTTGTGTCGTCTCTCTGGCTATGTATCTTACGCACTGCACTTTGCGACAATCCTCGTTATCAAATTTCTGCTGCCTAATATCGAGAATTTTTTTTTTTTTAATGATAAAGGTTTATCCAGCAAGTAGGTGTGTCGGAATTAGTTGTCTGACAATAAGCCAGTAAAATAACTGGATGCTTTATTTGATTATCTATTGTCGCGATTGGTTATAATCTCTGCTATCGTTCACAAATATTAGATTTTCACTTCGGATTTGCGGCGACTAATCCGAAAAGCATAAGACAGTAAGTACTCTTATCATTTTATTCAAACTAGAAAACATTTCTATATTAGTCTAGCGAGCTACTACTCCCATGATTGTATCACAGTTTTTTTAAATTCTTTTAAATTGTATTAGATTGGTTTAAAAGGTCAACCGTTCTTCAGTGATTTTGACTGGTGAATGGTCACACCATTTTTATTAATATTTGAGCCAACCAAACTAATGAATCGAATAATCGGGTGGACTCCAACAATACTTCTCTTTTCATCAAAATTGGGTGTATTGGTCTAGTTTTATTCAAATATTAAAATAATCTTTTTTGGGCCCCAGTGAAGACCAATAACATTCATTGGTGTTGTCTCTTATATTCCAAAGCCACTTAATTCGATATTAGCTTTTGATATGCCTTGCTTAAATAATCGTGTCTGCTCCAGACTTTAGATCATCTACTTAGAAATCCTTGATGATATGTTCGACTGATTCTGGGTATTGTTCCTTGTGTCATGTTGTCAGTTCTACCAAGGATCAAATTGCTACCCTGAACGTTAAGTAGATCACGGTTTGAAGTACTTCTGATGTGATATGCTTTGCAGAGCCAACAAACACCACTTGAATTTTGTACTACTCATAGTGATTAACGATTTGGTTATTTCGTATTGTGTGGAAGGTAATAGGCCATTATCTCTTGCTCAGCTAGGGAAATTTATCTGATTTGTGCAAGTTTAACAACATTCGTTGAAAAATTCCTTATTCTGTATTTTTCGCGAAACTTCTTTCCTTTAATTCCTAAATTAATCTTAAAATCTTTATTGCTAAATTTTATTACAATAACAGTTTATAATTTATTTTGCATTTATTTAAAGAAGTTTTTTAATTACTTTCTTTGATTAATCAAATCAAATTATCTGACCCAATAAAAATGTAGATATTTGATAAACGGTAGAAATTGGGATCATTGAAGAATATCATATCCAAATAATGAAAAAGATATTGTGGTTGCCTGGTTGTCAGCTTGGGTAAGATTAATGCTACAAGTTGAAAACACCATGATTCGGTCTAATTTTACACGATAACTGTCAGAACATCGATTGGTTATCTTCAGATTTTCTCCTTTGTTCGATGGGCATCTCCTTTAATTTGCTGCACTCAAAATGAAAACTCTTGAATTTAATGTTAAACTCACGTGATTTTTCACTTGTGTTGGTTTCGACTGACAAGGTTGAAGGTTCCGTCGAACCGTTGTTTTGCACCAATGCGCATGGGTTGCTTTCTAACACTGGTTCAAGGTTAAAACTCATATTCAAATGATGCCTGAGACCAACAACGGTTTGCTCCATCATCCAACCTGCACATCGGTAAATAAATTAATCAGTGGTTTCTAGGTTCTGCTTTTTTACCGAGTGTCTTAAATCTTCCTAATACTTGTGCTAATGGATGTAGATAAATTCGGTTGATTCATAACATTTTTGATAAATGAACAAACGGTGTGCCTTTTCCGATTGTAACGAGCGTTTGATTTGGTCAATGCATCCATAAACAATAATCGGCCTCAATCATTCTTAAGAAGACTGGCAGCTTTACCATTCAGTGTTCTCTTTATGTTTTATGGTTTTTGAGGAGATGTTAATTTACCGTTATCTTGTATTGTTGAACAAAATAAATCATCCACTCGGTATAATAAGTTTTGGAAATTTCAGTTCAGAACGATTATTTAAATTAACGTTACCAATCATTTATGGCAATAGTTAATTAAATAATCTCAATCCGACATGTAAGCCTGCAATTAAATAATTTAAGGTTGTTGCTCGTATTTTGATTGTATTTTGAAACTTAAAACTTATTACATACGCTATATTCTAAAATAATAACTAAACCATTTTAAGATATGGCGGCATTTAGCGATTTATTGCGAAGACTTAAAAGCATAAGGACTAATGTGACAAACGAACGTTTGAAATCTCTCAGAAAATCTACTTTCCTTCCACCTATTCATGGAGTAAAAAGTAAGGCGTAGTTTTACATGAATAAACATCAAACGAAACGATCTTACAAACTTCCTGTTTCAAATTTTCAAATATTTGTAAAGGATTTTTATAATTCCTTAAGTCACGTGTGTACTCGTGCCGCTTTAAAAGCAACTGTTAATCATTATACAAAAACCTTAAGTTAATCAAACAGTAAATATACTTAAACAACAGGTACAGTTATCTTGAAAATGTATAGATTTACAAATTAGGTATGAGGAAGATGTTAAACAAAAATATAAAGATACTTAATATGTTTTAACATCTGTTAAAGAGATAAAGTAGGATGCATATGTGCTCACCTGTTTTGTTCCTTTTCGTAAACTATTAAGATGAAAGTTATAAATGATGATTACCGTTAGGGTTAATCAGTGGTTTCTCCTGATTATATTAAAGAAGAAATGTTTTGTAAATTGATATTATTATACATTTCTTTAATATCAATCCATCCATCCACCAAAAAAGGTTTCTAAATAAAGTCGGGTTTTTAGCAAATGTGGATTGGGTCAAAGTGGATTTGTAAAGTGCGTAAATTATCTCTAGTTTTTATGTAACAGGTGTATTTGACATACGGGTAGTCTTGGTGGTCTGTTTCATCTAAGCACTGTGTACCATTCAATAACCAATATCACAATATAGGTACATAAACAGAGGCACATTCCTATAAACAAGCAAATAGCATTCCAGTTATGATTTTTTTTTTTTTTTGTTCAAGTAAATAAAAAAATATTACGACATATAAGGGATTTCCACTCTCTGATTTATTTGTCTTCCACACAATATTTACAATACATTTTTTAAGTTTAAAAAGTCGCATCAATGTTTTCTATTGCTGCATCAAATAAAAATCGTACAATTTTATTTTTTTTTTTTTTTGTGGAAACCACGCACCAAATACGAAATTTTAGACAACAAAGCGAAAAAGATATCAATTTGATCTCTTTCAAAAATCATTTTGATTGATTTTAGATTTTTAGGTTTTTTTTTTTTTTTGTAAATCATTTTATTTATTCTTATTTGAAGTGATTATGATTATTATTATTAATAATCGTGTAACATTAAATAAAAATCGTCTTGGGTTATTATTCAGAATTATTTTAAAATTTTTTAAATGCTTATTGCTCGCAGGCATACAAATATTGATTGAAAGGCTATTTGTTCAAAAGGGCTGCATTTATGAAATTAAATATGTTCAACATCATCAAATTTATAAATTCATGGCTAAATATTGTGCATTGTTTTATTTAGTACGTGCAGCTCTCCGTTTTGATTAATTCTAAGAATTTATGAAATTCGGTGGTAGCTTTAGAACCACTCTGCCATTCGTCGCTGCTTGTCAATTAAAAATCCCGACATTTAATTCGCGCACAACTACATGAAAATTTACTTATTAGACTTCATTTAGACAAACTAAATAATTTACTTATTAGACTTCATTTAGACAAATTAGACAAAACTCTAAGCGTCTCTTCTTCATCATTCCCTTCTTCCATGTGAAATTAATTATTATCGGTTATATTTGTACCAAAATTTAGATTCTCAAAGAATCAGCACTCGCTTCCAAAATGTTTCATTAGCAATCTAGCGATCTGTCTACGTCTTCCAATATCTCATTTATTATTTTCACCGTTATTTAACCTGTTTTCTCACCATCTAATATTTAACTTTGCAGACCCAGTTTCTTATTTGTGATTTGCAATAAATTCCATTTTTAGTTTTTTGTAAGTTCAAACCATTAAGATTTCAGTAATTTCGATTTTAAAATCCATAGAAGGGCCCCCGTCGATTATCGCTAAGTCTATAATAGATTTTCTTGAACTTTTTTTTCTTGATCTGGAAGAATGTATGAATGAGCTGTTACTGGAAAAGTACACCCAGCGGCTAAAACGTTCCGAACTACTGAGCGAACAGTTTTTATGTCATATAAATTTAAATATCAAAGCAAGTAGTAGACAGTCTACGCTATTTCTATAGTCGCTATAGTCTATCCGGAAATACAAAAACAAATTATTTTACATAAGAGCTGAATGACTTGTATGCTAATTTAAGGCATGGTGATTTTCAAAAAATCGGAAATATGGAAATAATCAAGCAATCCAAATGCGCGTTGGCATGACAATTTTAGGTCCTGGGCCCCTATTCTTGAAACTCGATCATAAAAGTCGCCCGTGATTTTCTAGTGAAATACGTCATTTCAGTCAAGAGTCAGTTTATTAGCATTTTTCAAATAAATAAAGATGCCCTCCGTTATTATACTGGATGTTCTAAATGGAAAGTTTAAACCGAATAACAAGTATCACATCAAGTATTCCACCAATATAAAAACTGTGCGCGGCACTCAGATTTTTTGAATCGGGAAGTTACAAACAGATCATAGGAGAAGACTTCAACATTGGAATGGCACAACCTACGATCTGTACGGTCATAAAAGAAGTTGTTGGTTTAATGGAGGAGCACTTTTCCCATAAGTGGATCCGACAAGCGGACGAGTCTGAAAAATTAGACTGCAAAGTTTTATTTATGAGGAAGTATAACGTACCCGGAGTAGTGGGCTGCTTCGATGGAACACATATTAAAATAATTGCACCCGATAAAGATGATAGGCATCTATTTTATAAAAGAAAAAAGAAAAAGCTAAAGACATAAAAATTTATGTTAATTTTTATGTAATAGTATTATTTCAGTCATATTTGTTGCTATCACAATTCATTTCATTTCGTACATTATAATAATTAAATTTAAATTCCTGTTATCACTAATATTTTCACTTTATGAGTACATTCGAATAAACCTTATGCGGCAATTCAGTCTTTTGATTCTGAACCTGAGTCAGTGTCGATTACCAATTTATTCTCTTCTTTAGCCTAATTTTTGGTTTTTTTAGAGTAACTTTTTCCTTTGGAGTTCATTTTTATGTTGTCTGATTGCCTGTTCTTCCAATAATTTAATTTTGTTTAGCGCTGCTTGTTCTAAGTGTTTTTTCAATTTTTTGCAGGATTTTAACGGTTTCGGTAGGCTTGTTTGTTGTTCGAGGAGCTGGATACGTTGTTTCTCTATTTCACATTTTAATTTATTCATTGGTTTTGGGTTCCGTCTATTGATTGGCGTACTTTCGCTTTCTGTAGGTCTCTGGTCTATATCTATGTTCTCGCCAATCATGTCCTGATCTGGATTTATGATGACATTGTTATCAAAGTGATGGCTGGTTGATTGTATTTCTAGAATGTCGTCAAAATCCATTTGTAAATTATCACTCTCAAGGCAATTTGGAACTCGAAAGTCTTCCCGCTAGGAGCACCAGAGTTAGTTAAATTTACAATTGCATCGAACTGTTCTTCTATGGCGTTCAGTGAACACTGTCTATTCTGGCCGCCTCCGGTCCCTCGTATTTCTATTTTATTTTTGGCAATTGTAATCGTTCCAAACCTATGTAATACGTATATAAACACAATAATGATAATAATTCATTCCACTACCTAGTCACTAGTGTACTCATATAAATATTTACCTATACCCTTCTCATTACAAACTTTCTTTGGTTGGTGGTCTCAAGACAATAAGTAGCAAGGTTAATTTCCTCCAAAAATTCTTTAATGTCTTTTTTTGTTTTGCCGACATCAGGATATCCTCGGGCTAGATCTGGATTTTTTTACCAACTCTTCGACTAATTTCGAAAACTGCTGGCGGTTTGCCACTTTTATTTTTGATCTAACGGATAATATTTTTTTTTTATAATTCTATTACATTCAAAACAATAAAAAATTATATCTCCAAAAAAATACTTACGTGCTGTTGCCTTCCATTTTTATTTAGTTCTGTTACAAAAAAAAACAAAAAAAACTATGAACTCACCAAAAAGTTGTAGGTGAGTATTTTTGACATTAGACTCACCTCACCTAGCTAGACTCACCGCGAGAACGATAATACCAAAATTTCAAAGCGGTGACTTCAAGTCACATTTTTGACATTTGGTGAGGTTTGGTGAGAATCATAAAGGTGTGTTAAAAAATACAATTATTAACTTCATTTCATGCCAATAAGATGAATGAGAAATTAATTGTCCTTTTGACGATTCGGATGTCGACCCTGATATTGACCCTTCCTAGCCGCAACTAAATCAATGTTTTTACGGAAATTATGGTAAGTTCATTTTCACTGTATTTTCTACTTAAATTCTAAATTTTATTTTTGTTTATATTTGTGTAATGAAGAACAATCAAAGGAACTATTGAGCTCTCGCTAAGCGTAAACGAAATGTCGAACATTGGAAATGAAATATTTTAAAAGGACATAGAAATCAAGGCGAATCCTATTGTGATCAACGAGGTCTACGTCGGGCCAGAATAGTATGTTTAATGTGGAGATGAAAGTGTATACTCCTCCTGTCCTCCTCCTGTGTATACTACATGTGTAATAAAAAATTTCCTGAAACAGACCGTGCATTTTATCCTCTATATATTGAAATGCCAAATTAAACTTCTACCTAAAATTTACGAAACAAGCTGCTTAAGCAAGGACATGAACCAAACGTGAGATATATATCACGACGAACTGATACGTATAAGTATTTTTTCGAAAAAAATGAGTTTGAAATATTTTTTTTAAAACCCGTTTGATATTTCGCAAAACATTTATGCCCGGTTTCACAAAAAACTATCCAACGCTTAGTTAAATAATATTTCCTCCCTTTCATCTTTTATAAAATTACGTTTTGTTTCATAATACAAATTCTATGCAAGTTGATTTTATTTGATTTTTACATAGAAATATTTAGCATTCAGCTAAATATTTAGCTCGACGAAATTGGGCAGTTAAATATTTAGCTCTCCAGTTAAAATGTTCATATAACAAAGGAAATAAAATTAGCATGCGTTGAATTTGTGTTATGAAATAAATTGCAATTTAATAAAAGAAGAAAGGGAGGAAACATTATTTAACTAGAGATTACTTCTTTTTTTGTGAAATCGGGCATTAGTATTATTACCGAAGTAAGCATTTAGACAATGTTGGCTTGTCTAAACCAAGAAACCAGGGCAATCACACAAACTATAAAATGACAGAATATTAGCTAAATGGTGCTCGCGACATAGAAATAATTTTCCGGATTTATTTAATAATTTGATTATTTTATAATTTATTTAATGATTCATTTATTTAGATAATTAATTCCTATTATTATCGTGCCAACACGTCTAAAGGGTACCTCGAAACCATTTCAAATTCGACGGAAAACCTAGTAAAATTATCCATGTACTCAAAAATTGTTAACTACTTAAATTGAATTTAATTACTCATTCTGCAGCTAAATGAAAGCGCGATAGTGATTGGAAAATGTGCTAAAATTCCACAGCGGTTATTTGTTGCGACCTGCAAAACTTGTGTTCTCTACCAAAAGCCAACGTGCCCAGTATTGATGACATTGCCTTGGCTTTAGTCAAAGTATTAAAAAATTTCGATAAAGACAATCCTACAGTGACTAAGTTGATCATTTTGATAATTTTGGGCAGTGTTCAAATCCAGTTTAAATTTATATTATTACTAACATTACGATATTGTATGGAAATATTTATAGAATCCAAATGATCCCCAATACAAGAAATTCTTCAGTATTTACACAAGATTCCTCAAATTCATCGAATAGACCAAACATTTTCTGATCCTAGGCATTCCCAGACCCAAAAAAACGATGTGGTACGTAATAGGATCTTGAAGTATTTAGAAGGAATGGAAATTTATCGTACGGTTTAGAAGTCGATTAATTTTTTAATTATGACATATATGTAATCGCAAAGTGTGTTATGTACGTTTTTCCAATTTTTGTTTGGTTTGCCATGTCATTTTATTCATATTTCCAAGGGGGACAATTAAACAATACTAAATAAAAATTATTAAACAAATAGACAAACAGTGGAGATAAATGCAACAAACGATATCTGCACTAACAAAAATGTTTCAAAACTAGTTATTTACAGTTATTCAAATGTAACACAAGAAGGAAAACTTGCTACTTACACAGGACATTTTGCTAACAGAACTTACCTTAAAATCAGATAAGAAATGATTTGGGCGATTTCCACCAAATATTGACGGTATTCGGTTCAACGAGGGTGTTTAGGTCAACGTCATTTATTCATCGCGTAAGTGGTCTCCGATGAGGTCCTACTTTCGTTGGTGCCAACTCTTAAGCCTGTATGATGGTCTGATTTGGCGAGCGAGGAACGTGCCTAAGCCTTATTAGTCTTGATGATTTTATGAATCCGATGATGTCAACTTTACCTAGATCGTTCTTGATCTCGTGATTCATTTGCATTCTTTAGTGGCTCCCTCTTTGACGGGAAGTTTTACTTTGCGGGATATGGGCAAACTTCAATATTTTGATGCCGGCGTAAAATGCTCGGTAGCCTGCTGCCATCCAGTGATCAGTGATCCTATGTGTTTGAACCCACACACCTTCTCTTAGTGACCTTATATCTAGAATTTGCCTCGTTGGTTTGAATGTCAATTTCTTGAGCTGTTAATTACAATGGAAGGAGGACCTCCATTAAGGAGATAATGTTGCGATATAAAATTCAAATATTTAATAGAATAGACTTTCCGCAGAGATCCCCTGTTCATAGCACTTCTGCAGCGCCATCCTGAGAGTAAAAGTTTGTTCAATCGTTGATATATTAGGAAGAAAACCATAATGATAATCACCCATAAACCACCACGAGATTTCAGCTCTATTAGTAGGGAAGCAAAATAGCGCATATGAAAAATATAATATGCCGTATTATTATTGTTTTCCTTCTTCTACCAATGCCTATTATTTAGAACGGTAGCTTTCGAATGTCGGTAGCCTAAATGTAGCTCAAATTATATTTATGAAGAAATGACCAAAAAGCAAATATAAACGATCACCGACCGTATCAAATTGCAAGCTGGGAGGAAATGCTGCTAACTTACGATGCTGTTCGATTAGTCGCAAAGCGCAATATTTACAATTTAAAAACGGCTCTAACACCCAAACTTAAATAGTTATATTTATTGTGTTTCCACTAAATGTACACTTTTGTTTAACCAAAACGGTTTATACGCTTACATTGTCCTTGGTAAGTTTTTTGCAATTTACAATGTATAGTGCGCACTTTGCATTTAGAAGTCACTATTAAAGTGACCTCTTCTTCGTTGAATTTTCCGCCATTCGCTTCCATTAAACATATTGTGAACCCCGAATATTTTTTGTTCAAATTTCGTAGGGAGTTCATTGGTAAATTCGACAATTGTAACATAATGAAAACCACGGAAAAAAAACGTAAAAAAATTAGTGCTAACAATATTTTGGATCTGACCGACATAACTAATCTGAGATTAGTTTATAAATTTCCCGTTGAAAAAGCAAATGATATCAAATCGATGTGCAGATTAATTCCAGAAGTTGATGCATGGTTTAATGAAAAAAAACTTATAGGTTCAGCTGATTAACTATATTTTGCTGTTTGCTTTATTTCGCTTAGAGCACTGGCAAGACGAATTGGAGATTTTGGATTTTTTTGGCTCAGAATTTGCTGATTTATTGTAGTAAGGTGATTTTTAAACAAATTTAATTTTCTCTGAAATGTATGAAAATAATCAATCAATTTAAATACGTGTTGACACAACAATCACAGGTCTCGGAACTCTTTTTAGTGGTACAAAGAACCGCAAGCGGAGCACAATTGCAAATTCAGGATTTTATTGGCTCAGAATTAGCTGGTAATATGATTTTAAAAAAAAATGATTTTTCTATGAAATGTATGGAAAAAATCGAACAAGCTTATTGCGCGTTTGCGCGTTACAGGTTCCAAATCCTATCTTTAAAGTTACAAAAATCCACAATCAGAGCACTATTGCAGATTTTGAATTTTTTGCTAGGAATTTGCTTATTTAAAGTAAAATAATCTTGCAATCTAAATGCGTGTTGACACAACAATTACAGGTCCGAAACCTATCTTTAAAAGTGTGAACAACCAAAATCGAACACAATTACAGATTTAGGATTTTTTGGCTCAGCATTATTGCTGATTTATGGTAAGGTGATTTTCAAAAAAATCGAAATTTCAATGAAATGTTGGTACGACAATCACAGGTCCCAAAACTTACCTTTAGGGTTATTAAGAATGGAAATCGGAGCACAATAGATTCGTAAGGTGATTTAAATAAAGTCGAAATTTGTATGAAATTTATGGAAATAATCAAGCAATTTAAATGTGCGTTGGCAGAACAATCACAGGAGCCTAATTGCAGATTTTTGTTTATTTTGCTGATTTGTAAGGTGATTTAATAATAGTGCGTTGATACAAAAATTACAGGCATTGAAACTAATCTTCAGAGGTATCAAAAACCGCAATCAGAGCACCATATTACAGATTTTGGATTTTTTCGGCTCAGATTTTGATGATTTATAGTAAGGTGATTTTCAAAAAAATCTAATAATTTTTTTTTTTTGAAGCAGGTTCGTCCATGTTTGTGGAATTGAAGAGGCCTTCTGCAGGACCATCAGTTTCCGCAATAGTATTTGAATTTGTATTGAACATGGGTTTGGTTGGTCTGTACTTCAACGCGGCGATCTTTTCGATAATTAACAAACACTTAAATTTCAAAATTGTTATTTTATTTTTAAACAAAAACCAATTAAAAAACTAATTTTATGATTTTAAATATTCATTCGGTTATTTATTTCCAGTCGCCAATACGACTTGCTCCTTGCATGGTAATTTCTCTTCTTCCATTTTCTATTTTTCTTGTTGTCAAATTGCTGTTTGTTGGAGTTACCTGATTTACATAATTATACAACATAAGTGGCATAACAATTTACGCAACGTAAGTGGCGTAACATTCTGGCCCCCTTGACTGAGTCAAGTTTATATTTATTTGTTAAATTTTAAACTAATTTCCTTTGATTCCTTTCTTAATTACTACAATTCGTATAGAAAATTATTTCAAATCTAAGTTGGATATTATAAATTATAATTCAAAAATTGTTTATCTTTTTAAACTGATTTTATGTCTAATTTTTAAGTGAACATTATTAAAATATGTACAAGTATATTTATTATTCTTCTTAATATAACTTAGTAACGACGTTATTCTAACGTTTACTTCAATCTAGTGTTTATTCCGAAATTTTATTTTATACCGGTAATTTAGATATCTTTGAAATTGGTCGCTTGAAAACTCCAGATTTAGTCTTTACGTTTACTACTCTTACTTTTTCGTTGTAGCCAGGAATTGGGTGGACAACCCGACCCAACCACCATTCAGTTGCTGGTATTTTGTCCTCCGCAATCAATACAATGTCGTTTTCCAACAAATTTGGTTGGGGAATTTCCACTTTTTACGTTGTTGTAACGGATGAATGTATTATAGTGTCAACCGTTTCCAAAAACTTTGGGTTAGTTGCGTGATTTTTCGCCAGCTATAGATAATCTATTTGGCGGAACTTCAGTAACCAATGATTCATTCAATGCAATAATGGGACCACCAGACAAAAATTATGCTGGGGTCAATGGTTCAGGATCATTTCGGTCACTACACATGTCGGTCTTGAGTTCATGAAACCTTCTATCTGTATCACTAGAGTATACAATTATTCAAAAGAAAAAACTGTATTGGATGCGATGCGCTCAAGATAATATTTTAGTGATTTAATGGAGGACTTCCAAAATCCACTAAAATTAGGAGCTCTCGGTGGAATAAATTTTCATTCAATACCTTCGCTTGCACAAAATTGTAAATAGGTATATTTTCAATTTCTGATCGGAAAATTTTAACTGTTTTTTCAGTTCATTGTTTGAACCAACAAAATTTGTTGCATTGTCTGACCACAGAGTTTAACATTTACCCCGCCGATATATAAAACGTTTGATACCCGCTATAAAACAATTACTTGTTAAATCCGATAACACAATATATGCTTTTGAATGAGAACTGAATCGTAGCTTTTTGGTTCTGATTAAAAATGGCCCACATAAATCCACCCCGGTTGTGGTAAATGGCTTGACCTGTTTCACTCTAGAAGACAGTAAATTTCCCATGATTAGCTGTGATTTCAAAGGCTTTACTCTCAAACATGTGATACAGTTTCTTACAGTATGCTTGGCTAAGTTTTTCGCGTTAATGGGCCCGAACTTTTGCCGTATTATGGACACTAGTAACTGTGGACCAGCGTGTAAATTTTTTATATGCTCAGGTCGAAACAAAATTTTAGTAAAGTTCAACGAGTTAAGCGGACCTTTGCAAACTAATGATTTATTTTTCTGTAAATCTTTAATAACTTGGGAAAATAATGGTCTTTATACTAAATATACTAATTTATCAAGTGCTTCTTTTACTTCGACAACTGTTAAATTCCATTAATGCGTTTAATTTTGTTTCGTAACTTATAGATAAAACTGAAACAATAGGATGTGACTCTTAATAATTTTGAATAAGAACTGAACTTTTCCAAAAAAGTTAAATTATTGTTAATAGTAGAAACAAATGAAACGGTTTGTTGTTTTAGTTCTAACACCTACTGCTCGAAATTGGGAATACACCTCGGTATTTTCTCGTAAGAAGGTTCATATAAGAAATCAGGATCTCTCCACCAAATGGTAATATCACCAAGTTCACTTGAAGTCCTTGAATTTCGCTTACTCGATTTGCGATGAATGTTTCCAATAGATGCAGTGACATTTATATCCATTGTAGAACTATAGAGGAATCGGACCATAAATATACATACTCAAATTTTGTTTCCATTGAATCGAAAACCTTGGAAATTAGTTTAGACAATAAAAGTGCTGCAGTTAATTCTAGTCTCGGCATTGAAATAGTTTTTAAAGGTGCAGCCTTTGATTTACTACACAATAAAGTAATAAACACTTTACTTTGAATATCGGTACTTTTGACATATACACATGCTCCGTATGCCTTTTCTGAGGCGTCGGCAAAGCCAAGCAATTCTATTGATTTGGTGGATTCACATATTACACACCGTGGAAAATGAATTTTGTTTATTTCAATTAGTTGTGTTCTAGAACAGTGCCAAGAGAACTCTATTTTACTGGGAACGGGCTCATCCCAATCACTTTTGAGTTTCCATAGATGTTTAATCATCAGTTTTGCCTTTACAGTTACAGGTGCTAATAACCCCAACGGATCATAGGTTTTTGAAATATCTGACAGAATGGTTCGTTTCGATACACTTGCCTGTGCGTCAATTGCTTTTACATTAAAAATAAACCTGTCTTGTTTAGATTTCCATAAAATTCCTAACGTAGCGACCGATTCTAATGCACTTGTGCCATCGGTATTTATGGTTTCCTGTAGTTCTAAAGGTATGGGTTGTAAAATTGCATTCGTGTTTGCTGACCACTTATGCAACATAAATCCTCCTGCCAACATTAACCCTATTAATTCTGTTTGTAATATAAGGGCTTCCTCCAGTGAATCTGCTCCGGTCAGTATGTCATCTACGTAGCAGTCCCTTTTAGTTGCCACGGCGGCTTTATGATACGATAGACATCCGTTGTCCGCTAACTGGTTAAGCACTCTGGTTGCCAAAAATGGTGCGCACGACGTGCCATAAGTCACAGTGGTAAGTTCATATGCTTTTATGGATTCGGTTGAATTAGATCGCCAGAATAAGCTTTGTAACATTGTATTGGAATTATTTACATTAATTTGTCGGTACATCTTGGATATATCTGAGGTGATTACAAATTGATGTTTACGGAAGCGCAAAACAATATACTGAGCAAATCTGACTGTACTGACGGTCCAATTCTCAATCCATCATTCAAAGAAATTCCAGTTGAGGTTTTTGATGACGCATCGAAAACTACTCTTATACACGGGTGGTCGTGCTATTGAGTTTAATGACGGCTTGATGGGGCATATAATAACAAACATTTGTTTTGTCATCAGTGTCCCATTTGTAAATACTCGTTTATAAAATTCGTATAATCGGTTTTTAGAATAGGATTATTCTCCAACCGATTTTCAAGTTGGTAGAATCCGCGCAATATTTGGTTTTTAGATTGGCCTACATTTGGAAATTTTTCATTTAAAATAAGATGAACTTCGTATCTTCCAGTATGATCGCGTCTATGGGTATCTACAAATTCTTTTTCACAAAGCTAAATATTTTTTTCCTTGAATTGTTTCTAATTCCCAGAATTTGTTTAAACTTTTATTTAAATCCATGTCAATTACACATAGTGTGGAAAATGAATAATTTTCTCCTGGCCTTTCTACTTTCGAATTTCCGGTAATGATCCAGCCAAAGACTGTTTCTTGGAAAATTGGTTTAGAACTGATTTTATTGTCTAGTAACACATTAAAGAATAGTTCAACGCCTAAAATTATATCAATTGGTCTTGCTGTATTAAAATACGGATCTGCTAGTTTTATGTTTTTTGTTATTGACCAATATGAAATATCAATATCTTGCTGTCGAATGGAATTTGGTATACTCGGAACGACTAATAAATCTATTGATTCTTTATATTCAAAATTTTTCGATTTTATAATTGTGTTTAAAGTTTTGGAAATTTGTATTTGCGTTTCATTCAAACCATATACTGCATTATTAGTACCCTTGAAATGAAATTTAATATGGTTTGCAGATATTGCTGAAATCAGATTGGTTTGGCTAGCTGAATCTAATAATGCTCGACATTCGTGAAATTTGCCTAACTTATCTGCTATAAGAATTATACCCATTGTTAATAAGGTTTGAGTTTTGGTATGGACGGACATGACTGTGCTTTTGCTACATTCACAATCCTTAGAATCGGCAGTACTTGGTTCATTATTTTGACTAGTTGTAGTTACTAATACGCTGGATTTGGTATTCGTAAAGTTATTTCTGCGCAGTAGAGTATTGTGTTTGTATGGACACAATTTGCAACCCTGTTTAATACAATTTTTATATGTATGATTAGCCCCAAAACAATTGATACAAAGGTTCAGCTGTGTTATATTTTTGTATCTATTTTCGATTGATAGCTTCTTAAAAGCTGATCACATGAAAAATGGATGAAACGAATCTTTACAAAAAATACATGGTTTATTGATTTGACTGATTACGGTTATAGTTTAAATTAGGTGTAGTTTCAAGATTCTCCTTATAAGTGGCAAAGGTAGAAAATTTAGGTTTATCAAGGGACTGTACTTTTGTGTATTGTTTCTTTATTATGCAAGTATAAGGGCTTAGTCCAGACCTCAAAATTCTACAATTATCTCTTAGAAATTCTTGAAGTTGTACCCACGTCGGTGTCTCAGATGTGCTAAGCGTTTTCTCCCATTCTTTTTTAATGTTAGTTGTCATTTTCTTGGTTACGCAAGAGATTATAAACAATTCGGCCAGGCCGCTAACATCATGTCCACTAGCTTCTAATGAAGTGGCATTACTAATGGTGGAATTCAGGAGTTGAGATAGTTCCTCGGGACTGTCATTTGTTAAATGCGGAATGCTTTGGTTTTTAGATTGAAAATCTATGATTAATGTGTTCTTCAGATATTAACCTATTCGAGTCATAACATCGACAAAGGTCTGCTCAAGCCTTTTGGTATGCGGCAGCAGAAAGTGTTATGTGGCCTATAGATTCACGTGCTTCACCCTTTCATTTGCTAACGAGATATGTAAACTTCAAAACATCATGTAATTTGTGATTATTATGGTATACCGCAACGTAAGTGTCCCTAAAGGTAATCCACTCACTCAATTTGCCATCGAAAATTGGAACCATAATTGGTTCATATCGAGTTGGAACTTCTGTATTATTAATACGAAACGCAGGCTTTGCCTCATCTTCCGTAAAATTGCAAGACATTGAAATGGAATGTAATAAGGATTTCACCATGAAAAATAAAGTGTCAAATATTTCAATTTGTTCCATTCCATGATCATTTGTTACTTCAGACAACTCAAAAATCACTGTTTGAAATTCTTTGTATAATGAATCTAGAATTGACCGACGACCTTGTATATCATGCGACTTAACTCCTATACCATCCAACACAAATTCCTGAATGGCGTTCAAGCGACATTTTTAAAGTTAAATTTTTTTTTCCATTTCTTAACATTCCAAAATCGCTCCTTTCTGGTTCATTAGACATTTTCTTTTTTGAGTCATTGTTAGTCCGTTTACTTAAATATTTTACGAACAAACAATGCGTAGATTGAAATATAATGGTACACAAATTTAACGGTATAAATTATCGGCGTGATTATTGTATTAACGATATTAAACTTTTTTATACATACGAGGGTGAATCAAAATGTCTTGCAATATCATATGAAAAAAAAAGAGTGAGTGAGACAACTATATATTTTTTTAAAAAAAAAATTTGTCGCGGTGAAACTTATAGAAACAAAATTCGATGTAAATTTTACAGTTCGTTTGTTTTTTTCAATTTAGTAGCTCGAGTTTTTAAAAAAATTCAAAATTAATGAAATTGAATATCGTGCCGTTATTAAATTTTTCTGTAAAGATGGACGCAATGCAATTTATATATTTAATTACATATCAAAAGTTTACGGCGAATTTGCACCATCATATTCCACAGTAACAAAGTGGGTAAAATTGTTCAAAAGTGGTCGGGAGTCATTAGAAGACAACAACCGCCCGGGTCGTCCCGCAGATGCTATTAGCCATGAAAACAAACTTTTGGCAGAATCAATTGTATTAGAGGACCGCCGTATTTCTGTTTCGCGGTTAGTGTGGAGACTTTCCCTTGCATATCGTACCACTTATACCATATCACATGACCACCTTCACATGTCAAAAGTAAGTGCGCGATGGGTTCCCCGTTTGTTGACTGCACAACAAAAGAAAATTCGTGTTCAAACTTCAAAGGCGATTTTAAATATGTATGAAGAAGATCCAGAAAACTTCTTGGATAACATAATAACAGGCGATGAAATATGGATTCATCATTGGGATCCGGAATCCAAACAAGAATCGATGCAATGGATTAAACGTGGTGAACCACCACCAAAGAAATTCAAAACTCAACCGTCTGCTGGTAAGGTTTTGGCAACAATTTTTTGGGATGCTGAAGGGATATTGATGATTGATTGTATGCCACCGAAAACCTCAATCACAGCCATCTATTACGCACACTATTACAAGTTTTGTGAAGATTTAAAAAAGCGATCCGGGAAAAACGGCCAAAGAAAGTTAGATGAAAAAACCTTACTTCTTCACGACAATGCACGAGTGCACAAGGCTAAAGTTGCTCAAGCTGCATTAAAGGACTGCGGCTTCGTAGAAATTCCGCATCCACCATACAGTCCAGACTTGGCACCCAGTGCCTACTTTCTGTTTCCCAATTTGAAAAAAAAAAATTAAGGGGCCGGAAATTTTCCAGTGATTCTGAAGTACAGTCTGTTGTAAATGAATATTTTATGGAGCAAAAAGAAAACTTTTTTTTTAGAGGGCTTATACAAGTTAATTGATCGATGTAACAAATGTATAAACCTTAAAGGAGATTACGTCGAAAAATAAAAATATTGCTGTCTCACTCACTATTTGTTTTCATATGATATTGCAAGACATTTTGATTCGCCCTCGTATGTACATATATAGATCGGCTAACAATATTTGTAAATATAATTTGTATAACTTAAATTAACTTAAAATATGTTACAGCCGGTGATTTTACGCTGATTCGGTTGATATTCTTCGATTGGCAACTGTACTTGCTGGATAACGGATGATTAATTGGTATGCGTTGTAATTTAATGTTGAATAACTGTTTGAATACTTGTGTTTTAAAATAATCGAATAACGGTTGATCACGTTTTTGTAACCAAATAAATGGATTATAGTTGATCTTATCGGCACAAAATCTTTTGGCTTCTGGTAACTTAAATTTTTTACTGGCTATTAATTTCTGGTCCCTTTGTTAAATTCGAATCGAAGGACCAAAAATGGACTGAACATGGCTTTGGTTGGTCTGTACTTTAACGCGGCGATGATTTCGATAATTAACAAACACTTAAATTTCAAAATTGTAATTTTATTTTTAAACAAAAACCAGTTAAAAAACTAATTATAAGATTTTAAATATTTATTCGGTTATTTATTTCCAGTCGCCAATGCGACTTGCTCCTTACACGGTAATTTCTCTTCTTCCATTTTCTATTCTTCTCGTTGTCAAATTTCTGTTTGTTGGAGTGACCTGATTTACATAAGACAACATAAGTAGCATAACAATTTACGCAACGGCGAACTTGGCAAACTTAACTTAAGCTATATATGGTTTTTTAGTTTTTTACATTCCATTACCATCGCTTCTTCTTCCATGAAGAAAATATGCTAAATAATAATTATTTATCAAAAATTTTGCCATTTCTTCATTGAAGTTTAACACATTCCAGAAATTTTTGTTTGATAAATTTCGACTCAAAACTACAATTGGTTTGTGCTGTTTTAAGCAAAATATTCTAATGTTCAAAACATTACACGGTTTTTGTAACGTAACTAATCTGTAACTATTAGAAACCATTTCAAATTTACGCTCACTATATTTTCACAACACAACACATCAATACTATTTTCAATTTTTGAAACGTTTACTTTTAAGTTAAACACATTATCAAGATTATTTTGAATAGAATGCACAATGCTAGCAACATCAGCTAAATCTTGCTACAATTTGTTTAATAATAACTAACAAACTCTATTTTTTTTTTTTTTTGTAGCTGGGCGACATCATCTAAAATGTTTGATATCGAATTTTAAACACTATATTATCCATTTTTGGGCCGATTATAGGTGCAGTAAAATCACACGATAATATTCAAATTTAGAGTGCAAGTACTATACACGCGATGGATTTCTTTTCTTATGTATTTTTAAAGCTTTGAACAAATGCCCATCCAGTTTGCCTAATATAAAACGCTAAAGACAAATAAATAGAAGTAAAAAACAGAAATACTGAAACTTGAATTCTTTGTGATCATTTACCTCAGTTACAAACATAGCTCAGGATGTGAAATTAGACGTAGACAATAATAATCGTAAGCTGACCAAGACTGATTTATGCTGTTCCGTATTTCGCTATTATTTCACAATTTAGATTATTGAATCTATAATTGATTGGAAAAACTAATGTTAAATTAATATTAAACGTACTACATTTCAAAGCTGAAAGGAACTTACAATGTCATTCCCGTTCAAATCAATAACACCTCTTACTAAATACATATCTCAAATTACACAAAAACTAAAATCTTAAATTGGCACGTGACGAACTTCCTTCTTTCGAAACCAAACAAATTAATAGAAGAAAAAAACTCACTTTCAATTTTCATATTTTGGAACAGCAGCTTCCTTAATCATAAAGGAATTTCGACACGCGATCATAGAAAAAAAAAACTTTAACAAAACAACCCTTTTATTTTCGATCGGAAAATACACACTTCAATAAAAAAAAATTGTTCAAGATTCGATTTCGATACCTAAAACGTATATAAGATAAAAAGGTCCATTGTCTAGAATATTGTAAAACCCTTTTTCCTCCTTCTTAATAAAAGATCGCCCTGAATAATATGTGATCGATCAAGGAAACAAGATATTAGAAATACGTAAGCATATATGAAAGAGTTAAATTATTGTTTTGCAAATTAATTGATAAATTTTGTTTATTGAAAATAATTTGTACGATTACATCTTACGACATATGTAATTACAATTATACAGATGTGTCGATTTAATCACATCCTTATAATGATGTTGGTGGGCAGATGTAATTTTATAGTTCGTTGCAAGCAAACAAATTTGATCGTTTGTAAACCTCGTTAATTAATATTAACTTAAACATACAAAAAACAAAAAAATTATCTAATAAAACTACTTGACATTCGTAAATTAATTTGGTTAAGAAAACGGTATCCTTCTGTTATATTTATATTTAAATATTATAAAAAAAAAGGATACAGATCAGTTACATAATAAACGTAAAGGTTCCAACCAAATAAATTTATTTTAGGAAGGAAGTTAAAAAAACTGGTCTGGCGGTTAACAAAAAAAATAAATAAATTAGATCGTTACATTTAAATGTGGATATTCAATTTACCTTCTAACACTTATTAAGCATAAAATCTTCATTCTATCAATACGGTTTGCATTAACCTTTTTTGCTGAAATCGCGCAAATTTCTTGTTTCCCATAAAGTATAAAAATAAAAAAAAACACGAAATATGCATTTAATTTTGCAATAAAAGACTCCGCGCATACTTCAATAAAAACGTAATAATAAATTCAAAGTTAATCCTTATATGGTGGAATAATAATAATAAAATTAATCAAATCTTAATAATTTTATTTAATAAATTGTTTTAGACATAAGTATTCGATTAATAATATAAAAGAATATTTTCTTTTATTTGGTAGTCGTTTTATGAAGGTAGGATCGTGATCTTGATATGTCAATAGGTTCTTTATGAAAGATTGATACCTCATTACTAAAATCTTGAGCAGAATGCAGTTTTGGATGGATGTCGTGATTGAATGCAAATTTATTATATTTGGTTTCGAATAGAAATATGTGATTTTATATTAATAAATATCATTTATTTTCTAGTAATTTCTACTTTACGTTATAACTTTTATAGACGTTCTAAATGTTACCGTAAATAAGTTTCATTTTTGCATCAAAATCACTCTCTGACAAAATGGGCAGTGTCATTGAGATTTTTCTTATCAACAAGACCGCCATAAAATGGTTTCCTTGTAGTTTTAATTCCGCATATTGCTCAAATTTCCATTTCGTTATTTGTATTCGCTTCACTGCATGATACGTATTATCACCGATTTATGATGGAGCCATAGAATAACTACTAGTAGTTAAAACTAACTAGTAGTTATTTTATGATGGAGCTATATTGAAGGTAATCTCCTTGAATGAAACCCGGCTAGTTGCTTCGGTTTTTCGTGTATGTAATCAAACTCCGATAAAAAAAGTAGTACACGGTAATTATTTGTGCATCGAGGGCCACAAAATTTAGCACGAAACTTAGCGACGCTCCAGTTGGAATACTATTGCGGTGGCCCTCACACTCATTTCAGTACAATAAAATGTATGGCCCCGGATGCGTAAATATTTGTCGTGTTGTCCATCTGATTTTTTTTAATTTGAATTTTGAAAATTTGTCGAAAATACATTTGGCTAGGACACTACTGATCTTAAAGGAAAACCGCCTAAAATGTCTTACAGGGGATATTGGGTGGCTTAATTCGGCATTTAATGGAAACAAACATTTTTATACGTAATGTAATTGATTTTTAGCAAGAAAAAAACTGAATTCTTTCTTTGTATTTTGATCGTAACGCAAAAACTGCGAGTTTAAATTTCTACGTCGGCCAAAAATTGCCTGGCTGTTCCTATCGTTCGTACACTGTATACCCACAATGTGCAGACAATACGTACAATTGGTGTTCTAAATTTTTTTCTTAGTTTTGGGACTGAAAAGGACCGTTTTAATGTGCGGCGGTCATTCACAAACTCTAGTTCAATAATTTATTTTAAACTTGTATTTTTCGTCACAGATTATGTGCCTTTATTTACAGCACGCTTAGCTAATTCACCAGGTAACAATAGACTGACGGCTGTTTGGATTTCCCGTGATACAATTATTGATCACTTATTATAGTGAGCTAAACGTAAAGCTTCTGATGCAATTGCAAGGAACCTGGATCTGTATCGTTCAATATTGTTCTGCTCCGTATATTTTTATTAAAAATGTAGTGCTGAATTCTTCCATTAACAGGAATAAAAATTTTAACATTTTGATATTAAACACTCACAGTATTTTTCCTAAGATTGATCTAATGAAACATAATGCCTCCAATGCGATAGTTACGTTACTGGGTTTTAGTATATTGAGAAACAATCTGGTTTAAGAGAAAAGAAAGGGGTGGTCTTACTTAAAATCTAATCTCTCTAGTTTTAAACTAATTATCTAACTAAATATATCTAACACAGAAGCATCCCAAATGGAAATTAAACCAGGATTGAGGAAAATTTATTTAACTTTAATCTACAAGCCGTCCCGCTATGATTTTCGTCAAGAGTTGGGAAAATTCCTATATGATATTACCGTATGGGAGATTTAAAATTACAATAGAATTGTTTTTTTTAATCGTGCCTTTGGATTTACTGACCATGATCTGAATTCATCCTTTAATTTTTTTTCGTAATTTTAGAAAAATTAAAGTACTTAAACTGGTAGACTCGTGTCTCATATTGTAGCGGACTATTCTCCGTATTATAACCGGATGAAAAAGTTAATTTTATTTTCTCAAAATACATGACCTATTGGAAGACCTGTACCTGCTGTGCCTAACCACAATTTATATTAAATCCTCTAAGCTCCTTTCGCTAGATAACCACGCATCTTCAATATGAGAAAACTGTGGAATTTCATTTTTCGCAAGTGGAAACGGACAATCAACACAAAATTTTACCAATAATTTAAATCAATAAGGAATCAAATTGAGACTGCGAAAAGAAATTCAAAGGTTTGAAGGTAATTTCAGTTTTGAAAATATCCAAATTGTAAATATTACCAAAGCTTTAATGTCCATTAAATGAAACGAGGTGTGGTTGAAGTTCAAATTGAATAACACTTCCAGAATTTTATTTCATAACAAAAAATTTGTTCTGAACTGTCTAACTTTAGACATATTAGTTTGCTCCCAGTATTATCGAATTACATTACATGGAATAACAATGCTTTTAAAGCGGAAATCAATCTGCATATAGATTTATAAAAAGCACTACCAAAGCTTTCTTTCTTACTTCAGAACAGAGGAAATAATGCGCTTTGGTTTTACTTGACTTAAGCAAGGCATTCGATTGAATTAAACTTAAAGAAATCAATGATAGTCAGTTCCTACCTTCTCGAGTCATTCGGAAGTTGTAATGATAAATTCATCAATATCTAGTGTAGGTTTTGTTTATGACGTAAATTATGATCTTCACAATGTAAATCATTGCAAATATCGTTTAATTGCAGGTGATTTACACATTTTTGAAATTTCTGAAATATTACTAAAGCCAATCAGGATATAAGTTTAATTGTCCAATGATCAGCCAGAAATAAGATTTAATTTAACAGTGCAAAAACGCAGTGTATTTTGGTATCATCTAACACTACAGTTGAACTGATGAGTTATAAGTCATTATACTAAAATCTATTAGCATAATGTTTGACATAACTTTGCATTGGGCTTATCATATTGAATCTATTTGCAAAAGAAATGTGTACGTAATATTTGATCTGCAAAGTAGTATTATAGTGTTCTACAAATGCTTGTTTTGTGATATATGTTTTTAGGCTTACAAAATATGTCCACATTTCTGGTTATTCCGAATGATTGCTGGCTCTCTTTACGATTTATACAAATTCTTGTTGTGTTAACTTATTTTTAAGTTATTTACACATGAAAAATCTAGAAACTTATTACGAATAAACTTGTAAAATCTTCAACACGTACGCAAATGGTTCAGCCTGCTAGTAATAAGTTTAAACTAACATCCATAACTCAGCTCTACAAAAAAAATAAATAATTACGCTGTGAACCTGATATAACTCATTATACAATACGAAAACGACCACGCTGAAACGATGTCCTAATTTCTTTATCACGTCCGGTTTTTCACATAAGGTAAACAACTAAACAAACTAGGCTCAACAAAACGTGAGCTTCGTAATTTAGTAAGGTCGAAACCATAACCTATAAAAACTATATCTTATTATTTCTTATCCGCTAGTGATAACGAACTCGTTTGTGGTTATGGGGTTATAAAGTTAATGGGTTAATGGATGATGGGGTTATAGGGTTTTCGGTTGTTGGGCTTTTGTTGTTTAACCTTTTCTCTGTGGATTGGGGTCAAATTGACCCCTGCTGAAAAGGGGGCCCAAATTACTTGTAAATTTGGTAATTACCATGGTCTGAAATAAACCAAGCGCATTTCTGTGTACTGGGGTCAAAATGACTCCAAGTTATTGCCGTGTACTATTTTCTATATACATCATGTATCATGAGAACATTATTGAAATCTATCGGTGAATTTAGAATCTCTTCTAACTATTGCAACAGTTCTGTCGAAAATGTCGAAAACGTGCAATAAACTGTTCCACTAATACTAGTTTTCGACACTACCCGTCTCTGGTACATATCTACATACCTATACCTGATATTTTTCCTCATTTTCTTTTGTATTATTTTACTGTAACCGATATTTCGAACGTAACCGTAGGTGCTAAGCAGTACAAATAGCTTGCCCTAGTTGCAAATATTGTTATTATGGTGCGTAAAAAAAAGAGCAGCCAAGAGCCCCTTGGATTTCTTGATAGAGTTTCCACTCCTAAGGAGTCATATGAAGCGGAAATAGCAAACAACAATATTGATGTGGAGTTTTACCGGTATGTGGTACTATATGCCCAAAATAGAAATACTATCCGAAAGCGGAAAATTAAACTTCCGATTGTAACCAGAACTCGCAGCTGTCTCCTACTGCGAGAAAGAGACGTCTTGACGGTTTAAACAGCAATAAATCAAACGACTCAGTTACTAGCTGTCTTAAAAATCATCCCAAAAATATTGATGCAGCATTACAGTTTTATAGAATGAACAGCAAAACAATAGAAAATCACCGAGATTGGTGCGATACCAATTCAGTGGAAATGTATGCTCTGATCGGCATTTTAATTTACACTAGTGTTTATAAGAGCCATTAGAGCATTAACAACCGTTCATTTTCTCGAGCTACGATGTCCCTTGAAAGACCGCAGCAATTGTTAAGATTTTTGCGGTTTGATAACTATCAAATAAGATAGGAGCGGCTAAAAATTGATAGATTGGCAGCATTCCGATATATATATATATATATATATATATATATATATATATATATATATATATATATATATGTATATATATATATATATATACATATATATATATATATATATATATATATATATACTATATATGGAATATGTCCTCGGAAAACATTCGAGGACCTTATAAACCATCATAAAATGGAATCATTGATGAACAATTGGCTCTAATTCGAGGTAGATGTTCTATTCGACAGTGTATAGGTACCATCGAACCCAGGGAAGTATATAGAATTAAAATATTCTAGCTATGCGACGCAAAGAATTCTTACCCATTGAACGCAGAAGTATGTGTTGGTAGCAGTGTTTAAAATGGGATTCCATTTTTTTCACGAGCGATAATAAAAACTATTATAAAGCTCTTTATAAAGAGCGATATTGTAAAAAAAATATATCGCTCTTAAGAACAGGAGCATTATGTTTATTATAAGGCTCTTGCTCTTCCACTATTGCGTTTGTGTTGTCATATTTTCGCTCTTTGTTATTGAGCTATATTGATAAAATAGATATGCTCTGCTCTGATGAATAAGAACGTCATTATTATATTGCTCTTGTTATTACGGCAAAAGGTTACATTCAAAACCTTAGTGAAATTTGACACGCGCGATAGAAATGGGGTTTTAAAATGCTTTTCATGTGAAATTCTAGAATATGGCCAACTAGGATGGAACTTGGCTATTCCTTAACCAATTTTAGTGAAATTTGACACGCGCGATGGAAATGGGATTCTGAAGTTCTGGAATATGGCCAAATATAATGGCTCTTGGCTATTTCTTAACCGATTTTAGTAAAATTTGACGTGTGCGTTGGAAATGACATTCTAAAATGATTTTTAGATGAAATTCTGCAATATGGCTAAATTGAATGGAACTTGGCTATTCCATAACTGATTTTATTGAAATTTGACACGCGCGATGGAAATGGGATTATAAAATGATTTTTAGGTGAAGTTCTGGAATATGGCCAATTAGGATGGAACTGGAATATGGGCAATTGTGATGGAACTTGGGTATTCCTTAACAGATTGTGATGCAATTCAATATATGTGTTGGAAGTGGGATTCTTAAATAGATTTTAGATAATGTTCTGGAATATGACTAAATAGGATGGAAATTACAGATTATTTTTCTACCGATTTTCGATCTGCCACAGATCATCATTTTAGATTTCCCTTTTCAACTCACATGTCAAATTTCTCTGAAATCAGTTAAGCAATAGCCAAATTCCATCACAATGGGTTATATTCCAGAACTTGACCCAAAAATCATTTTAGAATCCCATTTTCAACGCATATATCAAATTTCACTAAAATCGGTTAAGGAACAGCCAAGTTCCATCCTAGTTGGCCTTATTCCAGAACTTCATCTAAAAATCATTTACTCTAAAATCTGTTAAGAAATAGCCAAGTTCCATCCTAGTTGGCCAACATTCCAGAAATTTATGTAAATATCGTTTATCGAACTTTCTTTATTTAATGATATTCAAAGAGCAATTCGTGTGTTAAAAAAAATTGCGCTCCCTAACGTATTTTCTTCAATGGCTCTGTAGAATAGGTTGGAAGCGATATTTTTAACTTTTACGCTCCCTGTTTTAAGAGCTAAACTAAAAATAAAAATTTAAATCACTTTGAAAGAGCGAAATATTTTTGTTTTGTGTTTATCATTAGATTACCCTCTAGCGTAAAAGCAAACTGAAAAAAAATTTTATTGGGAGCAAGAGCGAAAATTCTTATTAAAAGCTCGAAAAGAGCGAAAAATTTAAACTCTAGTTGGTAGGTAACCAAGGGAGCATAGTTCAGTTGATTACGCCTTAAACAAACAAACAATAATTACCATGCACAACTTTTCCACTAATTGCACTTTAGCCGATTAACTTTTGCAGAAAAAAACTACAATAATTGAAACAATTGGACGAAATAAACCCGACCTTCCCAAAGAGTTTAGTAGTAAGACTGAATTAAGATCACGAGAACTAAAACCTTCAAATTTTTGTTTGTTGTACTGTAATTTGATTTTACCAAATCAAATAACAGTCCAACAAACTTTACCAAAATAAAAAGTTTTATTGATTATAATGAAAATAACTATGTTGTATGGTATCCCAGCAATTCCTAAACCAAATAGAAACGTTTTGCTATTACCAACTTTATGGTACACAACAATAATGGAGTAGACCGTGCGTCTAATATAACTAATATAATTTTGAATTGTAACGCAACAAAAGGAGGGCTAGACACCTTCGATAAATTAGTGAGAATCTGTACATGCAAAAGGAAAATTCAACGATGGCCGATGGTGTTAGTTTTAAACCTTACTGACTTCGCCGATGTTGCAACATTTACGTTTTTTATAAAAGCGCCAACCCCCTTCTTTGTATGAAACTCGAAAAGCATTCGAAAGAAAATCTTTTATAAAAGAATTGGCTATGCAACTGGCGCAGGCCAACGGATTGGAGCGACTCTGTAACCATTGAAAGTTAAAAAAAAATAATAAGGACAGCAATCGACCTAATAGTTTATAAAGCATTACCATTAAGGTGGGAATCAACAGGCGAAGAAGTGACGGGTAGGACATTTAGCAAACGACGAAGATGACTCTTGAACCTTTAATATTATTGGGGTATTTTGGGACATCTACGCCATGATGATTTGCACCGGCTTCGAAAATTGAATCGATTTCCCTTTTCTCAATACGTCTGCCCTATTGCCAAAATATTAAGTGCTTATTGGAACAATTTTTATCGATCCATTATATTTACCCTAATTTAATCTACTTACATCAAAACTTGAGTTAATTTCTGGTATTGACTTTTGTTTAGTCTAATTTTAAGTTTAGATTTGGACTGAAATCAAGGACAAATCTATTTTAATGTAACGATTCCAATTTGTGTTGTCAGGTCTTACTCTATAGCTCTTGATTCTGCAACTTACGCACATTTTAATCTTAGTTGTTTATGCACTATATATCCACCATGTAAAGCAGAATGTGAATCCGCGGTGCATTTTCTTACGGCTGATAACGAAAAAGAATTACAGAGAGCAATATGGAACCAAGAGTGTTTAGTCACTCTTCAAAACAGATGAAAGTGCCAAATAGAACGAGTGATTGATATTCATCCAGGTTCAGATGGTTCAGTTAGAAGAGTGGCCGTAAGAACTCAAAGAGGCTGTATAAGGCAACCAATTGATATGCCATGTAAACTATCATTAATTGAATCCGAGAATTCCTGCGGGGCAGGATGTTTAAGTTATGTTCTCAACGTAAACTGATTACACAAAAAAAAATTTGCGGCATGTTAAGAAATATTTCGAATCATTTACATATAGTTTCACTAGTAAAGGAAAATTTACCATTCGAAAACACCAGATTTATGTTTATTTTGGGCGTCAGCTGTCAGCAAAGAATTTGACACGCCATCGAAAGCTAGTAAATCAATCTAGCATATTTTGTGTCAGTTTGCATTGTGTTTTACATGTGGTCTTCAATAAATATAATAAGGTCTAAACTGCGTGTCAAAGTTGCACTTAGATTTTTTATTCTTGAGAAATTGAATTTCCGGTGTGTAAAATTAAATCTGTTGGCACCGCGTGCTAAGAAATATGTTTCTTTCTCCTTTCGGGATTGTATATTTAACATCTGCGTAGCTTTACAATGAAATAGGAATCTTTGTAGTACTAGCAAAATTTTAAGAAGTAACTCTGCATATACTATATATACTCGTAGATTTTTATTTTTTTCGAAAATCAAAACAAACTAAATCCACAGAAGACACAAGAAAGTAAATCTGTTGAATCGCAAGAATATATCAGACAACTGCAGTTAAAGCAAGCAACAGGTAAGACCTGTTTTGAGTAGCTTCATTGTTGGTGAGCAAACTAGTAATTCATATCTCTAGGATTTAAAGGCATTAAAAATTAGTAGCGTGACCAGGTACCCGCAGTACCCGCAGCCGCGGCGGAACGCACGGTTACTGGGGCCCACGAGATTTACTAACAATCCGAGAGGCGACCGTAAAAACACTTGATTCATTTATGAATGCATGATATTTTCAGAATAGGTAATATTCATCAAAGGAATGAGCAAGCACTATAGGGTTGCCAATTGGATTTTAGCTAACCATAGGATGGCGGGTAGGGGCTACTTTAGTGGGTAAAATTTACATACTTACTTAACTTATTTCTGAAAGCATGAAATTAACGTCAATTGTTAAAATAAAATATCTAGGGTTGCCTAATAAAATATTTATTTAACCTAGCTGCAACCCGTAATTTATGTTGATTTTTTTGGACACTTAATTAACGTATTTTTGAAAAAATGAAACAAACGCCAAATTATAGTTTAATACTTCCTATAACTAAAAAAATAGGTTGCCAGCTTAAAAGTAGGTAGTCATTTTTGGCAACCCACTTTGAACATATACCATACCACAGTGTACATTCAATTATTCCATCCCGTAAATCGTACTTTATTTATCAAAATTTAAATCCTACGATTACAAGCATTCGAATATTAGTTAAAAGTTAAGATTAGATATATGGCAGCTCAGGTAATGCTTTAAGTAGACCATTCTTTCAAAGAGAAAGAAGAAATCGTTTCTGTTGCTATTAAATATTTTCTTATGACAGGCCCAACAATTTCTTCTCGGTTGCTGAAGTGAAGTGAATGTCAGAGTAACTGTACACGTAATCTGACTCAATAGAAATAAAAATAGCTTTAGGGTCTGACAGATATTTAGATTTAGAAACAGATTTGGTCAACTTATTTGAAATTAAAACTTTTGACATCAAATGATAACGATTCTAGTGTTTGCTCGGTCGATTTATTTATAATTGTGTATATGTACAATGATACAAATTTTACCTCTTTCGCACTTCAAATTCAACCTTTCACAAATCATGTTTTGAATAGAAAAGTTTGAATTTTATTTGCAAAAAATTGAATGTGATTGCCGACAGTTTAAATTTCTTTTGCAAAACGTTAAATTTGATTTGAGTAAGTGAAACAAATGTTGAAAATTTCTTCTTGAAAAATACCTAACCGCGACGGAAAACAATTTCTTGTCTCCCCTCGTTTGGAGCGCCTTACTCATTTACCGAAATCTTTTTTATTACAGGTAAACGGTTTATTTTAAAAACCTATTTTAAATATAAGCAAATTAAATTTGCAATTAGTGATGGTGTTTTTTTAATTTTGAATGTTTTCGGCGGGATCTAGAGCTAGTTGGTTTAATTGGTTAAAGTCGTAGCCTGATCGAAGAATATGATTGTTCAATATTTACGAAATCATTCGGTACAATTTGATGGTTTCATTCTTATTGCATATCGTTTTGTTGGGCTTAGTCCTAATTTGATTAGCAGCATTTTGCTTTGCTTTTGTTCGAAATTTACACGAATTTTCTAGATTTTTACAGGCTTTCCGAAATTATTCATTAATATCCAGGGGTGACATGTTGCAACATCACTTTTGTTCGCTTCGTTAGTGATCATCGAAGCGAAAAAACAATATTTTTGGTATGTTATAACTTTTTCGTTCGATTGTCGATATTCCAATATGGCAAGCCTTTTTCTATGTTTTAAATGACAGGTCCACAGATGTCAAAACATTATAAACAAAAGTGTTAAATAGTTTAAACATATTATAAAAACCTTAATAATATTAGTATATATGGATTTTGGGACATTAGGACTTTTTGGGCGCTCAATTACGAAGATGAAGAAACTATTAAATATTCCATTGAAAGGCGCTATCTGAGAGATCGATACAATGTGATGGATATGGAAAATTACAAGTACGTTGTGTTCATAAATTCATATTATTATTCATTTAAATTAATAATAAAATCGTACTTTTACAGACATGTTTCGGTATTTATTAAATGAACTTTCTCCGCACATTCCTGATAAGACGGAACACAAAAATTTCATTAACAACCCGATTAGCGGCTGTATTGAATTTCTACGCTACGGGTTCATATCAGCGAACAGTAGGGGATATAGCGCTGCATTCTATGGATCAATCGATGATTTGTAGGTCTATAACAGGAATTATAATGCTTTTGGAACAAATTATTTGTCGGAAGTTTACTAAATTCCCAAACAACCAAGAAAAAGCTGCCAATAAGCAACGTTTTTTTTTTTAAAACCACACATCCTGGAGTTATTGATTGTGTTGATTGCACCCATGTGGATATTATCGCCCCTGCCGAAAATGAACATATTTTTGTTGATAGACGTGAAAATCACACGATGAATGTCCAATTAGTAAATATCACTTTTTGCAGTATAAAAAATTTAAAGTATATTCAAAATAAAAAAGATGATTCATTTTTAGATTTGCAACTATGATCTGTTAATTTTATCAGTATATGCGAGATACCCAGGATCACCTCACGATGCTGTCATATGGGCCCTTTCAAGAGATAGGGAAAAAATAGAGGAATCCTATCAAAATGGGGAAACTAATACTTGGATCTTTTGTGATTCCGGCTATACAGATTAGAACCAGGGCTTATAACACCGTACCGTAACCCCACTAAAAGTCAAAAGCGGTACAATTTATTACACGCTTGAATGAAAAACCCCATAGAAAGGTGTAAAGTTATTTTAAAAAATACGTTCCGCTGCAAGTTAGGGGAAAGGGTGTTACGCTATTGACACCAAAAAGTGATTGAAATTATAAATGTTTGTAGGGCGCTTTTGAATTTGGGAATAATAAACCAAAGTGAGATGAACAATGAACGATTGCGGCCAGAAGAAAATGACTCAATAATTTTAGAGCAGGAATTCGATTTCGAGGATCTCAAATGTGAACCAACGGCTGTGGGAATTAAGAAACAGTATATTAAACTGTTTTTAATTTATCAAACTAATTTTTTTATAATTTTCATAAACGAAAGACATTTTATTTAATAAAAATATATTTCAAACTAAAACAAAATTACAGAATTGTAAAATATTTGGATTATTTCAGTTTAAATAAAAACATATTTTCTTGACACTTTCAGCTCCAAGACCCTCTCCTCAATTTTCAACCTTTTCAAATTTTTTGACTTGTGTTCTTTTAGTAATTCTTTAAGTTCGTTGAAACGATCAGCTTGTGCCTTTCCTTGAGATTTTATTTCGTCTAAAATCTTCTGCAGTGTTGTTGTTCTTCGTTTTAAAACCGACCGTTTTCTAACCCTTTGAATCGTGTTTAATCCCGTTGGCTTTATAATTTCTTCTTCCTCTCCTTCACCCAAAAATATATTCCTGTAACACGAACGATTTCTAGTGTAGCATTTACGATTGCAGCGTCTATATTGAGCCGACAATTTTTCCGTACATGGGACATACTTTGAATAAACATCAAAAAATGATTTAAGTATCGGTTTATTACCACAACGACTATTACATAAAACCATTTTTTTTTTTTTAACAAAACTTTTTTTAATTCTACTTATTATTAATATTTCACTTTTCTTAATAGTAACAAAGTTCCGTTAATACGACAATTTTGTATAGAAATATTGTTTTAAGAGTAACAACTTTTCCTTTTCACTATTATAGTTTATTTTTTTCAACAAAAGATACGTAAAACCTAAAATTTAATTTATAAGAATAATTCGTCTATATTAAGAATTATTAATTTTATTAGAGGAATTTCTTGAGCACACATTACCAATTATAAAGAAAATTTCTTACATATAACGGTATTTAGTTGACCAAAGATAACATCTTACTTTGCGAAATAAAGAAAATTCGTAGGATGTACGAAAATATTTGTTTTTAAATATTATGTATGACCCTGTTAAATAAAACTAGCACTTTATTTTATTAAAAGAAAACTTTATTTTTAAAATCATTAATATGGCAAGAAATAATATAAATTCAAAATATTTTGAAGGTTCGTTCAATAAGTACTTGGTAACTTATACAAAAACTATGTACTTAAAAAAAAATAATCTCTAAATATAAAATTCATAAAATTGTAAAAAATATTCACATGTGCGTATGATTAAATTCTAAATTGCATTCTTATTTTAGTTTTACTTTCTAATTTATAAAAAAATAAAAATGTATCAGATTTTGTTTATTTCAAATTAATTAATTATTTCTTTAGTCTTGAAACAAACCGATCCACAGAAGGAAATACTGGGTCATAAACAGTTTTCACATTATACAAATACTTTTGAATTAATAACCAAACAGCCACACTTTCTTCTGGATAGATATTTTATGTTGAAAACTTGAAATATTTTAAACACACAGTCAATTGCTGAAACAACGCTTGGTAATTTGTATTTAATTCCATCCATACATACATAAAAATTTGCTGGTGCAAATTTATTTGCACCTAAAACAAAAACGAATGGTTGAACCGTATTTTGTTCTGTTGTAGCGGTACATTTTTTACATTCAATTATAGTTTCGCATTCTTGAGCTGTTTTGGCAAAAATCATTAACGAGTTTTGGGAGTCTGAAATTGTAAACTTTATCCATTCTTTTTTGTTATTGTCTATGCGGCACTTTTTAGTTGTTGGCCTAAGCAATCCGTACAGTAAATGAAATGCTATACAATTTATCGTATCTGAAAGAAAAAAATATTTCTTATTCTAAAAATTCATACTTTAGAAAATTTATTTGTAAAACTTACCAATTGTTGTATTTCTCTGTTGTTGGAACTCTTTAAACAACTTTTTGCAAGAAGGATCGGATAATTTATCCTTAAATTTTTATCCTAATCTTTGTTGCCTCGGAATACAAATAATCAAAATCTAAATTAATTAATCTCGGTCCATATGCTTGGGTGAAAGCTGGCCATTCCTTTAAAATGTTTTGGATAGTTTTATCCTGATTTCCCCTAATGGTAGTTTTTCTATAAACGACCGTTTCTCCCCATTTATCTAATATCAATTTCTCGTCATTGTCGTCTCGATTATATTTCAAATACTGCCAGACTTATTCGGCATTCTCTTTCGGGGTACCTTCATCAGCTGTAGAAAAAGACATAATTGTAAAAATAATTATTTAAATCATCAAATACTCACTACAAAATGTTTTTGATTACTATCCTAAACCAACAATGTTTCATTAATTGAGCCGTTCATTTTGAAAGTGGTACAAGTTCATTTTCAAAAAAAAGTCAAGCTGGCTTTTATAATGTTTACAATTTCACGTAACTTTTTCATATTTAAACAATTTGCAGCTAATAATACTTAACAATGTTAACAATTAATATAGCTGCAATTTAAAAAAAAAAATTAAAAGGTAACATGGAATTGCAAACATTAGAACATCCAACTTGACTTTTTTTTTAGAATGGACTTGTACGACTTTCAAAATAAACGGCTCCATTATAAATTAAATACTACAAAAAAAATTTAATTCAATTCACATCAATTTGTCGAACAGACGGTCGCATTAAAGTACTCGTGTCTAGGAAACCAAACCAAGAATTGAAAGACTACAATATTCAAAAGACCGACAAGTTTAGTGATAGCAACATTACGGTGTGACGTTGTATTTGTACGGCTAGAGTGAGAAAGCTAATTTTTACAGAAATAACAATAAATAGGTATTATATTGATCTAATTAACTAAAAAAACAAATGTCCGTTTTGTTTTATTCTTAATTTTAGTTACTTCCTAAATATTTTTAGTTTTAGTTTTCATAAGATCGACTTCGATATAAAGTAATCACTTTCAGTTATCGTGCTATACTTTGAGTACATTTCGATAAATGAAGATGAAAATAAAAATTCAGTGTAAAGAGTTAAATAAAATTGCTTTTTGGAGTGAGTGCATTTTCTGAAAAGTGAAGTGTAAAATTCCTTACCGGTAAATAATTCTTCTGTCTTAAACCTTTTAACTTTAGGAAGGAAATCATTTTGTCTCAGCTTTGATATATAATTGTTGTATCGATCATAAAACTGTCCTTTTGGTTTAAGTTTCGGCCTTCGTTGAAAATATACACCCTACAGAAATAAGGAAAAAATTAAGTTTTTCGTAATTTCTTTTAATTTTTAAAATATCACCTCACTCTCTTCGGAGAAAATATTTATAATTTGACGCGATAATGTTTCACATTCTTTTACGCTCAAATGTAAATTTTTCTGAATGTAAAAATTTACTATTATGTTTATTAATATCGATCGACTAGCGTCAGATAAAATTTGGCGCTCTTTTGATAATTTAATGAAATTTTCCCCTTCTACCGATAGATTAATCATCAATGTAGCCTGAAGTTATATAAATAGAATAAATAAATGTATTAGTTCTTGTGAAACAATATACGTTTTATAAATCACAAATCAGTTTTATGTAGAAAGCAATCGTGCTCTAAATAGAACATGCAAATTACACCAGAAACATTCTTTTAAATACGTATATAAAGCAAAAATACACTAAATTAACTGAAAGTATAATGGAAATATTAAAAATCTAAGTTTGTACACACATTTTTACTTCCGCTTGATTTTCTTTTTGGTGGAGTTGATAATGATGAATCAGCTTATGTTGATTCTGCGATTAATCAGCCGGCCGAGGTCGTTTCTATATAGGTTCCATGAAAAAAAAAAAAATAAAAATTATTTGATATCAGTTAGTATACGATCAGTATCATGAAACATTTATATTACCTGCTCTTTTTGCCAATCCATTAAATATCGTTCAAATTTTATTTTTATTTCCATCGTGTATGAGCTTAGAAGTTTCTCTATATGCCGTTTGTCCATATATTTTTAGAGCAGTAATATCAATATCATTTTCTAAATTTCACAGCAGAAAGAAATATATTTTTTATTAGCACGTCCGTTCCGGAAAATGAAAAAGGATTTGCTAAATTACTTGTCTGGTCATTTGATACAGTTTTAATTTCTTCTGCGTTTACACACGATGGGGCCTTGTCCAATATTTCGAAGTGATTTCCATGTTTTTTTTTAACATGTCTTTTGAAAGTTGATAAATTTTGGAACGACTGGTTACAATATTTTTCTACACAGGAGTATGTCAAATCTGTTTTAAAATTATGATAATATTTAAAGTGCGCAACTTTGATAACTCATCTACGGACAAACTACATGCAAAACAAATCATAGTGATTCTAGATAATAAACTTCCTAAATTTACAATTAAATTAATTGTATAATTATCCCTTTAATACAATTATTCTATTAATTAATAATTAAATTAAAATGATAGGTGGAAATTCCTGAAAATAACATGATTTTTCACTAATACCCTATATTTAAGCACACAAGAAATAAACTTAGGGTATTAAACAATTTTTATATTACCGATAATTTGGTGTTTTTTCAATTCCTTGTAGTTGTATAGGTTAGGTTCAAATAACTTTTTTTAATTCCACCAAATTATAAATCTTCTAATTAATAATGGTTTTATCGCCAATTTAATTTTCTGTAATATAGAAATTGAGCTAGTTATGAACTCTCAGTTTAAAATGCGAAATAAAAAGTATACAGAATTGAGTTTTTAAATAGAGTATGTATACAATTTTGTAAGCATCTGAGTAAGAATTTTGTTCGTTAAACGAGCGATTTTTATCTACGTACTTGAAGTACGTACGTGTAAATATTATCGTTGTTTTGGTTTAATTTTAATACTATTGAATATCTAGTATGTTGGTAAAAATCAACTGTCGTCATGTTTAAGGAATAAAATACTTGCTCTGATTAAACATGTGTGTACTTACGTCTCAATGTCGAAATAATTATAAGAGAAACTTTAACACTTTTTCACTCATTTTATGTGTACAGATGTACATATATAATAATTATATGAATTTAATTTTAATATAATTAATCAAATATATTTGTAGTTAGTATATTAATTATAAATAAATAAATTTTGCTAGCACATCAAGTCACAAGACGCCTTCCAAGAATGAAATAATCACGCAAATTGTGAAAAGAAGCGTCTGTTTTAACAAAATTCTTTTACATTTAGTAATATTTAATACAAACTACATAAAAGTGTTATATTAAATAAAGTTAGTTACATTTATTAAATATTAATTATCCTGTATAACATATAAGTTACGAAAAACTAATACAATTAACAAAATTTCGTATATCCTAATCGGATATTTAGTATATCCGATTAAATTTAATTAATTTTACGAAAAGATAATATGATATGTAACGGTCAAATATTTATTAAGAATTTAATTTGTCTGTCTGTAATCAGTTTGATTTTTCGGCAATTTTTATAGACAAATATATTAATTGTTCATGGCAATCCCAATATTTTCGATTTGGTAAATCAGAAAAATACTTTTCAGTACGAAACCAAACTACCAACAGAAAGAACTCATGGAGGGTTCTCATTTTTGCAGAGTGATACATTGGTGTAACTCTTTGGGCCTTCAGCCAAAATTACGGGGTGGGGGGAAGATATTTCTACTTTTTTTCAGTAGATATATGATGGGCGATTGGCCTCTGTATTTTTCTGATTTACCAAATCGAAAATATTGGGATTGCCATGAACAATTAATATATTTGACTATAAAAAATGCCGAAAAATCAAACTGGTCAAATATTTGTAACCGTTTTTCTGTTCTATATATTTTTATTATATTTAATAATAAGTACAGCTTAATTATATTGTTAAGGACTGAACATTATTCAAATAGCTTGGGATTCCATACACAAGAATAGAGTTTTGTTTTATAGGTTTTGAGCCGGTTATCGTGCATTCTGAGGATGGTTGGATGAAAAATACTTGAACTAAACCAATTTAAGATTCAGATATTTCATTTTTTTCTATTACAATGACATCGGTAAATATTACGTCTTACATGCAACGATAATCCGTTAAAGTGTATTTATGTGCAGAACGAAAATCAATTTAAATTTAAAAAATCTTCTTTAACAATTTTATTTTCGGCACGTAGATAACTGAAAATAAAATTGTTAAAGAAGATTTTTTAACTTAAAGTGATTTTCGTTCTTCACAAAAATTCATTTTAACGGATTATCATTACATTTAAGATACAGAAATACTCTGTACAACAAAATCATTACATATGAAATATTTTAATAACGAATTTAAATAGGTTAAATTAATAGAAGCTAGTTAAAAGAAATATTTTTCATTATTAAACTTAATGATTTTTTGTTAAGTCAAGTAAACTATTATTACAATTATTAACGATCATTATATGTACACCAAAATTACGTTAAAATTTAACGAAATTCATTCCGTTAATATTGCCGGATTATTTTTTGGGGTGTTGTGTTCCTAAATTTGCCTCATTTACAACCACTATCTCTCCCTCGCTTACGTGTCCAAAATGCCGATCTACCAATCCAATTACACATTGCCGCATACCACTTAGCGTTACCACACGCTCTTCAAAATCGCAAAGTTTTACGCTTTTTTTAACTATCCCGGTCTTTTTTTTGTCGGCATACTCGTTCCTTAATTTTTTCTTGACTTAATTTTTCAATTCAGCCCACACCTATAACGACATATTTTGTATTATGTTATAATGATTCTATCGCATATATGTCTTTTTACCATCTTCCAGCCCTCTTTGTCTCGTATCGATGGGCCAATTGAATGTAACTTAACGGTTAACTCTTCCCTAAATTCAATGGCGGCTTACTTAGGGTTTAACCAAACAAACTTTCCCGTTACCAATTCTGGATGGATTTCTAAAAATGACCTCGAACTGCTGGCTTGTCGTTTTTTTTTTATCGTTTATTTTTTTTTTGTTTATCGAGAGCCGTCATTTTTCTACGCCTAGATTTAAATTTGACGCGCTATTTATTGGTAAACTAGTCTTATTTAACATTAACATTTCACTTTTAATTCAATTGTCTAGCGAAAACCTGACATAAAAAATAATTGGCTTTACATATTTATACGGAGCGCTAAACGGAGCCAAATTTTATATGACGACTCTTGATAGCAGCTATCCGGAGCGCATAAAAAAATGAAGCTATTATATACGTAACACAAGTTAAAATATTTAATCATGACGAAAAAATATAAATATGTACTTACATGTGATATTTTTATAAATACTTGCGTTTTGTTAATTAATTTTATATTACAATAATTTTTTCGTTTTTTTTTTAAATCAATTTTTATAATTTTATTTATAACGCCGCCAAATCGCTTAGTTTTATAAATTTCTACACAAATTACTTGACAATCGAAATGAAATTAAAAAGTGATACAAAAGCGAAAAAAAATGATGGTCAAAAATGTTATAACATACCAATCTTTCGAAAATATCGATAAAACATCGAACATCGAAAATTTCAATGTTACGACATGTCACCCCAGATTTTTGGGTATTATTGAAATTGTTCGAGATCAATCAGAATCACATAATATAGAGATTATTTGAATTTTTCTGAAAGAGAGATTTCCTTAATTTTTCGACCATTTTAGGATTATTCGAAATTTTTTAAGATTTTCAAATTTATTCGAATTTTGTACGGCAAGGTTTTGCGCTTAGCTTTGTGTTCTTGAAACTTGCAGAGTTACACATATAAATCTGAATCGTGATTTTTAGTAGATTTTTCTAGATTATGGAAAAATTTCGGTATTTCTCAGTTTCCTAGGTTAATCGAAATTGAGAATGACCAAGATATTTACGTTTTATATGGTGGCCATTAACGCGTATAACATTTCTTTTGGTTTTACATACATACATACCATATTTACGGTTAATGCGATATTTGAGAACTTTTTAGAATATTCAAGATACTTTGAAAATTCGACATTTTTGATAGTTTTCAAATTATATTCGAAATTTGTTATGCTTTATTGTTATATTTAGAAATCGTCATAGCATTGGGTTGATTGCAGGAAATTTCGTTTTATTTTAAGAAATTGAACTCTACGGAAATTTGTAGTTACGCCGCTGTACTAATTTGTAATAAAATACGAATATTTTAATTAGGTTTATTAAATTAATAAAATTAAAGTATTATTTGAATTTGGATTAAATATTTCCATTTTATTGCTTTTACAATTAAAGTGTATGGAAGTAAAACTACTTTAAAATTACATACATTAATCGTCTGCTTTTACTCTTAATTGAAAAACACAAAAATTAGTAATGGTAGGCAGTTTAAAATGTTTATACATTTAATATTTCAAATAAGGAAGATAACTAAACATGCGAACACTTTCCCTTACCAACTTTACTGACATCCGTTTAGCATGAAAAAAATAAATGTGACAATTAGTAACACAATAAAAAAATTGAACTAAAAATAATCATCAAATTTAACCAACCCATTCGTAACAACATTTTTCAGAATTCACACATCAATAAATGAGAAAATGGAAGGATTAAAACACACAAAATAAAGGTTGTGCGACACAAAAGTAAAAACTGATTACACAATAATTGTACTAAACCCTTATATGTTTATAGTATGCCACATCAACATATTAGAGCAATAAAAGTTCTACTTTCTAAAAAAAATACTTTCTTTCGATTTATTACGATCCCTTGCTCATAAAAGAAAAGGATTAAAGAACATTGCTTTGAGGTATCATAAAAACACATGTATAACCCTTTCGGCATCATGTCTTCGGGTAAGTTAATAGATTAGGATAATAAAAATGTGTTGGATGAGGATAATAAAAATGTATTACGTTTTTTATCAATGTTCCACATTTGTAACAATGTCAATATCGTTCAAGGTTGTTAATTTGGTAGGTATAGTATAAGATTATTAAGCCACCCGCTTAATTTTAATAAAAACCAACCACCTATTTTGATACTAAAACAAGAATAATCATATATACAAAAAAATCGCCTTCCTTTCATCCTAATTTGGTTTAGCATTGTTTTATTTATTTTTACTTCGTCAAATCAATCTTTAACCCAAATAACAATAAAGCATAACAATACAAAAACTATAATTGTTTACATTTCCTAATTTAGAATTTATTTACCATCTTTATATACCATCGTCTGTTGTACACACATTTTTTTTTTTTCAACCAAAACAATAAAAACTTGTTCAATTTTTTGGTCTTTCAAAAAAGAAAAGAAACATTCTATTTATTTAATGATGATACAGCCGCCGCCGATGCTTATATCAATCTGAAGACGAAGAATACAAAAATATAACAAACGGTAACATCGTTGCACAAATTAAATATTTAGTTTTTGATTAATTTTTGTGTGGATTTTGGTAAGGATGCCTCAGTGGTGTAACGAATTTGGCACTATACCGATATAATAAATTACTTCCGATGCGGTATATTTTGTGAACCTTCTTATCAGGTGTTATGATTTCTTTTTATTTAACCTCATACCGCGATATTTCACACGGATGTGAATCTTTGGAACGGCATAATATTTGAATTGGTCATAGAACAATAAACGTAAACAAGGAATTCACTCTAATGACTAGAATATGGGAAGTTCAGCAAGCGACATCGCTCTATAGTCACATAAATATAATAAAATCGCAGAAACTCATGTTAGCTTCATAAACTAACATAATTCATTGTTACAATATCGTTGCAGTGTAAAGATCGTGAACGCACTCCTGTGATAGGTGTAACGTTAAAGCGATGATGCTGAAAATAGAACGTCGGATGTGTGCAACTCGACTGTTTAAAACTAATCAGTTCTATCCTAGAAACTGATACAACTTCTAAATCTACTGCAACCCTAACAATATTTCCCGATACCGGCTGTTTACAATTACTTCTAGGTTGAAGAGATTTCGGCTGGTTTTATTTTTCGTTTTATTTTGTATGAATAAAACTGGGTTAATAAATATTTTGACATTATTTATTATGGAAATTATTTTTAAGGATTATTGGTGACTCATATATTCCTTCAAATTGAGTGTTTGCTCAGTTTGAGAAAATGGTGAAATCAAAAGAAACACTTTTGCACGTAGACAAGTACTTTGAGATGTAAAAAAATTATGGGACCCTGATTAAACATGGAGGCAAACTTAAAAATTTTTAAACCGCCTAGAAAATGGCATTTCCAACAGATCCTTAACATAAAATATTTCACTTCCACACGTCGAAGTATATAATTATCCGCAGCAGCATTTCGCGCATATCAGCATCGTTTTGACAGCAACATCAGCAACACTATGACAAGTTCAAAACATAAACTTTACAGTAGACGGTTAAATACATATGTATATAAGGTACAGGTATTTGCATTTGGTACAAATGGCCATTTTAATTTCGTAAATAAGATTGGATTACAAAATGAATCAGAATTCAATTATTTACATTAAAATTTGAAAACATTATAGTTTACAAGGAATTTGATAAATTATAACATATTACAATTGAACTTATCATAGTTTAATTTTTATGGTTAATAAAATCATTATATCTCATAAAATCATACTTAAAAATGAAATTAAAAATAGCAATAGATGTTCAGGTGTCGCGACAGCTATCAAAAATGTTTTTGACCACAATTTCGTCGTTGTTTGAGATGGTTTCTGTTATATCTCATTTTCATATTTAACGTAAAACACACTAATTTTTATACTGTCAAAATTTATATATTGCTTGTATAATAAAAACACAAAAGTCCCCATTCATTCCATTATAAACGCCATTCCATTAGGTTGTATTCTTAAATAAAGTTGTGTAATTCTTAAATAATAAATTTAATACATATTTGTAAATATAAAAGTGGCGACGAGGATTAAACAAAATGCCCACGGATCAAGAAATTTTACAAATTCTGAAAAGCCAACAAGAATTTATACAATCATTTTTGGCGGCTCAAACAAAACAAGTGGCTACGACAATTTCACCGCTTTTCCCGTTTAATGTGAGAAACATCATTGGTCAACATATTTACTACAAATAAATCGGCATTTTAGGCATGCGGGGGATGATAACAGGAAACGAGCATTTTTCCTGTCCAACGTGGGAGAATATATTTTTGAACTCCTTCAAAAATTATTCGACTGCGATTCGGTGAGTAGGACATATAAAGATCTAACCTCTAAATTATCAGACCATTTTACGTCAAAAATACATATTTTGGCTGTGCGGTTTGAATTTCACAAAACGAAAATGAAATCAAACCAATCCTACTCAGACTGGGTAGCGGGTTTACGTGGTATCGCACGCATTTGCATTTTTTACGTGTAAAAAAGCAAATTGTTGCACATCGTTCGTTGACGAATTAATTCGCGATATAATTGTAATAAATATACCACACGATATAGTGAGAACCACGTGTTTACAAAAAAAACAATCCTACTTTAGATGAAGTATTGGGAATCGCTGTCGCGTATGAAACTACAGTTAAAACATGTAAACCCACAAAAGGTGAAACGTCAATGGATATAAATAAAATTGATTTAAATCGTGCTGATAATCGAAATAGTGATGTGAAATATAATTTAATTACAAGTGACAATTTTTATAAATCCTGTCCCCAGTGCATAGACGAACATGAAAGATCAAAATGCAAATATTTTGATTCCACTTGCAATAGCTGTAATAAAAAAGAACACATTTCCACCGTTTGCATGTGTAGCGGGGGTGGTCATAGGTCATTCAGGTATCGTGAACCATATCGAAATAACTGTCAGAATTGACAACGTAGGCAATCACCCCAATGTTTGCTTTCTAACTCACAGCGCCGCAGAAGTTCAAGCCCTCGAGACAGTTCATTATCACCACGTAGACGAGGATCCGTTCATTCAATAAACGTTTGTTCTAATACTGATGGCGCACTCGCGGGTTATTGCCCTTTTAGTAAAATTTCGATTGGATTGAAAATAAATGGACATCCAATTTCGTTTCAAGTGGACACGGGAGCTACTTGTTCAATTATTGAACTTGCAACTTATGCACAGATGAGATTTCCAAAATGTAATCCATCTTCAAAAATAGTAAGAGCGTACGGAGGAAACGTCATTCCAATTAAGGGTACTTTGAATGTCACAGTGTTGTATAATAAGTGGGAAAAACAATTAGCTTTATTTGTCGTCGATTCCAATGATTGTGTTAACCTTATGGGACTAGATTGGTTCAAAGAATTAAATTTTAGTATCAACGACAACCAAACTAATATATTCACAATTGATGTACAACCTGATAATAATTTAGGGGCCCAGCTTATGGACATTTGCAAAAGTCACCACGAGTTATTTAATTCTGAAACCATTGGACACTGTACATCATTTCAAGCGGATATAAATCTTAAACCTGACGCAATACCAAAGTATTTCAAAACTCGAGTTCTACTATTTGCTATCCAAAACAAAGTTAAAGATGAGTTATCAAGACTAGTAAAACAAATTATTTTAAAACCGGTCAAGACCACACAATGGGCAACACCTATTGTCCCGGTAGCAAAATCAAATGGTGATCCACAAATTGAAGCCGACCGACATCCCATTCCCAGAATCGAAGAGTTATTCTTTAAGCTACAAGGTGGTGTTTGCTTTAAAAGAAATTGATTTATAAGTTGAGCTATCTGACAGATCAAACAAATTTATGGTAATTAATACTCCGTTCGGATTGTATGAATACCAATGGTTACCATTCGGTATTTCAAGTGCACCAGGTATTTTTCAAAGATTAATAGAACAACTAACTGTCGACATCGAGTTTTGTGCAGTTTATCTTGACGATGTCATAATATTTCGCAGAACAAACGCTGAACACATAAACAACCTAAAATTATTAATGAGCCGTTTGGAAGAAAATGGATTTCGATGCCGGTTAAATAAATGTGAGTTCGCCAAATCTGATATAGAATACCTAGGACTTGCGTGGGTTAGAGGCTATACAAAATTTACAGCGCCCTCAAAATGTAAAAGAAGTGGAATCATTTATAGGAAAAATTAATTATTATAATAAATTCATCCCTAATTTTTTACAGCTACCCGCCCCTCTAAATCATCTCAGAGGCAAGAATGTCAATTTTCAGTGGACAGAACTACAAGAGAAATCATTTAAAAAATTAAAAGTTGCAATAATGAATGCTATTCTACTGGCACATTTCCGGCAAGATTATCCGATCATCCTAGCCACGGATGCATCCGCCTATAGTATTAGAGCTGTTATTTCCCATCGATATCCAGACGGTTCAGAGCACCCGATCGCTTTCGCTTCGAAACCCCTAAACAAAACACAACAGAGATATTCATTAATTGAGAACGAGGCCCTCTCAATTATTTATGGAGTGACCAAATTTAACCAATACTTGCAAGCACGCAAATTTGAGTTGATGACGGATCAGAAACCACTTATCTCCTTATTCCACCCAAACAAACAACTCCCAGTACACTCTAGTTATAGATTACAACGATGGGCTATTATTTCGATGAGATATGAGTACAAAATTATTTACAAACCAACACATCACAACGGAAATGCAGACGCACTCTCACGACTGCCTTGTGGTCCAGACACCCGGTTCGATGCTAGCGAACAGGCTTGTTATAGTGTGGACGACAAGTATCAATCATTACTTGATGATTATCCAATAAATTCTGAGATTGTCGGTAAAAAACTAAATCTAATCGAATCCTCTCTAAAATAAATGAGTTTATACAAAATGGTTGGCCAAATAGGTTATCTTTATACGGCGAAATGTCCTACTCAGCGTATTTTAGACGCAGAGATAGTTTAAGCTGTTTTAACAATATTATCTTATTACAGACAGGGCATCATACTCGTGTTGTCATTCCAGATACCATGCACAACAAGGTTCTAGCCCTACTCCACGAAGGACATTGCGGCACAACTAGAATGAAGCAGTTAGCACGTCGTTACTGCTAGTGGCCATCGTTCGATCGCAGTATTGTGGAACTCGTAAAAAACTGCGAAAGTTGCCAATTCAACGCCTGCACACAGGAGAAAGAGTATACCAGTTGGCCAACTCCGAGTGGACCTTGGCAACGATTACACATTGATTACGCAGGGCCGTTCGTGGAAAAAATGTGGTTAATCTGTGTTGATGCCCTTACCAAATACCCATTCATCAGCCCTATGATAACTACTTTAACTAATAGCACTATTCGCGCTCTAAAACAAATATTTTCAATTGAGGGATTGCCGATCACCATTGTTAGTGACAACGGACCGCAATTCACTTCAAGTGAATTTCAAATGTACTGTAAACAAAATTCAATCGAACCTGTTACGTCCGCTCCGTTCCACCCGGAATCAAATGGCGAAGCCGAACGATTCGTTCGCACCTTCAAAACCGCAATAAAAAAAAATATCTTTGACAACACTGACTGTGACACTGCCTTAATAAAATGTTTGTCAACTTACAGAGCAACCCCTTTACCAGGTATGGATCAATCACCAGCTGAGTTACTCCATGGACGCCAACCGAGAATATTGTTAACTACCATTTTACCTAGGATTGAGCGGGGGGAATTTCGAAGGGTCAAATTAATTCAAAACAAATGATCCAGTTTACGCAAGAGACTACTCATCATGAGGGCAGATATGGCGAAAGGCGTTCATAAAGGCATATCTAGGAACCAAGTTGAATTTGGTAGAAACAAACCTGGGTATATGGAGAAGATACCAAAACCAGCTTCGCCCAAGAAGTTCAGTTTCGAGATCAATGTCCGACGAGTCAAGCACCGATAGCACCCAAATTTCGGATAGCAACAAAGCTATACAATTCAACCACTTTACGGTACCTACAACGCAAAAGGAGACTGGGTCGTTACCCATGGAGGATCCAACAATGGCTAGATTGGAAAGTAATGAAAGAAATCCATCTCCGAGCACCATGGAGATCGAAGAACCATCGACGTCCATTGCAGTTCCATCCACTGAGACCGATACGCCAGTTTCAATCCTGAGAAGATCAACGCGACCAAAAAACAAAACTGTACGCTTGGATTTATAATGTCCTAATTTGAGAAGGGGGAACTGTTATATCTCATTTTCATATTTAACGTAAAACACACTAATTTTTATACTGTCAAAATTTCTATATTGCTTGTATAATAAAAACACAAAAGTCCCCATTCATTCCATTATAAACGCAATTCCATAAAGTTGTGTTCTCAAATAAAGTTGTGTAATTCCTAAATAATAAATTTAATATTTGTAAATATAAAAGTTTCGGTAACCGATAAGATTACTTAAAAACTGTGCTAGTTTTGATGGATAAGGTTCAATTGACGTAATGTATTAGGAGCCTTCCTCTTTGTTGATGTCATTGGCAATGGTCCTTCATAAGTTTTTACAGCAAAAAAAGTTTTGAATGCTTCTTGATTTTTTGCTGCTTTTCTGTTCTATTTTCCTCTTCGTTAATTAGTACTTGTAGCTCTTGAGGCAAATTCCAGTCCTTTTTACAGCAAATTGTAAGTGGATTGGCGTTGGAGATTTTAAATTTCTTAAACTTAAAAATTTGTAAATTACATTTGTTGAAATTTGCCGTTTCACTAACGCCACTGAAGCTTAAGATTATAAAAATAATTTGTGTCATTTCAATAACTTTGTAGAATGGTTCGCTAAATTTCGCAAATTTAATAATTTCAGTCTAACCGAAATCTTATTTCTTGAAGGTGACTATTGTTTTTCACTTCCATTTTAATACATTTTTGAAGGCAGCTTACTGCCTTACTGGGTCCTCTGCGTTGCAGTAGGCTTCTTTTGTATTAAGGTAGTAAAAGGTAAAATTATATGTGTTAAAATTTCTGTTATAATAAAATGTGGAGATTTCTCTATTCGGACCGGTTAATATTTTTTGAAAGTCGAAAACTATTGATAACATTATTCCATTGCTATATATTGTAGTGTTTCTGTCGTCGTCTTTAATTTGGTGCGATATCTTTGCTTCATGTTAACGCGCAATCATTGATTACGTTATATTTGTTATTCAAAATATCGGTATATTGTCTTTTTGTTGCTGCAGTAATTCTCTCAGTTTGGTTTTTGATTCACTTACAGCTTGTGCATTGTGCTGATATTTAAGTCACCCACCAAATAATTTCCGTTCAGAGTTTTTTTAAATAGTGGGACTTAATTCTTGGAAAGATTTCACTGTTTTAGATTGATCGTTAGTACGACAACTATCTGGCATATTTTCCACACAAGTCAGGGGATACCTAATCATCACCTATTTTTTGAATATTATAGCAATCCATTGTCTGTTTATTCCTAGACATTTGAGTTATAAATTTAATCTCTGTAAAATAAAAATAAGTTTTAGTTACTGACGTTTACCATGTATGTCCATAAGCATTGTTTTACAGACTCGAATATTGTTTCGGTTTCAAAGTTGCCTGTTCATGCTTTTTAAAAACTCGTTTGTATTGTTCCTAAAATATATTCCCTTTGTAAAGTTATGCTACCGATTGTTCAAAACATATCAAACACTCGTTACCTATATACTCCAACTCAATGTTCTTATGATAATTTAATCTACAAAATCGTTTACACCCAGGCCTCTCCACACCCAGGCAGTATTATGTTCCTTTATTATGAGCTTCCTTAATTTGTTGGCATTTCCATTCTTTTGCATTCACTTTCCTTTTGCGACCAGGTCCCTTCCGAATTTCAGCTCTTTGCAGTTTTCTTGGCAGCGATGTTATAATTAGGTCTTGGCTTTGATTTTCTAATCCTAAATTTGAATTATTGGTCAGCTGAATATCATTTGTGGTATGTGAGGATAGTTCGGCTTCGTCAACGGTATTTCTTGGTATTTGGACTTTTACAAAATAAATTAAATTCAGCTTGCTGAGCTGCTTTGCTCATCGCAATTTTCTTAATATGAGACAAAAATAAACTATATCCCGGTGATAAAATATTTGAATCTGTAGAATCACTATCTGGAATATATTCTGATCCGCTATCTTAAAAATCTTAAATAAAAATAAAAACGTAAATTTAAAAGTTAATTAATTTACAGTTCTATATGGCAATATTTACCTGGGAATTTCCCTAACTCAACATTTTCATTCTCTACTTTACTGTCGTTATTATGATTTATTGTGTCAACAAGTTCATCTTAAATTATTTCTAAAAAATAATTCAAATGACGCCGTAAAAACGTCTAAATTAATTTACGTCGTGAAATGATGAATAAATGTCATAGTTCTACCAATAAACGCGCTCTGATAGAAATTTTTAAAACGTATGTAAGTATGTCCGCTTTCGACTAATACCACGAACTCATTGAACAATTCTCTCAGATAAATATAAAATACAAAAACCAAAATACCAATATGATTTGAACCAATTATATTGTCCTTTAAAAGTATTCCAATTTGATTTACCATTCAAATATTGTATAATTTCCGTATTATATGAAAACGTATGACAAATTGACTTATCATATTCAACATTTCGAGTTTGTTTGTAAAATTTGATTAAACTATGATAATTCAATTTTTTCAAAATTATAGATACTATGACAAATTCATATGACATAGTTTAGTATAAATTGAAATTTTGTTTTCATGAAATTTAGCCAGGAGCTAGTGATTAAGAGTCTGCACGATTGTTACAAAACAAAATGTCAAATTTATTGAAACTTGGAGGATTTAATTTCGCATTTTTCCTATTGAGGAACGTGAAATTTCACCTTGGGAGTTGCGGTAAATATAGTAAATTTAAGTTTTAACTACCTGGGCTTACGTCGAAATTCCTTTGGGATACAATTTTTGAAATTTACTAAACATTTAGACATATTTAATAAATTAATTTTCGACATCTTGAACTTCGATCCATATTTTACATCATTCATATTTGTAACAATTTTTTCAATACTCCTAAATCAACCAAATACATACATTTACATAGGTTCGATTGGACACAGCAACACCATATACTAATCATGTTTTCCAACATATTGTGATTAGTGTGAAATTCTGTTAAATGATATCTTTTAAAAAAAGATTCATCTTTTCGTCCATTACATTTTACCTAGGAAAAACTAACGCGACCATTGATTTTCGAACCTATTTGGCAGCAGTTATTGCATCCATTTGGTGAGAAAAAAATTTTGCGGAAGCATCACACCAAAAAAGTAGGATGGACATTTCTTATTTAATGTATTAACAGTAATTCCATTTCCAGAAATTGTTGAGTGATAATAGCTTTCACAGGTCCTAAAAAACATCTAATAATAAATAAATGAAAATTTGGAAAATCTACAACAGTATTCAAAATCGGCCATAATGTCATAGAACGACTTCCAAAAAGTGGAATTCCGTCAATTCCCATGACTATGATAATTGTTGTGATGCTGTATAGATTTTCTACAAATAATTTAAAATTTAAAATTGCTTGATTTAAAGATGATTTCATGATATTTGATTCGATCCACTTAAAATTACTAGAAGCTAATCAAGAGCGATTCTTGTTCCATTGTATTCTCTGATTGGGTATCTGTGTCTGTGCTAAAAATTGTATCTACTTTCATCTCATTTTCGTTAGTAAAAATATAGTTTCCGTTATCCGTAACATAAACATGCAGATCACATTCGAAATTCTTTTCAAATTCTACCTGCTTTTTAAGAGAATTTAACTTTGGATTATCTGCCATTTCCAGTACCAAATCCAGCCATTCCTTTTTCATTTGATTTTTTGTAATTTGCTTTCGAAAATCCTTTCACTTTATTGAATCATGAATTATTTATTATTTATTAAATAGGTATAAATCACACACTTCAATAACTAAGAGATTATAAAAAAATTCCGCTCTCAAATTTAATTTGTCTATCTGTAATCAATTGGTTTGTTCTGCTTTTTTATAGACAATAATTTCGATTTGGTAAATCAGAAAAATAAAGAAGGCATTCCCTCATAACATATCTAATGAAAAAAGCAGAAATATCATTCCACTCTCCCCGTAATTTTGGCCTAAGTCCTAAAGAGTTATACCAGTGTATTACTCTGCAAAAATGAGAACCCTCCATGAGTTCTTTATGTTGGTAGTTTGGTTTCGTACTGAAAAGTTGGTCTACTCATCAGGCAGCTACGACCAAAACACAAACAATGCCACTCTAGCCACTTACATTAAGTATCTGGCCAGAACGTACTGACATAGCGAATTAAAATTCAATACATCAAACATCAAAAACTCATTGAGAAACCTTATTTGTGTGTGTATTATGCCCACACGAATTATTTATTAAGAATTTTTGAATTTGTCTGTCTGTGTTCTCATGTTTGCAGAGTAATACATTAATATTCCTCTTTTGCCCCTGGGGCAAAATTACGGGGAGGGAGAATGATATTTCTACATTTTTTCAGTAGATATATTATGAGAGATTAGCCTCTTTATTTAATAAATAAGAAAGTATGAAAAAGTCAGCTAACAAAATGACATCATACAGGTGTTTGGTAATCCTGCAACTCGTACTTAAGTTCTTAATACAGAAGCAGTTCAAACACCATTTGGTTTTAATGATAAATACTTAACGTTTTCTAAAGAACATTTTGCTAAATTTTGGATAATAATCTAGGGTTTAAGTGGAAAACTGAGCAAAAGAGTAAAAAATGTTCTCGGTAGCTCGTTTCCTATGAATATAATATCTTTTAGGGTCAACGCGATCGAGAACCGTTCAATTAATGCATCCATCCAAACGATTTTAAGCCAAGCACAACTTCATCATCGGCTTTTTTTGATGGTGTTTTTATTTGGTAAGCTGAAAATTTAAAAAATTGGCCAATTGAATATTTTAATTTTTGTGCGAGAGACTTTTTAACATTCTCATATGTACGATTGACATGAAAATATCGTAAAACCATTCACTATTTTATGTCAGTTGGCACAGTGCTCCGGGAGGTGGTTTAGGTTTCCATATGATAACGAAAAAACTGAAATGGCAGAACTATGCAGTAGCTGGCCAGGAAATAGGAAAATTTTGAATGAAAATATTCATTATTTTTGGTCTGTTTTTTAATAACTAAAATTTCGTGCACTGATTATCATGACGCTTAGCAGAATCGAGTGTGTATACGTATGTATAAAGGCATACATGTGTGGCAAATCGTATATGGGTGCGCAATTATGTGCATCTACATGTGTGAATGTGTGTCTTTACAGGTGTGTGATCATGAGTTATAGTTTAGAGCATGTAAATGTCGAATGATGAACTAGTCGAAAAGAGGGAGAGAAAGAGAAATAATATAACACGGGTGCAATAAATGCTTTATTTGTTTAGTATGTGCCTAGTTGTGAAGCCAGTTAGATCGCCGATTTACCGCTCGCCGGTGGACGAAATACCCTTCATTCGTACTGTATGAATTATATTTTCAAAAATATTAAACCCTTGTGACCATAAATGTGATCTTAATGAGAACAGGAAAAGGTGTGTGCTCCTTGTGGTCGTAAAATAAATCTCGGTTCGAAAAAATTACAAAATTTCCGCATCGGTGAAGATCAAGAATTACATATTAGATGATTTATAAACGCGGATTTCGCCCTATCCAACCCTTAATTCCCTTCAAGTATCTGGGTAACTTGTCATCAAATTCTTCAAGATCATAAATGCCAGAATGATAAAAGAAGATCATTTAAGGTGATGCCTAACTATAGAGACATTTGTCTATCAAAGGAAACTAGGTCACGTGAAAATTGCAATTTCATTTGCAACTGTTATACATATATGTTTAACTGGTAGGCATAAGGGAGTAATAAATATGAAGAAATGTTGCCTTTTGGTAGAACGCTTGATTTATGGATAAAAATTAACTAGAGTCACTGGGGTTAAGAAAAGTCAGATCCAACCGAAAAAATTCCAAAAACTCTACACATCTTTGCTCCACTTGTCTCCAAGAGGTATTTCGAGGATTTTTTGCCCTTGTACTTCTAACATCCGTTCGAAAACAAGGACAGTGGAAAATTTGGAAATATTAGCCAAGCGGCTCCCTGAAAAACATCGAGATCAACTGTGTACTTTTCTGCTGGCCGAAAAATGCAGTTCTTCAGCGGTTGATTCAAAAAGCCTGTAGTTCTGAGTACAAGAGGTAGCAGAAAAAGGGTATTTCTGAAAGAGGTGGAAGAGCCAAAGATTTTTTCAGCTGAAGCCCCTACATAGCCATCAAATAGAGTCTGGAGTGTCCGGACGGGAAATGCTAAAATTGAGCCGTCTTATTAGAAATTGTGGCAAAAAAGCAGTACCAGCGTTTTTTCAGAAAGAAGAGTCAGAAAGAGCTAATTTATTGGAAGATCTATACAGGCACGATATCTTGGATTTTGATGTTGAAAAATTCTGTCAAGGAAAAAAGACCTGTTGTCTGGGGTAACGCAGAAGAACTTTAAGAAAATGTAGTGTATAGACGTGGTTTGATTGGTAACTACTCAGTCAAAGTTATGGCTGATGGCGGACAAGGGTTTTTTAAAATTTGTATGTCAATTATACCGGTAAATTACCTTTCTGAAAATTTACATGAAGAAGATTCATCAAGGAAGAAGAGCAAAATTATGAAGTGTACGAGTGTATACAAGTTGATTATGTTAGGTATTGTACCGCGCAAAAGAAACCTACGATAATTTGAAAATATTATTTGATCTCACAAAAATCAATAATATTTCCATGAAATTCGAGTCTGACTTCAAGCTGTTACTTTTTGTTAATATGCAACAAACAGCCACAGCAAGTTTTCCGTGTCCTTATTGCTTCATAAAATTGTAAGATTTGCGAGATCGTAAAGAAATAGAGAATATCGCAGATGATACCTCGATAGCGAATGATGACTACGACACAGACATGACAGATGATCTCTTGGCCGCCAAAAGTTATGGCGATTTGCGTCACGATTATGAACAATTCATATCACTAGGAGGAAACAAAACGAATTTCGTTCAGAGTAGAAGTGCCATCAACCAACGTTTATTCGATGAAGAGGAAGGTTTCGGTTTGTGGTCTGAACAAGCTAGCAAAAGTATTTAACACGAATTCTAGAAATTTTGGAGCAGACGAGAAATAACATGAAGCTGTGGTTGACTCTCCTTCCAACCATATCTAGAACTTATTTATAAGATTCAAGTTAAAAAAATTGGTTTGATTTTTTGATTATTACTTTACTAATATATCTCATAAATATATATATATATATATATATATATATATATATATATATATATATATATATATATATATATATATATATATATATATATATATATATATATATATATATATATATGTAGGAATGGAGGTTCGCCACCTCTGTTTAAACCAAACCGGTAAACAAATACTAATTGGTAATTAATTAGTAATTAACTCTTATTATAATATACTCTTCACTTGTTATCCAGCCGTGTGCCGTATCAGCCGTATATTTCGTATTTATGTTAAATTAAATTGATTGTTTTGGATTACAAATAAAGTATAAATCTAAATTTAAAAGCCGTGAGTTTGTATTTTATCGAAGGAACATAATTCCCTTATTGTCCAACTCTACATTTTGGGACTCAAGCCTATCTAATTGAGAATAAAAAACACAAAAATTTACATGGGCATTAGTGAATTAGTGTAGTGCAAAAAATTTAGAAAAATAACTGTCTTTGATTAAATTATAAAAGTGCAGTGAACATAAAAAAAAAAAAAAAAAAAAAACACATTGAACTGTTTGGTGTAACGTGCGTCAATAACGTTTGGTACAGTTAATTTGCTAACAAAGTAGACAAATTTAAGTTTTTTTTTAGTGACAAATAACTATTGTAATCGAAACTTTAAGAAAAGTGAAATCATTCTTTCGAAGGGTCGACCTGGGATTGATATCACCGCGGGAAGTTTTTGTGAAAACCACGCACGGATTTTTTCACAAGCGAACGAACGGATTAAAAGGTAACGATATACTTGTCTATAAAATTGAAAAAAAAATTTTCTAGGAATCAGTTTTGTTGCTGTTTGTTAAATAAAATTATTACGTTTATTATATATGGGGCAAAAATAAAAGCACTGTATCTGCGCATATTTTTATGTGTATAGGAGCGTATAATACAGTTTATTTTGTAAAGTCGTAAAAATTATTTTTTTAGAAATTACTATTTTGAATATGGCTAATTTTTTTTATGGATGATTCAATATCACAATTAATAACAAGGCAGCTGCAGGAAATTTTAAAAGATCGTGGCTGTCCAATATATTACAAAAAGAAAATTGATTTGATTTTAAGGTTAAAGAAATCAATGAGTGAGACGTCCGTGACCGATAACGAAGACATTGATATTGATTTAGATGAGTTAAATAAATCTTTGAATGATCTAATTTCTGACGAATTAAATACAAAAGATACAAAAATATTGGAAGCTTGTAAACACGTCGATGAAGTGTTTGGTAATATCATAACAAGTGTAAATAATTTAAAGCAAACACAAAAACAACAAGGTACGATGAGCTCTAAACATGCATCTTCATTTCAAGATGTTGAGGAGGCACTAGAAAAATTTGACGGTGAAAGCAGCAAAAGTAGCAAGAAATGGCTAACAAGGTTCGAAGAAATGGCAGTGGCGTTCGAATAGAGCAATATACAGAAATTTTTATATTTCCGGAGATTATTGACGGGCGCAGCAAAGATGGCAGTAGAAGCAGAAGAGAATTGTGTTACTTGGGAAACTTTAAAAGAATTTTTGGTAAAAGAATTTAGTGTCGAAGTCTCGAGCAAGGCTGTTCATCAAAAGCTTTCAACAACAAAAAAAGCGAACGACGAATCGTTATTAAAATACTTCTACAAAATGAAGCAGATAAGCAGCGCGGGTGATATTAGTGAAAGTGCTTTAGTTGAATATATTGTTGCCGGAATAAACGATTCCCCGTCAAAAAAAGCTATGTTGTATACAGCAAAATCGTGTGCAGAACTAAAAGCCCTTTTTATGGCGTATGAAAAACTTAAAGATGAAGAGATCTCAACACGGAAACTTAATCAAAAACCATACAACGGTACACAGTTTAACAAAGCTAATACATCAAGCAGCAGCAGCAACAATAATAGCAACAATAATAATAACAGTATAAAACCAGATTTTAAAAATAATCAGAGTAGACAATTTCAGTACAGATGCTTCAATTGCGGGTCCAGAGATCATAAGCGAGCAGACTGTACAAGTGAAACTAAATGTTTCAAATGCAGTAAATTTGGGCACCAAGCACTAAATTGTACAAATGCTCCAAATGCCCCATCAACCTCAGCCGAGAACAACGTGATGAATGTAGTAGTCACCAGCAACAACACAAAACGACTAATTAATAAAAATGGAATTTTGGTAGAAGCATTAATTGATACGGGAAGCGATGTCACTATTATTCGAGAAAGCGCAGTAACGAGAATAAAAACTATTGAGCGAAATCATGATAAATCAAGATTTGGAGGTTTTGGCAATGGTGAAAGTTCAACTACAGGAGTTTTTTACGCAATAATAACAGTTGACAATGTCGAAATGAAAGGAAGCTGTTATATTGTTAAAAGCAACGCAATCAAAATTGATTTAATTTTGGGAAACGACTTCATAAGCCAAGCTGAAATTGTGGTTAACAAAAATGGCGTAAAGTTCCGAAGTATTATGCATACAGTTGATGAACATAAAGCGAGTATAATGAACATCCAAGTGAAAGATAATGAGGAGTTAAATGTTTCACCAAAATACACAGAAATTATAAACGATTTGGTTAGAAACTATAAGCCGGATGACGCGAATCCAAGCCATGTGACATTAAAAATCGTTCTAAGTAATGATACTCCTATAGCCTCAAGACCAAGAAGATTGCCTATAGTTGAACAGAAAGTGGTTTAGCAACAGGTAGAGCAATGGTTACAACAGGGAATTGTAAGGCTGTCAACTTCCGAATATAGCAGTCAAGTAGTTGTAGTCAAAAAGAAGGATAATAGTTCTAGAGTATGCATCGATTACCGTAAGCTAAATTCGCTAATTATTAAAGACCAGTTTCCGATGCCGATAATCGAGGAGCAACTGGACAAAGTAGCAGAAGCCAAAGTTTTTTCCACATTAGACCTAAAAAATGGTTTCTTTCATGTACCTGTGGATGAAAACTCGAAAAAATTTACAGCATTCGTCACTTACCAAGGTCATTTCGAGTTTAATAAAGTACCATTTGGATTAAAAATTTCGCCGGCTGTATTATTAAGGTTCATTAATATAGTGTTTATTGACTTGATGAATAATAATGACCTAATTACTTACATGGATGACATCATTATCCCCTCTAAAGATGAAGAAGAAGGAATAATTAAATTAAAAATGGTGTTAAATCGGGCAGCAGAAAATGGACTCAATATTAAATGGAGTAAATGCCAATTTCTTCAAAGAAGAGTTGAGTTTTTAGGGCACGTGATTGAAAATGGGTATGTACAACCATCAGAAGAAAAACTAATAGCAGTTAAAAAATTTCCTGAACCAAAAAATATTCAGAATGTTCCGTCATTTTTGGGACTATCAGGGTACTTCCGAAAATGTATACATGAATATTCAGTCATAGCCAAACCACTTACAGATTTGTTTCGAAAAGAAATTACATTTCGTTTTGGTCTGGAGCAGAGAACAGCGTTGCGTATCCATTTTAAGCTAGTAACAGATTGTCAAGCGTTAGTAAGCACAATGAAGAAAAATGATTTACCTGCAGCAGTTGCCAGTTGGGTATTATATTTTCAAGAATATAATTTTGACATAGAACATAGGAAAAATGAACGTATGCTTCACAATTTTTCCGATCGACGATAATGTGTTAGCATATATTAAAAATGCGCAACGTGAGGATCAGTGGTTAGTAGCTATAAGAGAAATTCTAAAAACTAAAAGCTACAAAAATTTTATTATAAAAGCAGATATCTAATGCAAACAGCAGGATGGACGAACATTGGTGGTAGTCCCAAAAAAGATGGAAAATCAAATAATTCAATTAGTACAATATGCAATTAGTAAAAAATTCAATGCGTAATAACTAATTGTATAAAATGCATTTTGACAAACAAAAAAGCTGGTGAACAAGAAGGTTTCTTGGAACCTTTTGGCAAAAGTGACAAGCCGCTGCAGACTTTCCATATAGATCATATAGGACCAATGGATCCTACAGCAAAGAAGTACAGATATATATTTTCGGTTATAGACGGGTTTTCTAAATATGTTTGGCTATATCTCAAAAAAACCTTATCATCAGCCGAGGTCTTACGAAAATTAACAGATCAACAAGCATATTTTGGCAATCCTACCAGCATAATTACGGATCATGGAACAGCATTCACCTCAGGCGAGTTTAAAAAATATTGTGAAGATGAAGAAATTCAACATGTGTTAGTTACCACGGGAGTTCCTCGCGGCAATGGCCAGATCGAGCGCCTGAACCGCATCATTCAAAACGTACTAACTAAAGACCAATTCAGAGAACGCCGTTCGAGGTTATGTTTGGGGTAAAAATAAACAAAAAACAAAACGTAAACATACAAGAGCTGATTGAATTAGAAAATTTAGACAGATTCGATGAAGAGCGGGACCAATTACGTTTCGAGGCAAAACAGCAAATTGAGAAAATCCAGCAGAAAAATAGAAACACCTACAACAAAAAAAGGAAAGCGGCAAAATCATACAAGGTCGGTGATTTATAACAATAAGAAAAACCCAGTTCGGTGTTTGTCAGAAGCTGTGTCCCAAATTCCTTGGACCGTATATAGTTTTGAGAGTTGGTCGTCATAATCGATATACCGTTCAAAAAGTTGCAGATGGCGAGGGTCCGCGGCAAACACTAACAAGTGCCGACAATATAAAAGATTGGTATCAACCAAAAAGTGGGTCAGAAGACGAAGAATCGCCGGAGACCAAGCGAATACAAGATGGCCGATTGTAGGAATGGAGGTTCGCCACCTCTGTTTAAACCAAACCGGAAAACAAATACTAATTGGTATATTAGTAATTAACTCTTAATATAATATACTCTTCACTTGTTATCCAGCCGTGTGCCGTATCAGCCGTATATTTCAGATTTATGTTTTAAATTGATTGTTTTGGTTTGGATTACAAATAAAGTATAAATCTAAATTTAAAAGCCGTGAGTTTGTATTTTATCGAAGGAACATAATTTCCTTATTGTCCAACTCTACATATGTATATATATATATATATATATATATATATATATATATATATATATATATATATATATATATATATATATATATATATATATATATATATATATATGTACATATACATATAAATAATACACCAGAGTCTCGCTATGCGTCCATTCTATGTGCGTCTATTCGCTCTTGCGTCGGCTAAAAAAAACGTTAAATTAATTAACGAATTATTATTAATAAAGTGATATTATTTATCATACATATTTGTTTTATTTTAAATTCTATGTGGATTAATCTTCCGCAATACTTTTCGGCCACAAATATTTTAAATTGTTCGATATTCGTCGAAATTCAGTTTGCGTCTCTCCGTGTGAATCCGAACAGGGACGCAAAGCGGGACCTTGGTATATATATATATATATATATATATATATATATATATATATATATATATATATATATATATATATATATATATATATTATATATATGTATATATATATATATATATATATATATATATATATATATATATATATATATATATATATATATATATATATATATTTATATATATATTTATATATATATATATATATATATATATATATATATATATATATATATATATATATATATATATATATATATATATACATGTTATTAGCGACTTATTTTGAACCACAAGTTTGGCCAATCGCTCATAATTTTATTATATTTGTATTTTCAAAGGTCATAAGACCTGTAAATTCACTAAATAAATAAATAAAATAGATAAATATAAAGAAATAATACTTTCAAAATAACGGACAATATTATGAAATAATGAATATTTCGAGCACATGAACCGTTACGATTTCGGGGCCAAATTTTCCTTTTTCCTGGCCAGCTATTGCATAGTTCTGCCATTTCAGTTTTTTTCGTTATCGTGTGGAAACCGAAACCACCTTCCGGAGCACTGTTTTGGTTTAACGAAGTTTCTTTAATCAATTTTTTTAATTTTCACCATTATTGGAATATACATTTATTCTAATTTATCCATTTCCGATACCATATTTTGATTAATTACGAATATCCGGTGTTTAACTTCGATAAATTAGAATTAAGCATATATAATTTGCAACAATTAATTAGAAACGAATTTGGCATTGAAACGTTAATTAAATGCCGAAGATAATAAAATACAAAATAAAATATGGCAGATTACCTCCGTACATTTTCGATTTTTGCCATGTGTTCCTAATTTAAACTGATATCTGCCGGTTAAAATGACCACGTTTTTTAAACCAAATTGTTAACGTATTTGGCACTGTAGTATACTCTAACTGCACTATACTTTTAACTGAACTGAATCTTAAACTTTATCCAGCACTTTTACTAGATAAAGTAGATTCAAATGGGTGAGGCTCCGGCTTGTAGTAATTTGTTTTGCTTTTTGTTTTTATTTCAATGAATGAAACTTAGTTAATAAATATTTTACTGTTATTTATTTAGGGTTATATTTTTGGAAACGAAGTTGGTCTTAGCTTTTGTTTAGTCCCCTATTTTAACATAACCCTGTAGCTTAAAGTTGGTCATGATAAAGATAGACTATAGTGTATTGTACGTTGGTCCATGAGTACTATTAAATATATCAGTCAGGTCAACCGTTCAGACCAACAGGGAACCTTGCATTTAATTTAAACCTCACACAAAGAAACTGAGAAAACAGCAGATCATGTGATTTACTGTAGAAGAGTACATTAGATTTACTTTGGTCTATATTGGTAGTAGAAAGCATATATCGCACGTTTTAATATGAATATTGAATTAAAACCGATGACCCCGTGTATTGCCATTCTAGTAACAGGCAAATTTACACCATAAACAAACAGCAATTGACTTGTAAACTATTAGACATCCATAAAAAAAAAATATTATCGTAATTCATGTTGATGTTGTTGCAATTAAACATTTGACTTCCTTTAAGCTTCTTGAACCAGCATTCATTCATTTCTTGTTAACGCGTAAGTAATTGAATCATAATAAAACATACATAGGCGGAGAACATTTATGGTTTAAATACCGTTCATCTTTTGTAATTTGATACGGCTGTCTTTGTTTTGAACAGAATTACAATTAATTATATAACTTACATTTGATGTGCTTGCGTTTACGTATACAGCAATAAACATCAAGTGGAATTAGAGTGGTAAAAAATTCCGCAACGTTTGATCCACATTTCAACTCCTAATTAATTTAACAACACTAACACGTCAATTAAATCGTTAAATAAAATCGTTTTGTATTTATATGAAACAAGTTGACATACATTTTCCAATGTGCTCGCTCCAACCGATTGATTGAATCAATAAATTAAATCGAATAAAATCGAATATTTATTATAATTTAATTGTTATCAGTTGCAGAAAATCTTAAAAGTATTATAATAGATTTGAACTATTTTAATTGATTGATAATAGCTAGAATTTTTTTTTATTTTACACCTTATAATTTTCAGTAGATATGATAAAGGCAAATATTAAAACATTTCAATAAATCGTGTAATAAATACAAAATATTTAAATCCTGCACCTACACAAAAGTTTTTTTTTTTGTTGTGTCTGTCTATTAATTGTACCATAAAATTGTATGACTCAACATTTTTTTTTATTTATTTATACAATTTATTAATAACAAAATAATTATTACTAGTTTAATATTTAGGAGAATAAACTTAACAGATATGTGAATGTAGGTACGTATTTCATAACGTAATTCATAAACGGATTTTAAAAACTCTTTTGTATTTCCGTATTTGAATTATAATTGTGGTATAAAAGAGGTATATAGGGCAAAACCCAATAATTCTGTTTGGAGGTGTAGTTTTAGTATGTAAACTGGTGAGTTAATCAAAGATCCTCGTCTGTTTTAGAAATATGTAATTCGAGAAAGTGTGGAAGCTTATATTTACATATCGCTCATTTGAAGCAACAATGCGACACAACTCAGGATTTGCGGGGCCATAACCCAAACACAACTCAAAAATCTCCATTTTGAGTTATGTCACTATTGCGTAATAAATTCAAATTTGGAGCATCATAAGTAAATGCTTTAGAACACCCTATATAACAAGCGAATAGGTGTATTAGCAGCATTTTTACATCCTTGACGCAGGTATCACAAAGGGCAGAACGACCCTTTTTATAAAATCACGCATAAACCCTCTTTACACTATTAGTTGTTCATGCCTTAATCGTAAAATCCATCGCCACCCAATTACCGAGCAGTTTGCTATCTGTTCCAACACATAACTGTTATGACACACTTGGCAGGAACGATCTATGTTTTAATTAGAATATAATTTTTCTTTGACATCATTAGCACAAACAGTTACACGTACTACACCTACACCCCCTCTAAGAGTCCCAATTCGGTTGGTTAGTCGCTGGTAGCATAACATCAAACATTCCACAAACCAATCGGTATATATCTACAAATGAATGACAAAAAGAGTTCAATTACGATGAATTAAACAAGCAACAGTTTTGTGAGACATACATATTATAACAATATCACTTTAACAACAACTAGTGGTCGCATTCGGGTGAGAATTTCATTCAAGAGCGCGAATTTCAATATACGGAGTTCATCAATAAATATATGTAACCCTGAATCATATGAAACAGCTCGAATGGTCTAATATTCCTGATGCTTACAACAAACAATATTTCATACCACACCACGCGATCTATTGCGCGTAGTATTTGATGCATCATGCAAAACAAGTACGGCGATTTCCTTGAATGACGTTATGTATATCGGAACAAAACTAGAAAATGATTTAGTAACAATCCTGTTACCAACAGGTACTGTGGCGAGATAATGTCCATTAAAGTATCCAGCTAATTTTTCACTATATCTCGCTATCGCGGATGAGCATTCAAATGACTTTCCTTCAACATCGAAAGCAATTTTACACGAGTTCTATATGGATAATTTGCTGTCAGGAGCAGATTCAGACGTGAAAGCACTTCGGTTAAAGGCAAAAATTACTTTAATACTATAGAAAAAAGAGGACTTCATCTGCTGGAATGGCGATTCAATTCACAAATCGTACTCGATTCATTTGATGCAAATGATATAGAGTTAAATCCAAAATTATTACAAGAGGAAAGCAATGCTAAGACCCTCGACATTTTGTGGAATTCACAAACAGACGCCTTTTCATTCAAGGTCCAACTCAAGCAAACAAGGAAAGAAGCAAGGGATGGATAACTCCCACTATTATGGTGTTCAAAATTATACTGAAAAAGTTCTGGGTGCTAAAATTAAATTGGCATTTGCCACTACCAAGTGCTATACAAAATTAATTTGAATCTACATATTCTCAACTTACCCATTTAAATCAGATTGAAATACTGTGCTATCACAAATCCCCTGGTGCTAAATCTATTCAATTGCATGCCTTTTGTGATGCCTCTGAAAAGGCTTACGGATGTGCAGTATTCTTACACGAGAGTTATTCAAACGGAAAAGTCACTAAGTTGCACCAGTCAAACAAATAAGTATACCAAGATTGGAATTGTGCGGCGCTTGTATGTTGGGGAAACTAGTGAGTTTATTAAAAATTGAATTGTTCCGAGAAAATCCTGTTCAAATACACGTTGCAAAACCTTTATTGCTAACCGCACGTCATATATATTAGACGTAGTTCAACGGCGTCAATATAATTATGTTCCCTCAAAACAAAATCCGGCCGATTTTGTACGAAAAGAATTTTTGATTTATATATTACATTCTGGGAAAAGATCATTAATTGGCAGCTATAAAATCAAAGGAGTTATAATACTTAATAAATTGTTGAACTCGTACAACATACTAATTTTACACATGACATAGCAGAACTATGTAAATATGATCATGTTAGCAATACTTTAAAAAGCAAAGCATCCAATTATATTACCGAAGAGTAACCGCATTAATAACTTATTATCAAAGACATCAATTACTAGTACACAATTTGACATTGGTCTTAAACACAATCCGATAAGACAACATGGCGCCATGCCCTGAAAACACGTCCATTTCAAAATTGTGGTATCTATTATGCTGGCCCACTCGTAATAAAAACCAGTAACCGACGAAATGCTGCACTCGAAAAGGCCTATTTTGCAATTTTCGTATTTCTATCTGTTAAAGCAGCACACCTAGAAATAGTTACCAGATTAATTTCTAGCTGCACTTAAGAGATGTGTAGTAAGACATGGTCTGCCAGACCAAATTTGGTATGATAATGGGTAGAATTTTATGGGGGGGCAATCGCGTATTATAAATTTTACGCAACCAAAAAAAAAAAAAAATTCTGCTTACAAAACTCAATTCTGTTCAAATTTATTCCACCGACTGGGTACAAACTTCGGAGGACTGTGGAAGGCCGTTGTCAAATCCACCAAATTCCATTTAAGGCGAGTGATAGCGGGTTCTAATTTTATATGTACTCTGGTTGTTCAAACGGAATCCATCCTTAATTCTCGACCCCTATGCTGATTAAATAACACGGCTGACGAATTACAAATGCTAATGCCCAGCCACTTTCTTATCTGTGAACCACTTGTAGCAATTCCAGAGCCAGATTTAACGAAAATTAATGAAAAACTCATTAAATGGCAGAATATTCAGAAAAGATCCCAAGGTTTCTGTAAATGTTAACAAATGGCGAAAAGGCAGTGTAAATCTTCAAGCTGGTGATGTTGTGTTAGTACGAGAAAGCGGTTTACCCCTTTGAGGAGCGGCTTTAAGGAGTTCTCTATTGTATTATGCGAATTATTATCATTAGGCTTAGGATTCCTAGACCTATATGCTACCAAATATTTTTAAATATTTTTGCATAATCAAATATTTTCGTTTATTTTACGTTCTACCACATATTTTATGGTTTATTCCAAATATTTTTAAATTTTCTTCAAAAATAACGTAATTCGACTTTCATAGCTTAAAATTAGATAAAGTAAAATATTTTATAGGTCAAATTTTAAATTTAGGCCAACAAATATTTTTTTAGAAATTTAAAATATTTCATTTTGGCCTAAACTCCGCTAATTAAACTACATACAAATTATTTGATTTAAATAATCCACATAGAAATGTAAATAATCCCATAGAAATGTATGTAACAGAATTCATCGGAATTTAAATGATTCAAACAAGCGTTAAAATTCCTTAAAAAATAAGAACGTAACAAATGCAATTCCAACCTTTTTATGCATTTGAGCAGCAGTTATGTTATTCATATTTAAAATGGGCTCGAACGAAAACCAATTTTTAATACGAATGTTTGTTTGATCACAAATCGATTTCGAATTACAATTAAAGCACTATGGATCTGACCAAAATTAGAGTGAAATCTAAAGGTAACAAAATAAGCTTCAATTCTGAATTGGACGTAATGATTGTAAATGAAATTTTAAGTATAGAATAATTAGACAAAATTTTAAATTTAGTTTAGGAACGAAAAAATTCAGAATTCAAAACAAAAGTCAAGATACGTTTGGGAATTTAATCATATTGAATATAAAATCAGAATTTCGAGCAAAATTGAATAAATTCTTGAGTAGGAACTCAAATTGGATTTAAAAATTGAAAAATTGAATTAGAATTACAAAATAGATTTGAACAACATCTTGTGTTTAATATGAATCAAAAGTTAATCGTAGTTTTCAGCAGAACTTTGCTATAAATAGAGTTTGAATTCCAATCTTAACAAAAATTCCAACCAGGGCAAGACTAAATATTGAGTAGATTAAAAAAGAACTCCGATTTTTAATGCATAAATTTTCAGTTTGAAATTAAACAGACACAATTTTAATTGTCTTACAATTCGAACCACGACACCTTTCAATATTTTGAGTTAAATTTAAAATATAAATTTTGAAAATGTTTCTAAATTAAACTAGCTACATTTTGCATGGAACTTAAATAGTACAAATTGTTGTACAGTGTTACTTGGGTTAAAAATTGAAATAAATTTAGAGTAGAAATTGATTATTACATTCTACTTGGTTTTAGCAAAAATTTGAGTGTACATTTGGTGTGCTAAACTAGATTCAAACAAATAAGTTGCACTACGAGATATGGTCTCAAACAACCAACCAAATTTCCTTAGAATTAAGCTTAAAAATTTGTATCGGAAATTTTGAGTGAAATTTGAATTAGGAATTTAAATTTAAAAAAATGGTTTTGGCATTCCAAACCAATTAAAATCTTTGGTAAAATTATATATAAGAATTGAGTTACAACTCGAATTTTGATTTCACAAAATTTTGAGAGAAATATATTGTAAGTTTATATTGCAAAATAGATAACATTGCACAAACCAATTTGAATTGCATCAACAAATTAAACTGGAAAAGCAAATAGTTTTTATGGATTCGAATAAACCCTTGAAAGCATCCAGGATAAAATTAGATTACAATTCCATCTGGATTTGAATCAATTGTGAGGGACATTTCGTTCCGAAATTAAGTTAAACTTCCAAACTGTACTTGAATGATTGTTAATTGTAATTTTGATTACGCTCATTGAATTAAATTGAAATGGAAACTTGAGTGAACAAATATTTAGGTATTCTGCTAATTGATTATTGTAATTTTCGTTATAATTTGTGAATGGTATTCAGTCATGGATTCGAAAAAAATTAAGGTTTTTGGTCAGAAACTTAATTCCAAGCTGTTCTCGAAGTTGAACAAAATGATCATTGGAATTTTGGACATAAATCTAGTCTAAATTAGTCAACTGCATTCTTAAAAGAGGAAATTGATTAAGAAAAAGAAATTCTAACGAGTGAAAATTAGCTTGAGTTCTGAACACGATGGAATGAGTTTGAGTGAAATTTTAAGAAGAAAATGTCGTTTTATTTTGCGTTTAGGAAACACATTTTGAAAAAAAAATTTAGCAAAATATTTAATGCCCTTTATCTGACTGGGCTTAAATTCTAAGCACGAATTCAACAAATTTTTTAATTCAACTAGAAAATCAGGAATACAACAAAAATCTGAATGAATTTTGTTTTATTATAAATAGAGTTTAACTGACTGCCGTTATTAACAGTTTGAGTGAATTTTAAATAATTAGCTAAGTATTCGAATAAAATTTTTATTTAGAACGGGATAAAACATGATTTGAACATAGTTTGGATTAAAAATTCAATTTCAATCCAATCGAGAGTTTTCAGCGAAAAATTTGGATGCTATTTAATTAAAAAATATTTAAAAACCGAGCTTAATTTCCAAATTTTATTAACGCAAAATTATGGGTGCAATTAAACTAGAATTACAAATTAAGTAAAAATTGCAACAACTTCAGCTATAGTTGCAAGTGCATTTAAGCAATATCTTGCGAATTTATTTGAGTGTTATTAGAAATGCTGAGTTAAAGTCGAATTTAAAACTCTAGTTTGAATCAAAAGGTTTGTTAAATTTGTATCAGAATTTTGAGCAGAAATCTGAGTAAGTATCGAAATATTTGAATATTAAGCCGTTATTTAAAACAATGTTGAGTAGAAATTGAATTTTTATAGTAATTTGAACTTGAGCAAAAACGTAACTGTAATTTTGGTTTTAGTTTAAAGTTGTTTTCAACCTCTATTTAAAAAAAACTTGAACTTGAGACTTTGAGTGAAATTTAAAATACAAAATTTACAATTTCAGCTTTCATTTTAAAATAATTCGAGAAGTGTAAGTTGGATATTCCAAACTAAGTTTTAATTGCAATTAGTAAAAATTGCAATACGAAACATGATTGCAATAAAACAAAAACAATTATTTAGTACCGCAACGATGTATAAAAGAATATGAATTCTAAACTGTAATTGACTATAATCTTGAATCTTGATGGTTTCTTACTTTGCTTATTTAGACAGAGATAATATCAAACACATACAAACGGAGGTAGATCTAACAGTCGAGCGAGTAAGTTGGGAACAGTTATTATCATGATTTCTTGGCCGGCCTGGTTCAAGTGTTTCTATTATGAAACTGTGTGTGAAATTACTTGCCGCTAAACATACGGAAATTAAAACGTATGGCACAGAACCAATCAGTGTCAACTTCGGATTGCTTAGAAATTTTAGACAGAATTTTGGTGAATCATTTCGATCTATTAATCGACATTGGGTATTAGAAAACCAACAACAACTTTTAGATTTCACAGAAAGCCAGGGATTTTTGGTTATTAATCTTAATGGTACTCTGATAACTAGTTTTATACGATTTCATTAGAAGTTCGGCGTTTTTGAGCGGAGTCGAGCACAAGGTCATCCTTGTAAATCGAGTAAATCAAATAGTGTTTGAATTACGGTTTTCGGAAGTTCAAGCTCATCGAATTATACTTATTTCTATACAAATCCAGAAAAATATAAGAGACCTGTTGTATATTTCTTGACTGTTATTTCCCTAGTTTTTTCGATGATAATAAACGTTAAGGTACCTGTAAGTACTTAAACATATTTTTCAAAATCAAAGATGCCGGAACTAGGAGGACTTATATAGACTAAATATTCTAACTAGGAGGACTTATAAAGACCAATTGTTAAAACTATTTTATACGCTTATTTAACATTACAGATTTGTACGGCTAGTAGAAAAAGATCTTTCAGTACTTTAGAATGAGGTTAAGATTGCCAACGGTTATCAATGTCGTGTACAAGGAAATCTAACCAACCGAAATATGTCAATTAGAACTTAAATGTTTATATTTTATTTTGTGAAATAATTCAAACTTCGTCGATTAGTTAAAACTAGGTATACTAGTTGGTAATTTAATTTTGCTGCCATAAATTTCAAAAAGACCATATTTCAGAGAAATTTTACGTGCCCGTGGTTTTATGGATGTTCGATTTATCAGTAACTAATGCAACTTTACTTTAATCTCGTAATATAAAAATGAATGAGTGCGGGTTTCGGCGACACCTAGCGAAATCCAATCCTTTTCGGTGCGGCAAATTGGTATCTAGAAGAAAAACTGCACAATAATCAAAATTTTTGCATAAGGACCACATCATTGTGTAAAATCTAAAGCCAGTTTATGATGCAGGCATTGTTACTCGGAAACTTTTTATATGTTTCCCACTTATTATTTAAGGATGAATGGATTTAAAAATAATGCAATGCTCCATCTACCCCAACCCCGCTCAAAATTGATGAAGTTACTGTATACGAAATTTCTGTTAATCATTTGGTAGAGCTCCTGATTTTAATCTGTTGTGTTATAAAACTCAATGAACAATGCTTTGGAAATCGAAACTAAGTCATTTATGGCTTTAACAATCCCCTCTCTGGAGGAAAGCTTTCCTTCCTGGTGGTCGCGTTATAACATACCTACATCCTTACGGCATTTAGCTGTAAATTGTCTCGAATGAATTCATGAATTGTATTGAACCAAGTTTGTGCGTAGTTCAGATTACTATCTAATTGAAAATTTCTAGCAAGCAATAACACAGCTGGTGTTCGTTTCCTAGTTTCATAAACTCAAGAATAGTTGGCCAATAGAAAAACAGTCAATAACTTATCCCATCCTTGTTCAGTTTAAACCATCAATTTTACGAAATAGTCGCCGATGGTTCTTGGTTCTTAATGGTGTTATTCTTGTCTTATGAGCTCACAGCGGTTTCAAATGACCGATCTGGTTTTGAATAAAATTTCAATTGTACTCTATGCCGAGAAATCAATTCTTCCACCAAATTTTTTGAAACGATTTCGGTTTTTTAGTCAGAAATAGCAAAAGCTTCCAGCAACTTTCTAAAGTACAACTACAATATAGTTGGTAAATGACCTTTAACGTCCATTCCGAGCCGAACAAATGGCGAACCGCTCAAATATTTTATTTTCGTTGTTTTCCAGGAGTGGCTTAATGTTCTAGCAAGCCAATTGCTTTTCCTCTTCTAGCTAAAGTAATCAATATTAAAAACTGTCGTTAGACGAGTATTTGTAAAAGGGTGTCTGCATTCCGATGTTTGGTACCAGGCCTATGTTTGAATGTAAAATCGTACATTTAGAAATTTTCAAGCCAAAGAGCAGTTTGGCCTTTCGGATTAAAAAATGCATGATCGGTGCGAAGAAGAAACTTTTTCAATAATTTAGCTATGGAAGTGTAATGCCGCTGTAACCATAGCCTGGGATTACAATAATTGGTCTCCGCTTCACGTAGTGTACGTGACAAATATTCAGTTACATACTCTTGATCATTGTATTTTATGATAGTATTGCATTGATACCTGACAAACTCACATCAGTATCTACAATAAAGTATTCATCGATGACATCAATGATGGGACAAGCAAGTACTGCCATTGTTTTAAAGCCTCGCTTCTCACGGGGTCGGTTTTAGATCCCTTGACGCTGTTACTTGATAGTGGACCTATTGTTTAAAAATTTGACATTTTTGTCGGTTTAAATTTAAATTGGCTGCTCGCAATTTCTGAAATGCAAATTTAAATTTTATTTTATAGACTTATCATGGACAATAATGTTGTACAAATATATAAGATATATATCCCAAGGTAACCCAGCAAAGACCAATTCCATTAGTCGCGAAAACATTGCGGGAGCATTAGATAGCCCAAAAGGCATTATCCGAAATTGTTAGATAATCCGTCGCCAGAACAAAATGCAGTTTTGGTTCGATCTTATGGTTTAACTTCCACTTGCTAATATATGGATTCCAATTCTACTATGCATAAATTCTTCTATTTCATAAAAACTTGCACATTCTACATTTAGTCATAAGACAATTTCCGCTTCCTATAATTACTCAATTTTCTAGCCGGTATTTTGGTTTCTTTCATGTGTGTGTTTGCCACTGTAATCGGTTTTATCAATTCTTCCTTTACTGATAAAATTATGATTGACTTTTCCAGAGGGATTGAAATTGTTCTTTTACTTATTTGCAAAACTTCGTCACCCAGGTTCATAGCACATTCGAATTTCCTCAGTAATATGTCAACATTTACTTAAATTCGCTAAAATGATACTATTAGAAGTTTAGAAGTTCCTAAGCTGACATTGCTCCAAATTAACCTCCACTGTGATTATTGAGGGATTTTCATTTGTTGCTTCAAATTTTGCATTAAAATATTGTACTATTTGTTTTATCGACCGAGGATTGCGGTTCTATCTATCTTCTTTCTCAATGTATCTCTTGCGGTGGTAGGATTTGTTAAGCATAAGTATTCTTATACTGCATAGTGTCTGGGCCCAATCTTGGATATCCACTGGTGACGTTTTGAAAGCATTTTTAGAAAATTTGTTCAGTGTCTACGCAAATTAAGGAACCATATCCTTGGATTTCTTTACCCGAGTATTATGTTACTTATGCCTTTAGCTTTAATAGCCCAGTGGCTCGTACTTACACTATTGATTCCGAAAGGACTTTCTAAACCCGCTTTATTAGTTTCCTCATGCGTTCCCGTCTCACACTATCAAACTCGATGATTTAATATTCGCCGTGACGAAGTCGTCGAACATAATTATTGATTATTTCTACGTTCCTGTCATGCTTCTTCAACTTAGTATTATCTCCGCTATTCCAAAAAATTAAAGCCAGCTAAAACTCTCTTACAAAATGAAATTTTAAAGTTTTTCAATCACGTTTGAAATACCTGCAACTGGTACAAAACATGGAACGATAAAATACAAATTGTGAAGTGTTAGTTGCAAGCTCCATAACATAAGGTTTTATGTTGCCTTTTGGTCCTCCTGGCCATTTGATGGACATAACATCAACCACTTATCTACATTTGTATTGCAGTTTCCGGTTCAGGTTTGGCACTAGAAATATTCAGTGGTGCATAATGGTCTGATGATGCGATGGTGTGATGGTTTGAAAGTATTAGGGCATTATAGTATGTTAGCATGATGGTATCATGGTATGATAGTGTAATGGTATGATGGTATAAATGATAAGATGATATGATTTCAGGTTGGTATGAGGTATGGTTGTATGACGGTATGATGTTATAATAGGATGATGGTACGATGGTATGATGGTATGATGGTATGATGGTATGATGGTATGATGGTATGATGGTATGATGGTATGATGGTATGATGGTATGATGGTACGATGGTATGATGGTATGATGATATTATGGTATAATGGTATGATGGTATAGTGGTATGAAGGTTTGATGGTATGATGGTACGTTGGTACGAATTAATTATGGTACGACGGTATTATGGTAAGGAATTTCAAACGTTTTTTTTATAATTTTATTAAACTAGATATGTACCATATTGGTCGCCAACTTGTTGCCATTTTTTTGGTAAAACGATTATCCCGTCACTGTAAAATTTCTGTGAATAGAGGTCAGGTTGACCCGAACAATATCCATGTATTTTATATGGGAATCAGTTCAACTTTTATTTTGGAGCCCCATAACTCATTTGAATATATCACAAAATGTAAATTATAGTAAAGCATCGTCTGTCTATCTCTCATCTGAATCAAACCTCTCTAGATATTTTATAAAATTTGTGCAATAATGAATATTTACTTATGAGAAGTAAAAAAATCAATGTTATGCATACAATGCTACTGTGTGGACTTTGTTCACGTCTCCTATAGTTCTCAAGGGTCTTTCAGTGCGTCTCGGAGGCAGGCGATATCAGGCTTGCGGTTTGTGACGTACAAAATATATGAAAAATGTGGGGATCAGCCGGGCCTCTGTTAACTGTTTTAGGAATAAAAACATTCACACCATAATAGATACCCTTAACACAACAGTTTTTGATCCTGTTTTTGTTTTAGACATTTAAAAATATTCCAGAACAAGCCCTCCTGGAATATCAACCCCATGCAATCGCGCAACAGTTTTTAATCCAACTTAATACACGCCTGTGATCAGCCTGACCCCTGTTCATTGACAGAAGGTTCATATGTTTTTGCAGTGAACGAAACCAATGATAGGCTGACGGAGCAACATCAAGGTTGCCCATTGGTTGCATTAAGAGTTCGTCATCAAAGATGTATGTGGTTTGGCGTGGTCATGCTGAAATACAATTCCTTTTCTGTTCTCCTCTGTGTTCTTCCTAATTCTGACCGCTTTCTTTTATATCGTTTGACCTGATTGTAGCACTTCATGAGAAGATTCCCTTCCAATCAAACAAATCCACAAACTATATAGTATCGCCTTTCTTGGCGTAACAAATGTTGCTTTGCCACCGCTACGATTTCATCAAGATCTTTTTTGCACATTGTTATCGTAAGTAATCCATGTTTCTTCACACTCTCAAAAATGATTCCATTTCGTATCATTTCAATTGTGGAATGGTGAATCAGTTCATTAAATTTTTCACTGTAACATCGGGTGTTCAAAAACATTCAGATTCTTTTTGAGTCTAACTTTCTCCAATTGATTTAAAACTGTTTGATAGTGGATGTTCAGTCCCTTAGCGGCATAATGGCAGCGCCATTTTCAATAAATTAGACTACAAAACATGCATTAGAACCAGCACCAACGAAGTGAAATCTCGTTCAAAGCCGCTTACTAGATGGATGAGCGGCTTTGGAAAGGACCTCAATATATTCGGTCGCCAAATCTGTCGTTCTCGATTCATGAGTAACAAAAAATAAAAAAGAGCTCGCCATATTCATGAAAATATGACTGATAATAGTGTACAAATTTCTGAAAATGATGGTTATTTTAAGCGGGATGTTCTTGAACGGATGCATCCTTAAAGAAAGACAATAAACTTAAGTTTTTATTTATTAGCCCGAATTTTTCGCTTTTAACAACTCAAAATATTTTAAAAGTTTACTAAGCGGTTCAATTAGTTTTATTGTTCAGTAGGTGGCTTATTTCTATTGAAGCGACCACTATCGTGGACAAATTTGAGTTTAACAACCGCTTTTATCGTGTTAAACACTTTCTACCAAATAGGTTCACTGAACGTTTCTGTGTGCCAACAAAGTAATACAAAGTAATTGTTCCACGAGATTGTTGCAAGGAAACGAAAAAGTCTATTCAAACTATTAAAATCTAAAGAACCATGATAGACTCGTCCAACCACAATAGAGAATTGACTTAAAAAAAAAAAAAATATTTCGGATGTCGGGAGATATCTCTTAGGAAATTAAATCATTCGCAAAACGTACATTATTAACGAAGAAATGCAATCAACCACCAATGATTACTTTATGATAAAAACTGCACTTCGTTAACCGCATCGATCGTTAATAATTATGTGCGCGCGTTCGAATGGTAATTATTATTTGGAATTTCAGATTTCTCGAAATGCACATTATTTAAATGTTAAACTTTCGATTAGAAATTTTCTCTCGCCATATGCTTATAAGAAATCGAAAGTTTCAAACAACAAAATTAAAATTATTTTCATTTTCATTTTGTACACAATTATAATGTGTAGGGATTTGAAAACTTGTTAATACCATGAACCTTTGGAAACCGGAATATTCATTCCAATAAAATTAAAAAAAACGTATAATAATGTTAATTCTCTCCTCATCAAATCAAACGTTTTTTTTTTTTCTTGAGGTGAGAAGCACGCGGCTACAAAATCTTGTTAATATACACAGAGGTAGCTAGTAGCAATAAAATAAAATAAAATTTAATAACACAAAAAAAAATGATTAATTGAATTTTAATGATATCATTTTGTCGAAACTAATCCTAACTTATAAATACACTTAGTTCTTTCTCTCTTTTCGAATATTTGTTTGTGTTTGAGATTTAATTAGACAAAAAGAAATGTTGGGTTGCTGTTATTTATGTGTATATAAGATTGTAGTTGTAAACAGAAAAACAACAACAACAAACCTATAAAAATATATATAAGAAATAAAAAATAAAAAAAACGAAAGTGAAATTAAACTTCTCTCAATATACAATTCTATATACTAAATAAAATCAAAATAAAACGTCTGAACACGAGGTAAGAAATAAAATCATTAAAAATAACAACACAATTTAGTAGGTCGGTCATTCACTTTGTCATTCACCTTGTCATTTTCTCAGAAAATAAATTACAATAATATTTGTTGTTGAATGGATTTATTTTTGAATATTTTTTCTTGGTTAATAGTAATACGCACTTGTTACTTACTATGCTACTACCGTATCAACCTATACGAAATAATAAGGATAGGGTTTTAAAGAATTTAATCTTAATTGGAGTCAAGTAATAACTAAAAACTATTGGTGAATTTTTAAATAAAATAATATTCTTAATATATGTAAGTGGGAGGTCTAAAAATGCAGGAACTTCACATTTCTCAAATACAAATGTGTATATATGTACATTTTTGGCCGTAAACTTGAATCGTTCGTTATATTTAGTGAATAAACAAATATTAAATTAATTAACAAGACGTTGACATCAACAATACATAAACAACAAACATTATATGTGTAAATGTATTTGTTTGTTTTCACTTTCTTTTCGAAAAACAGATTGTTGTTGATTTAAGTTCGGTTTTTTTTTAGTTGTTAGTACGGAAGACAGAGACAAACATACATCATTGCTAAGAAGTAAAGTCAGAAAAACAAAACTTTCTCCTTTTTCTGTTTTGAACTCGAACCGAATACACATCCAATCATCAAACCACCAATCTAAACAATCATGATCGTAAAAACTAAAATAAATTTTTTAAAAATAAAAGTGAAAAAAAAAAATAATAAAAATAGTAATAAATTAAATGTAAGGTTATTGATTTACTTGAAAATAAATAAAAATAACAAACCAAACTAATAATAGCTGCATGTAGGTATATACCGCGTATAAGAAATGATAAAGAAAGCACTTTCATATGAATAATAATACAGAGTAGAGTCATGATGACGATGATGATGGTACTGATGAGTTCAAAAACATTTAAAAAGATACCTACGCACGGTATCACACGGTTGCTGCGATCACTTTCATTAAACAGCGATAGAATAGTTTTCTCATAAAATCACATAACATCACATGTTGTCAACGCATTATTGTATACAATGGTCGTATGTACACTTGACGGTGGCTTTCATTGCGCACGTGATTAATTTGCATATCATGCAATTTATGAAAGATTCATCTGAATGTAGGGCTATTAATAAAAACTAAAAATAAAAAAGTACACAACAATAATACAAAACATATTTAATTCAAAAGATAATAATTTAATTTATGAACTTGATTTTTTGTATATAATATGAAGTACATATGAATAATTTTAATTGTAAATTTGTATTGAACAGCACGAAAAAAAAACAAACACCACCAGTCTCACCGTCTTTTGAAATGTAAATAAATTTAATATGTCATTGTAAATTTCAGTGTTTTATTAAGAATTTGAATTATGTTTTTCAGAATGTTTTGTAAAGCACCAAAATAGTGATGCGAAATAAAAAAAATTAAAATTCCTAATGGGAAACACAGCATCCGTATGATAATTGTTTTACGGATAGGTGGTTCGAGCATGAATCGGAGCAGAGTGTCCCTTCCATGTCCTCAAATATAATATTGTTTAATTTAAGAGCCTTCTAGCAAATTTCAATAGGAATTGGTAACAAAAAGCAGGAAAAGTTGTCGGAGTCGTGAACCCTGGAATTATAGTATTATAAACTTAGGAAAGACACTCAAGGTGGGCCGTTCTTCTCTGACCATGAGATTACTTGGTAAACATGTAATTGGATTCGGTCGCTACAATATCTATTTAGAAAGAATGAATAGGTAAATAATAAAATGTCAAATCACATTTTTTTGAAAGTCATGTTTTAATTTTATGATTTTGTGGTTTTGAATGTGTATTACTAATTAAAAAAAAAAAAATAATGGGGTTTGATTTTTTTGTTATGTTGTGGTTCTTTTTTAATAAACAGAGTGTCAAATGTGAAAACCAAAAAAACTAATTATCGGAAAATTATAAAATTTTGCTCATTTTAAAGATAAATAAATAGGGATTAAAAAATAGTTAAATAAACGCTACCTATTTAAATTTTTTTTTTCAAAATGGCCGCTGAAACGTTCTTTTCAATTTTCTCCCATGTTCATCTTTTTTCCCATTTAGTTCAATTAGACATACTGAAATCAGCACAAGATATTGTTTCTTTTTCTTGTAAAATACATTTCAGTATGTCGATCTAGCCTTGTATGGGTAAACAAATCAAATTTTCGTGTTGTAGGTTTATCAATTTTCTGAGAAAACCTTTTATTTTTGCGGTCAGTTTTATAAAGAACAAAAAACATATATTATTGGGTACAACAATTAGTAAAATAAAAATAAAATCTTAGCAGGCATTTTATTAGCTCCAACTCCTCTGATTTCCTATACCTCTTCACATATTGTAGTATTATGTAATTAAAAAACAGGCCCAATTTTTTAGGTATAAATTAGAGTCAAAATTAATTTTTCAACCTGTGTGTGAATCGATATTGATTTAAACAAAAAAAAAGTTTCATAAAAAACACAAAATTGAGTCTACAGCCTTCAAATAAACAAAATTAGGAATATATCTAAGCACATAGATTTCGGCGACGATTATGAGTGGCATTTCCATCAGCCAGTCTCTCCAATGAATGCGGCGGTATCATAACCAATGCAGAAGAATTATTCAAGACTGAAGCATTGAAGACTGATAGGTTTTTGAATTTTGTTCAGATGCTGAATATAAATCGGACCAACTAGTAGATTTGAGAAATTACAAAGAAAACCAAAGAAATATCCAAATAAACGACTACAATTATGAAAACCTGTTTCTTTACATATTCATTGGTTTCTGAATCATTGGTTAAAGGCTTCTAATAGTATTTATTACAATTTTAAGATTAATAAGAGATCTATTCTAAATTTACCAATATCGCCAACAATCGTAAAATCACCAGCTATTGGCATCCGTCTATAATTTTATTAGCACCCTTGATTAGTACAATTATTGGCACCCAACTGGCCCTCAGTTCTGCTGTATCTAATAATACCTGCATTTTTTTAATTAAGAAATTTAGTCAAAAATAGATATGTTACAAAATACAAATGCTTGGACTTTAATTTTGTTAAACCTTTTACGTGCAAGTATAACACATAATATTACTTGCTGGAGTATTATCACCAATATCTAAAATAATTTCAGATGGAAATAAATTCCGAATGTGATGGTCTATTGGCGGTTCAATTATTTTAATGCGTTCATCTACTGGTGGAGAAAGTAACCAAGCCAATGTTGCACGATTATCAAAAGAATTTCTTAAACCTTATGGTGGTGTAGTAGTTGTAACTTGAATTACTGTCTCGGTAGGCAAAATATTTCCCATTTCGTCGATGTTTCTTCTATAATCGAGTCACTAGGTTTTATGCCAGCATTTTCAATGGATAAAAATGTCTTCTGGATGTTACCGTACTTGTCCAACATTTCTCTATTCGAAGATTTGTTAATTTAGGATTTTGAGGAAGCTTGATATTACTAGTTTTTAACCCATATATTATGTAATTCTCTATTTTTTATTCCTTGGATTTTACAATTATATTATCCTTATCCCATTCTCATTGCCTCTTTTGTTCTTTTTTTATCTGCTCTTGTTTTATCCATAGTGGTGAAGTTATTACACATGTTTTTTTTTTATTATGTTTGTTTACACCCCTTTCTCAAAGGAGTCTCTGGCAAGTTTAAATATTCTTCCATAGTTGCGGTTACCTCAGCTGGCTTAACTATATGGTAGCTACTCGGTAATATCGAGATTCTCTCAAATATTAATAATTTCATTTTGATTTAGGGTACCTCCATGATTATTAATGATAAAGTTTCAGTAATTGAATTGTCAATTTTTGACCTTTTCGATACTTGGCACTCAACAGTTTGTTTGGGATTAGATTTTGAACCTACCATTATTTGGCATTCTATAGGCTTATTTTATTTGACCATTTACAACAACAATGCCCTGAGTCCAATACCTTTTCGGTATTCGTGAATACCCGCTGTATACGTGGTTTTCTTAATCCAATAATATTTTTTAGTTTATATCGTGTACACAAAAATAAATAATAACACATTTGGAATGCGGGTCGCTACGTCAGTAGTGGTTAATTAAGTGAACCGCTACAGGACACCACACGAATGATTTCCCCTTTCTGTGAATGTGATGGTTGTACATAAGTGTCTGTCGAATGACTGAAATGTTTGGAGACCAAAATCATTAACCAGACGATGTCTACTTTTTGTAAGGGCGGAGGAGATTATTGCCCATATGTCGTTGGTCAATGCCTGTGGTCATGAGGGCAGCAGTATAGGAGAGTGAAGAAGGACACACCAGTTAGTTGGGAGCAGGAGCTTAGACCACAGAACTGACGTGCACTTTAACACTATCCCCACTGAGTTCTGCGCCGCTAACTGGTGGAGGCGGAGTGATTGATCGACCGAGTGTTCATGCCGGGAAGAAAAGCTGTGACCTCGGAAGTGAGTCTCGGCTGTGTCCTGTGACATGGAATGTTATACGGTGACAGTCGAAGTGAGTCTCGACTGTGGCCGAATAAATTGCGTGGGGAGTGCGGTTGGGGATGGCTGAGTGGTCGCTTTGCCATGCGACATTTTATGGAGCCATTTGAATGAAGCAAAATAAAAAATGTGTTGTATCTAAAAAAAAATTTAACAAAAGACAAATGAACTCGAAAAAAAAAATGGTGAAAAATTTACCATATATCAAAAAAAAATATGAGCAGATGGTGATGTGGCCGGTGCTGATGATGTCCAAGCTACTACTTAGTGAAGATGTTGCTGCTCGCCTATGGTGCCCATGACGATGACGACGATGTCGATGGCAAAGACGATGATGCAACTGACCATAATAACGATGTTAGCGGTGGTGGTAATAGTGGCGATGTTACCACTGCCCTTGATGACTGCAATGATGTTGATGTTTCTTCTGCTGTTGTTGGTGTCGGCGATGGTAGTTATGGTATTGATGATGCTGTCTGATGTTAGCCGCTTGTTGTGATGATGAATTGTAGCGACGACGTTATTACGCCGGCTGGTGTGGTAATGGCGATGAAAGCTGATTATATCTTGGCATTGATTGCCATGATGATGTTGCACCGCATGTGTGACGGTAAATGAAATGTGATGCTGACATTTTGTGTAGATGACTAATTGGTTCTGTGTATGTGCGTGTGCTACGCAAAGCTGTGATGACTTCTGTATGTTGTAATTGCGCCATTTGTGCACGTGTGTATGTGTTGTAGTGATTCACTAATCAGCAAATTATTTATATATTCTTTTTTCTCTCTTTTTCTCTCTCGTTTTTTTTACACGGTGATCATTCCGAAATTTCCTTAGTTAGTTTCTTGTGCGGGTCTAAGGACTGACGAGGCGACGACCCAAGACGTAAGTGAAGGCTCGTTTCGTACTTGGGGGGGTCTCGGCAGCCACAAAAACCACATATAGAAAACATTCGCACAATATTTCGATTTTTGCTTTCTTCAGCCAATCGATATATACAATTTTCATTTATTTTCACCATTTTGTTTTTTCTAACAAGACGATAATAGATCTGACCATAACTAAAAATTCCAATAAACATATTTCATTCTCGTGACAACAATGGCACAAACCGGTGCTACTGGCGAACAGCCAAAACCAACGGCCTCACAAACCCAAAATGCACCCCGCCCGGTTGATACAATGGTCACGGGTGAATCACAAGACGCAAATATGGAAATCACGGGTAAAACAAAACTAAACCTGCCTCCATTCTGGCACAACCAGGCTAACAGCTGGTTCCAACTGGCAGAGATCCAGTTTGAGTTACCAGGAATTACAGCTCAGAAATCAAAGTTTGCTCATATATTGTCCAGCATCTCACCCGAAACAATTAATATCATAACAGATTTGCTCCAAAACCCGCCACAGGAAAACCACTACACCGTTGTAAAGCAAACGTTGTTGGCGCGGCTTGAACCTACCGACGAGCAATAATTAGAAACACTTCTTTCAGAACAAAACCTTGGCGACCGTCGCCCATCCGAGGCATTGCGCCACATCCGCGCACTTGCCGGTAAAAATCAGCTGGTGAGTGAAAATTTATTCGATCCATTTGGATCAGGAAAATGCCAGAGCTGATCAAAGTAGCGCTAGCAGCACAACCCGAGGCAACCTCGGTCGAAGAGTTAGCGGCGACGGCGGACCGTATGTTCGATATAATGAACGTCGGCCAGAAAACACATCGCCAAATACACGAGACACACACAAGTCCTAACATGTATAATCAAAACACGAGTCGACAGTCGAGAACCACGGTGCAGCCATATCGTGGCCGCCAGGGAGATCGTCACTCACCTGCGAACAGCGGCACGATCATAGAGCGTTTGGCTCGGCTTGAATCCAGATTGGATGGTTTATGCCGACAAAGCCGAAGCCAGTCACGAGGACGACGATCTCTATCGCGCCACCGAGCAAGCAGCAACAGCAACAACCAACCACGAGGAATATGTTGGTACCACGAAAAATTTGGGAAGGCTGCTAAAAGTTGTTACCAACCATGCAACTGGAGAAAACCAACAATAACCAGCATGAAGGTGGATACTTCAAAAAACGAGTGAAACAACGGGTTCCGATTAACACATCACACACCCTAATATCTACCACAACGTCGAATACCTCGTTCTCGACTCGCCTCCATATACATGACAAAATAAACAAATTAACATATTTAATCGACACTGGCACTGACCTGTTGCTACACTGTTCATAAACGAAACCCCACAAAGTTGCTACAGGTGGATCTCGGCCTTAAACGAACCTTCACGTATGCCTTTATAATAGCTGCTGTGAATCGTCCGACTTCTTGTAGACCTTAGAAACAAACGGCTGTTTGATTCAGCGACTAAGCTGTCAATCAATGCCACCCCACCATGGTTCGTGTCGACACACCGACACCGATCCATTTCACGGCCCACAATGATTACGGCACTCTGCTAAAACAATTCCCTTCTTTAACAGCAGAGCCGAACTATAATTTGCCAGTCCAACACAACGTGGTCCACCACAATGTCACCGCAGGCCATCTGCCCGTGTCAAGACCACGTAGGCTAGATCCAATCCGTCACAAAGCTGCATTCATAGAATTACCGCACATTGTGGAATTAGGGATTTGTCGGCCATCGGCATCTTCCGTTTCGTGCCCTTTGCACATGGTTAAGAAAAAAAACAAGATTAGAGACCATGTAGGGATTATCAGCGTTTAAACTCGGTCACAACACCGGATCGCTACTAGATAGCCGACATCCAAAATTTCTCCATGCATTTACATGGTTGCAAAATATTCTCCAAAATTGATCTAGTCAGAGCGTATCATTTAATTCCCATAGCGCCTGAAGATGTTCACAAAACGGCAATAACGACCCCAATTGGCCTCTTCGAATTCACTCGAATGCCATTCGGTCTGCGATACGCCGCACAAACATTTCAGCGCTTCATGAACGAGGTTGTTCGTGAACTAGAATTAGTTTTCGTCTACATTCACGATATTCTTGTTGCTTCGCATACTGAGGAACAGCACAAACTACACTTGGAACAATTGTTCAACAAGTTGGCACAGTTTGACGTGCATATCAATAGTGCAAAATGAGTCTTTGGCGCAACCACTCTTGATTTCCTCAGCCACAAGATTACACCTGACGGTATTCTGCCGTCAGACGAAAGAATTAACGCAATCAGAGAATTTTCAGCTCCTACTTCAATTAAAAGTATTTAGAGATTTGTTGATATGGTAAATAACTACCATCGATTTATACCGAAACTCACACAAACACTCGCACCATTTCACGGCCACTTGGCATCTTTACTCAAAAAGCCCAAGACCGCCAAGAACTTCTCTTGGACCGACGATACCAACAAGCATTCACGTCGTTGAAAAATGAATTGGAATAGATAACACTTCTGGCACACCCACTAAGCGACTCAAAGCTTAGTTTGACTACTGATGCATCAAACACTGCCGTCGGGGCAGTACTGCAACAGTACCATAACGAGTGTTGGGAGCCCCTGGGATTCTTTTCGAAAAAGCTCTCGGATGCTGTAAAGAAATATTCAGCATTCGACCGGGAATTGCTCGCAATTTATCTGGCAGTCAAACACTTCAGATACTTTGTTGAAGGTCGAGATTTTATAATCTACACTGACCACAAACCTCTGACACGAGCGATTCAGTCAAAAACTGAACGTAATTCAAGGCAATCACGCCACTTGGATTATATAACTCAATTTACTTCGGACATTCAACATGTTTCCGGACATAACAACGTTGTCGCGGACACATTATCCCGCACTACTGCCAACGAATCGGCCGCAGTCGAAACACATTTCGACTTGAGCAAAATTGCAAATACTCAAAAAGTTGACCTAGAACTTCAGAAGAATTTACTTTCTGGTTCCGAATGTCACACTAGTTCATCATGGAAACTAGAACTTTTTAAACTACCTGGCCTCGAAATCGTATGCTAAACTTCTACGGGTAGCAATCGCCCTTATATTGCAGAATCATTACGTCGAACCATCTTCGACACACTGCACAATATTTCGCTGCTCGTTACTTTTGGCCCAGTATAAACAAAGACGTTGGCAATTGGGCTCAGCCTTGTTTATCTTGCCAACGCGCAAAAGCATAAAATCACCCCATGGCAAATTCGAAATCCCACATAGTCGATTTGAACACATCCATTTAGATATAGTAGGTTCACTTTCTCCATCTAATGGATACACGTATTTACTTATCTGTTTCGATCGCTTCACTCGTTGGCCCGAAGCGAACTGCATGACCAACATGTCTGCAGCGATTATTGGCATGACTTTCGTCAATAATTACGTATCTCGTTTCGGCGTACCTCTTACGATCACAACCCGCAAGCCAATGGCATGGTCGAACGCTTCCACCGGCAACTCAAAGCTGCGCTTATGGCCAGAAGCAATACAACTCATTGGAGCTCGAAAATCCTAATCGTTTTACTTGTCATCCGAGCAACAGTGAAAGAAGATCTAAAGTGCTCACCGGCAGAATTAGTTTATGGTCAAACCATTAAACTACCTGGTGAGTTCTTTGTCGAACATCCCCTTTCACCAATTCCAACTACCGATACAGTCATCGACCAATTACGGGAAACAATGCAAAACCTTGTACCAAAATCTACTCGTCAGTCCAAACAAGACGACGTTTTCATTCCAAAATCGCTCAATAATTGCGATTTTGTGTTCGTAAAAACAGACAAGGTTCGCACCGGATTATCACCTCCATACGAAGGCCCATTTAAAGTCATTCGACGCCTTTGCAAACAATTCACCGTGTTGATTAATGGTAAAAATCAAACCATTTCAATCGACCGGCTCTAACCGGCTTACGGTATACTGTGTTCCACTGATCAAAACTCAGTTGGTAAAACACCTAAAACTGTCCGTATTTCAGCCGAATAAATTTTTTATGGAGGATTTTAACTTGCGGAGGAGTCATGTAGTGATTCACTCATGCAATCAATTTATTATAATTCGTTTATCCCTACAATTATTCGAAATGCAACTCATTTCGACTATAAATATAATTGTATTCGAACAACCTCACCCAGCTTAGTAGTGACAACTATAGAGTAGATTTGGGCTTACTCTTTTGTGGGAATCCATACTTAAATACATTCCACACATCACTATTTTGTACTGAATATCTTGGACATTTCAGTACAACAATCAAAAACAATTTCACTACCATCTTTTGTGGTTATCCACAACTAATCAGCAAATTATTTGTTTTAGCTGAATTTTATTTTTATTTCAGTGCGCTGTTTTTACGTCTGAATTCATCTCATATTTTTGGTTCATCGTCTCGAAAAAAACATATACACAAACACTCTCGTTACACTTATTGACGCGACATACTCGCCCTTTTCAGAAAATATTTTTCTAAAAAAAATAATTATAAATAAATATAAAAACAATTATAAAATAAATATAAATTAAATATAAATAAAAATTTAAAAAAGTATCGCGCTTACTGGTGGTGGAAAATAAATTTGTTGCCGCATAAATTGTGCATTGTGTGGCCATTCCTCTTAATTGATTTTGTTCGTTTATTTTGTGCACCCATCGCACTATACAAAACCAACAGTACAATGAGCGTTGTGCTCACCACCGGAAAAAATCATAAAAATAAAATAAAATTAAAAAAAACAAAAAAACACGTGGAATGTTTTTTTAAAGAGAAAAAAAAAATGGTACATACCGTTTACCTGGTGCAGGTTCGTACCAGGTGTGTACAAATTTGTAACGATCGTTACAGGTATCTGAGCGACTGTAAACATTTCCAAATTATTTCTGTTTTTTTATTATACATAATAGTAATTACGTCTATGTACAACGATGAGTACATGGTTATTGTATATATACAAATAAAACAAAAAAATGAGAGTTATGTACCTGTTTGACGAGCATAATAAACAAATTACTGTCGGTAATTTATAATCCTCACTAACCATCAAGAATAATAATTCTTTTTGGTGGCTGCCGTGATCGAGAAACAAACAGATTTTCTGAATAATTATTATTTAAAAGTCTGTACGTTTGGTATAGTATATATATTATCGGACTATATAGTGGATGCAAATAACGATTGGTTGTAATAAAAATACACAAATTATTTCTTTAATCCATGTAAGTAAAGCTCAAAGTGCTTAAGAAATTCAATACAGTGACGAAGGTAGTTATTAATTTTAGAATTTTAAACCATTCTTTAGATAACCGTGTGGTCGAAATAATTAGGTAGCCACTACCATTTAACAAATTTTGGTATATTTCGGTAGTTTTACTGCCATTTTCGTCGGCATTTCTACATATGTATATAATATATACCGCTATATTCTACGATGGTCTATAAATATTTACACATACAAATTCTGGAATAATCCCGAACCTGGTAACAAAATTGGATGTTAGCGGATCTATACTTTGTCGGAAATCACCTAATTATCGAACAGATACGATACAAGACGATACACAAATAAATTATATAAACAATCATTGCGGCACCTTCATATTTTGAGCACTGTACCAAAAAGTAATGTAGTGTTTCGTGTTTGTCAGGAGTCATCATTATCATTTACGTGGCCTTGCCACACCTATTACAATTCAAAACCACAAATAAAGTTCGCGTGATAAAGTGTACCGTTAGTTTTACCAAATAGTGTTATTATTTGTAAAATCTCAAAATAATTGAGCAGTGAAAAACAAAATAAATTAATAAATATGTATGTCTAAATAACAAAATATAAGTGCATGCAAAATTATCAAAATATTAATTAGTTTATGTATAGTTAATTTAAGTTAAAAACATAAAATATTTAAGTAAGTGAACACGAAAACATTCTTGTATAGAATCAGTAGTGTTACGAGTGATCAGTGTGAAGCGCTTCCCACCAGTATCCTGAAACATGAGGTAACACTTTAATGTATTTCATTATTATATAAAAATTTTAGTTATAATTGATTGATTGATTGATTGATATAATTGCACGGCCAAGCTTATGAAGCAAGAAATCCCGTGTTAGTGATGTGGTCATTAAACTGTCACACCAACTTTATAACACAGGTGAATGCTTTCCTTACTGAAGATACCTAAGCACCATTACAACAAGGAGAGCACAATCACTTGTGATATCACATAAATGTGACAGCATCATGTCCACCCCTGGCCGGGTCCCACCGTGCACTCTTTCACACATAACAAAACCGAAGGATAGGATAGGATAGTTAGAAGTGACAGAATCGGCCCGGTTACAGACACCTAGGTATAGCCGATAGTTAGTAAATTGTTAGTAATTATATAGTAAAATAGTTAGCACAGGACAACACAATTTCTAAACTACAGCTAATTTACTACTTCTTGATCCTGGAGCGTTGATTCAAGCTAAAATTTAATTCTGAAACTCAGGATTAATTTAATCCCTATAATAATGATTAATTCTGGAACTATGTTATATTCTGAAAATTGGATTATTTCTTATCTTATTAAGGAAGAGATCCCTTTAAATATTCTCTTAACTAAATTAATTAATATACATTAATGAACAAAACACAACATAATAAAAAGATTAGCACAAGACAGCACAATCTAACTACATTATTAGATGATCATGTCTCTGGAATCCAGGGTCGGATACTCAGGACTCCCTAAATTTATACCAGGACTTAGAAAAATTATTAATAATGTTGTAATTTCACCCCTGTCCGCTTATCATTCATTTACCTGCTAAAAGATTTAAGAGAAATATAAAATAACAACACTTATTTCCTTATTCATAGTCCTTTTATATTTAATTAATTAATTATTACGTACTGCAACAAGGATTAACATAAACATTATAAACCATTTAAACATAAAATTTAACTTAAAACCAATCATCTATTTCCTACCGAATCAGAAAAAGAGAATACATAATTATAGATCCAATTATTTTATAAAATTTATATAAAATGATTTAAATGATAATGTTACAGTACCACAACACCTAGACTTATCAATAATTCAATTAGGTACTATAAGTATATGAAGAATCAACAAATAAAATTAATATAAAAATTAATATACAAATTTCCAGGCGACTCTGAAAACTAGATTTAATTAATAAAACACCGTAATATCAAATTTTATTACTTAAATGAATAATTATTGTAACAGGATCTTCAGTATTCACGATCACACATCGTATACACTCATTTACACATACCAAAACCGATGAATAGAATATGATTATATGTAAGTTGGGACTCCTAAGCGATTAATATATAGCAAATTATTAGTACAATAAATGATAAACAGGTTAGTACAAGATAGCCATTTTAACTACATGATTAGATGCTCGTTTCTCTGTAAACCAATGCCAGAACTCAGGATTCTTTAAATCTAAATCAGGACATCAACAATTATTATTATAAATGTTTTAATTTACTAATCTTGTTGACATAATTAAGATAAACAAAAATCAAAATCTACGAAATTTATACTTATATACCCCATAAAACTTCGGCTCCGTTTATAGACATATTACCCTGCAAAATCAAGCATGCAAAGTAAGTAAAATAATAAATCAATGAAAGGAACCTGAAACGTTATTTTCTTAAAAATTTATCGGTGTACCATTTCAGTAAAATTGACGTTTGTATGTAAAAATTGCAACCTAAACTTCAAAAAATCCATTAAGTTAGTTAATTAAGTTCAATATATTTAGCATAACAATTTGCCTTTACATAATTCCACGTTGTTCACATTCGTTTAATCAGAATTTGGCATGCATAAATAAATACGTCATTATGTGTTGCAAACCAAATCACAACTCAACTTAAAATTAATATTTCAAAATTAGTATTTAATTATCTAACTTAGTTAATTTATAAACTTATAATATTAATAAAAATCAATTAAATATAATTTAATGTAGTTTATAATACCCTGTAAAAAAACAATCATACCCATTTAAGAGTATATTAAATAAATCTAAATATAGTATATCCATAAAACTTTATCTCATTTCTCGTACATATTACCCTGCCACTAAATTATGCACACATAAATTAATACGACATTAGTAGTGTTTTTTCATTCGCTCTGGATAGCTGCTACCGAGAGCCGTCATATGAAAAGTGGCTCCGGATAGCACTCCGTATAAATAGGTAGAGCCAAATATTTTTTATATGAAGTTTTTGGTAAACAGTTTAATTAAAAATGATAGTTTGATGCTAAATAAGTTTAGTTTACCAATAAATAGCGCGTCAAATTTAAATTTAGGCGTAGAAAAATGACGGCTCTCGATAGCAGCCATCCGGAGCGAATAAAAAAACGCGCTTATTATGTGTTGAAAACCAAATCTTAAACTCAAATCATCATTTTCAAATTAGCATTTTATTTATATATTTAGTTACTTTATAATTTTATAATATTAAATTAAATTAATTTAAAATCAATTTGATGCAATTTGTAATACCCTGTAAAAAAATTATTAATCATAAATAAATAAACTATTTTCAATGAATTGTATAAGACGGATTCCAATTCGACTCAAACCCATTCGATTATACGAAGTATAAGAATCCTATTTTGTATAGTATCTACATTATATGCATACAAATAGCGTCACAATGCCTCGAGAATACAGAGAATACATGGATTGAAACTAAAATTATATATAAAAGGAATACCAATCCATACATACGAGCGATCACCACTGCCAGTATAGACACTATTATTTGTGCTACCATACATTTACACCGCTTTTATTCAGTGGCAATAGTTATACATACATAATTTCAAAAAACCATCAAAAATGTCCATACAAGACAATACATACAAAGAAAATATATAAATTTATATTATCTTCCATGTGCGTAGCAGGGGACATAACAAAGCGTACGCGTATTATCTATAATTCCTATAGACAATTCACTTATGAATAACAAAACCCAATTATATGCATACGTATAGATCCACTCAAAATACAAATTATATAAACAAAAAATCATACTAAATTCCTGTTCTATATAACAATATTCAGGAACATATTTGTGTCGATTGTCAAAACCAACATTAATGTACCACAAACCTGATTGTCACCAATATTATAAATTTATTTTGCGCTTATACATGAAAGTATTGGTGATCGACAGATTATATAAATGAGTGAGATAGATAAACATACAAATTGTAGATAAAACTCTTTAATGTATTTCATTATTATATAAAAATTTTAGTTATAATGTCATTAAATTAAATTAAATTAAACTTCTTTAAATATGATAATTAACTCGTAACCATTAAAATTATTTCGTAATTGTCTTAAGTTAAGATGATTTCAATTCGTTCAATAAATTTTTGTAAAGTAGGAATCTCATATGTATTTTGTTTTACATTGATAATATGTCTGAATAAGCGTTAGAAATGTGAGAGGTGAGACAATCTTTTCGGAGGGTTGAGATCGAGGAGGATCTCGTGCATCCTGTGTTGTTAGTGGAAAGTGTCAAGAAAGCAATCTCGTAATGGTCAGTTAGTGAATTCATTTTTTTATTTTTATTATCTTTATTATACATCAGCACTTAACAAAGTTTCAAGGAGGGTTCTGAATAAATATCCACCCAAATCCGACGAGACCCTAGCCCAGGCATGTGTGCTGACTCAGATACTCTTTGAAATATTTCTGTTGACGGGTCGCTTTGTCTTGCAATTGAGCTTGCCTGAGTTGCAGAAGGCGGTCCCCTCACAAATTTACTACACATAAAAATTAAGAAAATCGCCTGTTCAATTCCAAAAAAATGGACGTCGGTTGTCACCAATATATCGTGTACACAAATAAATAATAACACATTTAATTTAATTTATTTTTAATTAATATATTTTAATTTAATTTAATTATTTGATAAACATTTTAATTTATTTTTTTCTTCACCATTTTTGTTGTTTATATCACCACGCGATGTGAGCGGCATGTCACCTTATTGAAACTCGAGATCGGACTAATTTTTGATTTTGTCCATGTGGAATGCATGTCGCCACGTAAGTAGTGGTTAATTAGGTGAACCGCTACAAGTTATTGTGTAGCGGGGACGTGATTTCGAAATAAATACCAATTTGAATTTGGTCAAATAAAATGCGCCTTATATCTGTTTGCGTGAATTGATCCGTAAAATGTTGGTTTGGTTGAGTTCTATATTTTTGTTTTTGATATAAATCATAAAGAATGTGGAAAAATGCCAAGTCTTTTCTCATTCACAGTAGGACAAATTATTTATCGAATGCACTGATTTGGATAGCAGGATTAACACTGTCTTTAGAATTCTTTGATGATCCTCCTAAACAAAATCGACACGCTCGAAACCCATTTTGGATAGTTTTCGCAAATATGGTATTTCCAGCTACTTCAAGAAGCAGTGGAGCAAATTTATCTTTTGTCAATGCGTCCATTGAGTCACTTCTGCGCCACTCCAAAACCTTGTTATTCCAACTTGCTTTTATTGATTTGACTGTGGCGACGGTATATATGACTGCATTAGATATGGATGGAGAACTTTTGAGATATACACATAAAACATCTAACTAAATCAGTCACCCATCCATTAACGATGCCCCATTCCCCAACCTTTGGACAAAGACTTACGAATTGTTTCATGAATTCTTCTGTAAGGGTATGTCACCGTAGGCGGTGCTGCCACTCCTGTTGCGGAGAAGGTAAACATAACCGTAAGGTTAACCTTTTCCAATACCTTGTCTACCTCATTAACATTCTTAAATCCTTTGGCTGCGTGCACATTTTTGGTTTTCTGACATAAAAAATATTGGTTTTACCGCCATTAAATATTCGAGCAGGGTTCTTCAATATATCAAGATAATTATAATTTGACAAATATCTTTTAATTCCATCAAAACAGGAGTATGTTTCTGATGCTGCGACTGTGGAACTTGCCGCTGAAACTGGATTAGTCGCTCTAAATGTTAAAGATGGGTGCTGTTTTAAAAAGATTGAAACCAGGCTTTGCCTGAAATATTTTCCGCTCAAAATGGATGAGGTGTGTTACTTTCGTTCAAAAACTCTTCAATAGCATGAAGAACATCTTCCTTCCGTTTGGGAAATCTTTTTTTTTTAGACACAATTATCCGTTCTACTATCCTTGAACGAACTTTTGGGCAAAATTTAATACTACTCTGAATTGAATGTAGTTATAACGGTTATTCTTAATTTTATATATTTCGTTTATATTCTGAATAGTGGAAACATGAGAATTTTTTTTTTGTAATAATAGAGAAAATTATGTTTTTAAAAATCAGTTGCAATTAAAACTTCAGTAAATAAATATCGCTCGCTGCAGCTCTTCGATTTTTTAACTTTTTTGTGCTTTTCAACTAAGAAACCGGAAATGTAAGTTCCTGTTTTTTTATCAAAAAAGCAATTTATGTGTAGGTAAGTTTTTTCATCTTTAATGTAAAACATATTCTGTTTAAGTACATTTTATTGTCAAAAAGTATCGATTTCAATTACTGGGAACAAGGTGCCAATAACTGGTTTATATGAAACTACAACGATAGGTAGGTACATGGCAATAATTATAAATATAGGAGGTGCTAATAATTGTATAGTGTCGTTTCAAATTATCACAATGCCGAAGAAACGAGTAAGAAAGGATGTAAGAAATGGTGCCAGTAAAAAATCATCTGCTAAGTTCTACAATATCCCAAGATCAACCATTCAACTCAGACTAGGATTAAACTTTTTTGTAATAAAATATTTTCTGTCAATAATTTGAGTGCAAACACAACACGTTTTAGAAAGTTTTAGAATTTTATAGATAGTTTTGGAAAGTTCCAGAATTTTCGGAATGTTTCAGAATTTTCAAGAATGTTTTTAAATTTTCTGGAATTTTCCAGAGTTTTCTCGAATTTTCTAGAAAATTCTAGGTGTCACGGAACTGTCTACAAAGTTTCAGAATGTTCTAGAATTTAATAGAATTTTCCGAAATTTTTAAAATTTTCTAGAATATTCCAGAACGTTTCAGGATTTCCTAGGATTTTCTAGAAAATTTAGAATGGTTCAGAGTTTTCTATAAAGTTCCAGGTGTATTGAAATATTCCAGGTTTTTTAAAATTTTTCTAACTTTGTAGCATAAGATGATTAATTCTTTTTCAATTTTTATATAAAGTGGCAGAAATTCTGCAGGTGTGATTGATGGTGGTGTTCTTATAGGATCATTTAATACACATTAAATTTTTTATCGCCTTTTTTGCAGAATGAAGAGTTCATCTAAGATACTGTTTGTTGTACCACTCCCTACTGGGTTTAGATACATTTTGTAACTATATTTGTAAGCTTAGTATACATTCTTCAATAATTTATGTAGTAAACAATTTTTAGTTTACCTAAATATGTAATTCTGCATTGTAAGTTAGTAAATTATTGAGTAATATGCTCTGATCTATGGTCCTATTTTCAAAAATTTTATATTTTGTTTACTTTAAACCAATCATTTAGCAAATTTAGGTTTGCCAGAGTATCAGCCGTTTTTTGTATATTATGGCAAAATCATCTGCATACACTTGTACATTACAGCGAAAGTCTTTTACCATCAAATCGTTTATAACCATTTTAAAGAGAGTTGAACCGAATATAGAACCTTATAAGACTCCTCAACTGACTGTTGCTTAATTTTTTTGAATTCCAGTTATTTCTACAAATTGTTTCGAAAAAATTTATTTGATTATCAGTTATATTCAATTTTTCTGATTTTTGTAATAAAACGCATTACTTAAGGCTAAAAATAAAACAGCCCATACATTTTTTTTATCGATTTCTAAGCTTAAGCAATTCGGAAAATGCGAAGGTTTTCAATAATTTTTGTCAACGAATTTGGAATAGAGATTGGTCTATTCCAGGGCAAAACAGTCAGTAGACACTCGGGTAAAGTTTATTAACAACCATTATAATAAGTTGAGCTAATTTGCTTGTGAACCTATCGTTGCATCTTATTAGAAACCGATTCAATCCATTGGCTGCTCTAATTTAGAAACCTTTTATTATTGTCTTGACCTTCTTAGCAGATACATCTTCTAGAGAAAAGGGTTGGGCTACGCTACGGTGAATATTATTTAACTTGAAACGAACAAATTATTTAAAATGTTCCAGAATTTTCTAGAAAATTCCAGGAGATTTCTAAAATGTTTAAGAATGATCTAGAATTTTCCGGAATTTTCGTCATTTTTTAGAATGTTCTAGGATGTTCCAGAATTTTCTAGGATTTGCTAGAAAATTTCAGTATGTTTCTAAATGTTCCGGAAGGATCGAGAATTTTCTAGAAAGTTTCAGAATTTTCTACAAATTCCCAGGAGTATTGGCTATTCATATACCAGGATTTTTTAAAATGGTTCGACACACTCCAGGATTTTCAAAAATATTCTGCAATTTCCTAGAATGTTTCAGAATACTCTAGAATTTTCTAGAACATTTGTGGTGTTGCGGAATTTTCTAAAATGTTTAAGAATATTTCAGAATTTTCTAGATCTTTCCGGAATTTCCAAAATTTTCTCGAATGTTCCAGGACGTTGCAGAATTTAATAGGATTTTCTAGAAAATTTCAGAATTTTTCAGCATGTTCCAAAATATTTCAGAATTTTCTTGAAAGTTTTAGTATTTTCCAGAATTTTCTAGAAAGTCTTAGGTGTATTGGAATCTTCCAGGATTTTTTAGAATGTTTCTGAATGTTCCAGAATTTTCCATAATATTCTCAATTTTTCTAGAATATTCTAGGATGTTACAGAATTTTGTAAGATATTTTGGAAAGCAATAAAATGTTCTAACAGTTTCCAGAATTTTCTAAAAGGTTCCTAATTTTTTAAAATTTTTCAACAAGCAACCTGGTTTGGGTTCAACAAATTCTGGACGCTGGTTAACAAAACAATTGTATTCTTTCCACCGCTCTACATTGAAAGTATTTGGTTATGATAAATCAGTGTCTACATTGTTTTTGAAAAGATTTTACAATCGATTGAAATTCACACGACGACCTACGAAGGAAGAATCAGATACCTAAACAATGGCTGCGATGCATAAAAATATGTTATCACTATCCGATATATCCTGACTAACGAAGGAGATATATATTTCTTCGCCCTTCGCCGAAGGTACCCTTTAGTGACGCCTCAGAAGTGCTCTGGTTCAATGAATGGAGAGGCAGAACCATCTCCATTAGGACAGTCCCAATCCTGTGTATTCCTACCCTACCCCTTCTTCTATTTTTGATCCATCTGTAAACTATACCATTGACTCTCGCTCAAAGGATGGTTCCCCTGTTCTCCACATATCGTGGTTAGGTAACCTAATGCAAAAGGGTTTTTGGAAGTCCAGTTTAGCTGGCATACAGTCAGAAGGCATTCCTATGGTACGGTCTGTCTGAAATTTCTTTAGAATTTTCAGATAACCCACCGTACTGCCCGATTATGCCATAATTGCAGCATCCAACGAGTTAGTCCAAGATGTTCCTCCATCGCTGCGGTTGGACATATTTTTATTGAGCACGTTTGCCCTGTCCTCTGCTAAGTTTTACCTTCATTTTCAGTCCTGTGTTCACCATAATGACCAGGAGAACATTTTTGGTTGTGGTCCCCAAGTATGTCCATAGAGTCCTTGACAGACCCAAAAACCCTTGGTGCTATTTTGAACTTTCAGTAAATGTTATTTGCAGTTTAGTTTTTGGTAATGACTGTCTTGTATAGATTGATACTGAGTCCTTCCAGTAGAGCAATAGAATTGCAAGTAATTGCTAGTTACTCGCAATTGTACCAGTATAAACATTTACTTAATATTAAACAATCCAACCATTTCCATAGCAATATAAAACAATATTTGGATGGGTATTATGTAGAGAACTGCAATTAGATACAGCAATAAAAGTTTTTTTTCGAAAATAGGGAACGTCCCAACATCGAAGGTTTTCACTGGATAATTTGAAGTTAGAATACAATATACAATGGTAAAGCATTGTGTGTATATACATCCTATAAACTTAATCACGTTACCAGTTTTAACCAAAAGACTATCATCATTGTTACCTTAAAGCAGGCCTATAATTAATATTGGGAATAATACGTAAGGGATGATGCAGTATGAAGTTAAGGATCCTTCCATTCAAATTAGAAGCAATTGTGTGACTTCTTTTTCAAAAACAAACCAATTTCATTTTGTCACATGAACAATGGTCTTAACTAAAATAAGTAGCTTCCCATTAGCATTGAAAATATTTAGAGTAATACTTGGAAAATTGGAATGGGCAACCGTTTGCTAGAGATATTTAGTTCCATAGGGAAGAGTAATAAATTCGTTTATGCTTTATTAAGCGAAAACATTTATAGCCTATTTAGTCCGCCTAATGCTCAACATTTTGGCATATTATGTGAGGCGGCGGTCAAAAGTATCAAGTTTTTTTTGCGCAAATTTTATTGTTTGAGTGAGCTTAAAATTATTTAACGAACTCGAAGAGTGATAAATGTTAATTTGTTTCCACTATTATTGTACTCAATATGATTCATACTATTTGGAAACTGTAGGAAAATAAAGAAAACAATTTAATATTTGCTTTTGTTGCACATTGCATTCCTGTATCGTCATAATTTTTGATATAACTCATAAAGCTGCAATTATTTTTTGGTTATCCCACGAAAACAAAAAGTTGGTGGCTCGTGCTTTGGTATTGTGGTTGTTGTGGGTAAAACATAATTTTTATGGAGCTCGCATTTTTGAAACATTAATATTTTTATATTAAAAGCATTTTAATCTCTAAATCGCAACTATAAAATCGCGTGATATTCACCTATCGAGTTTATAAATTATTCAAATTGATTCCTCAAAAAAAAATCTCCCAAAATCACTTTAATTATGTGGTTACGGTATACGATTTTAATTTAATTCAGATATTTGTGAATTCCAATCGGTTTTTGTTGTTTTCCGAATGATGCCAATAATAATATTATTTGTTGGTATGATGAACCATTTTCATATTTATAACAAATCGAAACAATTCAAAACAATTTGATCCCTTTATCATGATTATGACTCTTCTACCTAATAATCTTAATAAAAAATAAAAAAAATGTGAACGATTTTTTTTTCGAACAAAAAAGGATAAATGGCTAAACACTTCATAATTATTTTTTGTGATGAATATTTTTTTTTTGTGTATCGAAATGTATCGGTGGAAAAACTATTTGAGCACCCAAGACAAAAAATGAAAAGAATTATTTTTATAGCCACATTTAAAATCAAAAGGTATATAATTGAGACGGTCAATCAATAAAACTTAAAAAAAATCTTATTCAAATACATCTGCGCGTCTATTATTGATTTGGTCACGTCAAATATAATTGTTTTGTGGAAACTACTATTTAAGTCGAGTAATTTTAGTATTTTTGGTCTAGACTATAGTTTTAAATACTTCCCACACAAATGGGGATTTAAAAAACCAAAAATGTGATCCAGTTTCGATCAATGCAAAAAACTATTTGATTACTTTGTAAAAATGTATTAAATTTATGTATTTATTAAAATTTAGCAAGCGGCATAAAATGTGTTTTGCCACGTGCAATTTCCTCCATAAAAAAAAAATCGGCGAAAAACATCAATCATATCGACAATGGTTTAATAAATTAATTTCTCTATTCATATGCAATTATTATTAATTCAAATATGCGTGCAGCTGTTTAAGTCACATTGTTCTATCATGAGTGTCAGTAAACTCTATAACCAAATTATGTATTAAAACTGCGCCGCGCTTTATCTACAATAGAACAAAAAAAAATGCAATTTAAATATCGTCTATAAAAGGGAAGAAAATATTATATTTTATGAATAATTATAATAAATAAATTTAAAATAAAATTATTATAATATTTATGATTTGCATGTCTCATTTATATGCAAACGAAAGTCCATGCACCCAGAGTGTTGATCAGCAGTTAATTCATTATTCATTCCTAGATAAATAAATATAATATTGGTGGTTTCATTTAGTTCAATGGACGAAATATTTATTGCATTTGGAATAAAATTTTATTCGATTATAATAAAACTGCATTTTAATTATAAAATTTAATCATTCACTTTAGTTTTTAATTTATTGAAGAATACATAAAATTTAAAGCTATTTGTTGTAATACTGAGCTCCAGTAAACATTTTGTGGTGGTAATAAATATAATATTGCTCCGGTCAAAACTTAAAATCTGTCGATTCTTTAAAGTTTTAAATAGCCTCTTATTTGAAACTGGTATAGAAATAGGACTATTTTATTTATTTATTTCCAACCAACATCATATCTATGTAAAAATGGCTTACATCATATTATTAAAATTAAAAATTAAATACAATGAAAAATTAAAAGCTCCTACCAACATCAACGGATCTAACAATTAACACAGAACATTTTAAAACAACCTTTAAATCAAAAGCCTAGCGACTTGTTTTTAAATTCCTCTCGAGATATCTCTTTGAATGCACGCTACAGGACCATGGAAGCTGTAGTTGCTACTTCCAGTCGGAATAAGCAGAAGTTCTCGGGGTCGTAAGTTGCTTTGAGGAGCATAAATATTAAAACGTGACAGAATGTTAGTACAGTCTATTTTACCACAAATGATGTCACGAGCAAATGTGGCACTTGCGCATGTGCGCCTACCACTTAAAGATTGGAAATCCATGAAACGACATCGGCTTACGGTGATAGTCTGAAATTATTGTCACGCTCAAAATATGATAATTTTCTGAGTACAAATAATAGAAACTGTTTTTGAACATGGTGAAAATGCTTCGAATTTCGATTAATAAATCCCAACATCAAAAAGTCTTTGTTAGCAACCGCATCGACGTGAGAATTAAACGTTAAATCCGAACTAAAGATAACGCCCAAATCAGTAACCACATTGACTCTCTCCAATCTAATGTCATTTAGAAAGTAGTTAAAAACTACTGGAGACTTAGACCTGGAATAGGTGATTACGTGACAGTCTACGAATTTGAAACAATCCACAACATTGTTAATGAACAATGAAAATAATAGTGGACTCAAGTGACTACCTTGAGGTACCCAAAATGTTGCAATAAAACATTCTGAGATCGTATTGTCAATCGTGACATCCATTTTGCGATCCGAAAAATAAGACATAAGCCAATTTAAGGGAATAATGTCGCAATCAAGTTGACTGAGCTTATTTAATAAAATCTTGTGATTTAGTTTATCGAACGCTTTAGCGAAATCGGTATAAACCACATTAACTTGAACTTTCGATGCAACAGAGTTAATTAAATTATTTTGAAACACTGCTAAATTAGGAACCGTTGACCGGCCCGGAAAAAATCCATACTGATGTGTGCTAATACGTTGCTTGGAGTGGAAGCAGATCACATTGTTAACCATTGACTCGAATAGTTTAGGAATGCAAGATAGTATTGCAATTCCACGATAATTAATTACATCACTGCGAGGGGCCATTTTTGTGAAAGCAAAAGGAGCGGCAAAACCGACTGCACACAGCTTCAATAGAGACACTGGTAAACCGTCTGGTCCAGGACCCATGAGTGTGTGAGCAATCCCTAACAAAAATACTTCTAAAGTATTCAGCAAAGAAAACCACGGAATTCTAAAAATGATGGTAAGCCGTTTTTACGGTTCTTAAATTTGACAAATCTCCAGAAATTCTTCGGATTACATCGCAAATCGTCTTCAATGTCAATTAGGTAATTGTTATACAGGAAACGGTTGATAGCAAAACTGTTTGCGCAGAAACTTAAACTGGGTATAGTCATATGGTCCAATCCTGTATGCTTATATTTCTTGTGACATTTATTACGCAGGTATTCAAGTTGTTTAAGTTCTTTAGTGAACCATGGGTCGATCGCGGTATGAGACTTTTCAATATTTGTACAGGAACAAATTTTTCGATATCAACCTTCAACAATTTTTTGAAGGTGTCTAATGAACTGTTGATATCAATGTTTGATAGATTATCAGCCCAATGCACTTCAGCTAAAAAATCATTTAATGAGCTGTGATCGGCGCGCGAGTAATCAAATACGGTACAATTACTAGTAAAGTTCAAATTATTAGAAATTTTGTAGAAAAACTGTTTGTGCATTGCATGGTTAAGATCTGTGATTAGTGTGGAAAACCAAATTCAGATAAGGGCCACGGCTGTTTGGAACACTGTTAATTTGGGAAGTACCGAAGTAAAAATTAGGACTGATGAATCGTTAGTATTAGCAGAAATGAATATATTGTGATCCATTATCCAAATTAGATTTGGAATGTTGAAATTACAAGAGATCTTGTCAATAAAATCATGACAAAATGACGAGGTTGGTTCTAGCGGAAAGTAAACTGCGCCAATTATTAGTCATGAACTCAATGATTGAGTCGGAAAATAAAAATTCAAAAAATTATAAGACTAATTTTTCCGTACCGCATAAGCACACCACCACATTTAAGTTTTGTACTAAAGTTATACCGATCGCGATGGAAAACGCAAAAGTCCGAAGGGAAAAACTCCGCATCATTAAAATCAACTGAAAGCCATGTTTCGGACAGAATTATTACATCGTAATTAGATTCTAAAATTCCGAGTTAGAAATTTTTTGATTGTGATTGCATGCCACTCGACTTAAAATAAAAAATTGATAAGCTATTCACGAAATTGTTCGATCCCTTGTTGATAGTGCTAGTATTAGATATATACGACTCTTGAATGTTAGGATTAGTATTCAAATTAGTATTTAAAATTTTAGAATTTACTGGATTGATTAAAATTGATACTAACCCCAAGTGGTCAAAAATCATGATTTTTCAAGGTACCATGAAAGTTTTTAATGACTTCGATCTTAAAAGACACAAACGTTAGTTCTGCTGGATCCCGGACTTTAGGCTACAGTGAGAATATGTTTGATGGTTTAAAAACGCTGTTTTTATATGTAATGTAATGGAATATCGACTCGGAGGTAGTAGTTGGATGAAGACGGGAAATATCCAAATACTTCCTTCGAACCACAGGTACTGTGTGCAATCCCACGATTGGGCAATACGAACTTGGATTACCTGAATTCTCAACACGAACGGCTTCCTGATTAGACTGTAATGGCTGATTAGAAGAGCCCGATATAATAGATGTTGTACACAGTTAAAAAATATTGCTTATGTAATGTAAATTGCATTAAATATAGGTCCAGTGGAAGGCTGTATTACAAAAGAATACAAAGCTTGCATTAAAAAGGATTTTAATACAATTACCATTAATTTGTAGTACAGCAATTACATTAAATTTTAGTTCAACATTCTATTAGAATGTAAAGCAAGTTGTAATAGAACCGTCTATGAATTGCATTAAAACTTATCAAAAACTGCATTAATAAAATATTTTAGAAGTATTAAATTTCAAAGCAAGTTGCATTACAAGTTCCGAAAGCTTAGCCCTTTTTTTCTGGGGTTGGCCGTTTGGTCTTTGTTTTTGGTGCCTTGAGGGTCGAAATCTCAAACAGCAGTTTGATTTAAAAAAGCAAACATTCATCTTTCCATTGGCGGACTAGTTCACTTTATAGTCGCCCAGTAATAAATTATAAATTACATGGAAAAGCTTACCTTTAACGTAATAAATATTTTCGAATTCAGAAAACCCAATTAGTTTATTTGTCATTTAGTCGGTTTGATTTAGCGAATTGTATACCAGTAAACAAAACACCTGCATGAATTTATTATTCATATAACATTTTAGTCCGCTTATTTTATCGAATTATATGTTAGATAATTTTTCAATTTGAGCAGGTTGCTTTAAAATGTTTAATAGTTTTATTAAAATTAACTTTTCAAGCAAATACTGCCTTTGAAATTTTCATAATTGCATTAAAAGCCATTTTAATACATTCATAAGATTACAATTTAATAATAACTTGTATTACTTGAGTCATAATGCAAGGCTTGAATTAAAAATTAAAATTATTTTTTCAACTGTGTAATAGGTGCTGAAATGTTTGTAACAACTTCATTGGGCAAAAATGGAAAAATGGCAAAAAGTGTGGCGGTAGGCCACCAGTGACTTGAACGTGGCGCTGGGGACTGATGAATCTTTTCAATTTGTTTAATTTGGTATCCATTATAACTTTATCTTTAGTGACCAAGTTTAGTAATTCTTCGCACTTCACCTTAATATCGTGAATCGATTGGTTAAACAAATTATCTTCAATTGATTGGCAGCTGTTGTAAACGAATTTCGCATAAGGGCATTCTTTGAACAATTTGGCCCATTTTTCAAAATTCCAGCCGACACAACACACACATTTTTAATTATTTTTTCTCTAATCAATTTTTTTTTTAATGTTTTTAGATTTACTATATAATACGATTCGTGATTTTCGAAAACCAATTTTGTCTCGCCCATCAGAACATTAGAAGTTTAAGGATGAATTTGGATAAATGTACGAGCTGCACTTTGATGCTGCGAGAAACAATCCATCCATCATATATTTCCGAGAATTAGGCAAAGTTTGGATATTTCATATTAAACCTTTGTTAACGACTTTCAGATTACTAATCATTGTACGACATTTTTAGGTTTAGAATTTGTTAATGCTACTAACATTGGAAATAGCTAGTTTTAGTTACATCAAACGAATTAAGTTTCATAAACTTGAAAGTCCTCTGGACGCTGAAAGTTGGTCTAGTGTGTTTTGTTGTATTGATTCTAATTTTGTTTATGATGCTTTTCTTAGGAGATTTTCAGAATTAGTTTCATCCTTTATTGATTCTTTTGAATGTAAGAACAACAGTAACTTGTGTGGTAAATTGTTGGACAATAAACTCATTAATTTAATCAAATTGAAAAATTAATTAAGATTAAAAGTTAAGAAGCATCCTCTTAATGAAGCACCAAAAAACAGATACATAAAATTGAAGGCGCTTATGTACTTTAGAAACTTATTTTTTAAATTGTAATGGTGATAAAAAGAAGCAGTGGAAAATAATTAACAATGTTACAGGAATTAATTCCTTTTTTGTTGATGTGCCTAAAAAAATTAAAAGTGATCATATTTTTAAGCGATCCTATATGGTATTGAGGAAGAAAATAATTTTATGTTTTCTGATAGATTTGAATGTAAAAGTTTTTATCTGACTCCCACTGATCCAATTGAGCTTTTATTTTATATAAATACATTGAAATCAACCAATTCTTATGGTTTTGATGGAATTTCAAATTTTTGCATTAAGAAAATTGCAAAATTTGTAATTTGTTTTACCATTGTATAAAAAAGGTGATTTTACTGATAAAAATAATTATCGACCTATTAGTCTCCTTCCAGTGTTTTTAAGGTTTTTGAAATAAATTATTAAAGTGAGAGTTTTAAGTTATTTGTATGATACTAAATTTTTAAATCATTCGCAGTTTGGTTACTTTGAAAATTCTAATACTGAAGATTATATTCTTAATATGCTTTGTCCAATATAGTTGATGGCATAAATTCTAACAACAAAACTGCTGCGCTTTTTATTGATTTAATGAAAGCGTTTGATACGGTTGATTGTACAATTTTACTTAAGAAATTGTATCACGCAGGTTTCCGTGGACGTTCACTGGATTTTTAAAATCATGTTTAGATAATCATTGTCAAATTATTAAAGTGGGTGATGCTCTTAGTGATGAACTGGTTGTCACTTCTGGTGTCCACTTCTGCTTAATCTAGAATTGATTTATTTAATGATATTCAAGATGACTTAGTTTCTTTGTGCAAATGGTTCAATATGCATTCATTGGTACTAAGTAATACAAGTGCTTTAATGTCTTTCAAACTGTATAATCTCTGTGATGATTTTGATTTGCCTTTAAATACTATGATACCTCATAGCGAAGGTTGTGACAAAACTCAATATAAAGTCTCAATATAGTTCTTGTATTCCGATTAGAAAATTGGAAGAATATAAATATCTGGGTTTGTGGATGGATTTAGACTTCAAAAAACATTTTGTTGAAACACAATCAAAAATGTTCATTAGTATCAGAAAACTTCATTTGCTTCGTAATATAATACCTTAAAAAAAATATTAAATTGTTTGTAGTATCCGTTGATTAATTGCCATTTGGAGTATGAAATGGTAGTGTGGGGTTGGACGATTTTTCGTTTTATTTACAAATGTAAGTAAACGATTTCAAAGTTAATTCATGGTTTTCAGGTGATTCATATGGATCGATTTCATTTATATTTCGAGTGAGTATCCCAACAGTTCACAGAACAGTTTTTTTTTATTTTTATCTTCTTTTTTTGTGTCAAAATAATAATATAATTATCAATATGTTTTATATTTTTATGTATGTTATGGAATTTTCCGAATTGTATAGGGGCCTTAAGGTACAATCACAATTATACCTCACCGCGCCTTGTCATATCGTGTCATGTCGCCTTTACGGATTGTCAAACACAATGCGCCTGCGCCATTGCAGAAAAGTGACAGATCTATATTGAATTAAAAATACTAAAATCTTAAATATTAAAACGAAAATGTTAAACCGTGATTTTAGAAGTTATACCAGTTTGTTTACATTATATTATACAAGAGGAACATAAAGTATTGTAACAGGCAATAAAATTCATATTATTTTATATTCCTGATACAACTGAAATATATTGGATTGGTTGTCAAGTTGCCCGGGTTGTCATATTGCCCGTTAAAATAGAAAGTTCATCTACCGTTTCCGCACGAACCGCGGCGCGCCGTTCATTGTGATTGTCTCTCCGTTTTCTCATATAAGTTATATGTAATATTAAATTTTCAACTTTAACAGGTTAACGGAACGGCGTGATGCCGTATGTCGAACTAATTTTAACTGACTCTGAAATAATAACAGAAATATATTTTCAAAAACGATAGTTGAACGAAAACTGTACAGTCAGTCACAAATTTATTTAACACGTTAAATAGAGCATACAGTCTACATACAGTGCTTGCACACGCAAAAAGTAGCATCGCTACACGTACTGTCTCATAACAGCACTCTTTGTTGCGTTCACACGTATAGACAGCAAATATGCTGCTTGAGCACTTTGTTACTGTCTCGTGTATTGGTACCATAACTCATGTTTGAGAGTATCTTGCGGTTTGCTCATTAGCTCTAAATAATTTTGAGTTTCACCCAATCAGTATCTACAGTGGATTAACGAATCTAGAATAAAATAAAAACTACAATCATAAGCTCAGTAGCCAGATCAAAATGAAGTTCAATTTAACCGCCGCCTCCCAAATTCTGGTAAGGGAGGAAATGGCTTTTAAAGTTCGCGACCGTGATGATATTTGTTAAATGCAGGGTATTGTCAAAAATATCAGTAACCAAATATAAAACTGATATCTTGTTTCAGTGGTTTAATCATTTCCCCTGTAATCATTGTCCTGTACCTCAAGCCTGTCTCATGAAATTAAAAATATCAGATCTTACGACAGTAATACAATTTTTTTTTGTTTACTTATTTTACTTTTTGAGTTTTGCTAAAAAACTCCTAAATAAAACTCCTGCCATGCAGCCAAAGACATTCGAACAGTATTTTTAATTCCACTGTGATGGTGACAGTAAACTCAACGGATCATAAACTTTGGCGATCTCTGATAAAAATGATTGGCTTAATACTTTATCCCATAAGCACCAAGATCATCTGACATCTCTTATTTTCCAGGACGATAATTCGCGAATTTCAATGTCTATGTTTTTGAGCAATTCAGGGTGATTAGCGGACCACTTACGAATGTTGAAACCGCCTAGTTTCAATAAACTGATAAAATTTCTTTGTAAAGTAAGCGTGGACACTAAATTGTTCGCTCCAGACATCAAATCTTCCATATAGAATCTAACTTCAGGATTGCACTAGCTTTTGGAAATGTGTCACAAAATTGATCAGTTCAATAATGTAGTGCAACAGTTGCTAAAAATGGTGCTGAGGCGGTCCCATAGGTTACGGTTTTAAACCGATAATGAATTAACTTCGACTTAGGATCAGCTCTCAACACAATGCGATGATGATCACTATCCTTCTTTGAAATTGAAATTTTCCGGAACATTTTCGGGATCGAATGGGAATCGGATAAGTATGTTTGTTAGATTATCTTCTATAGTTGGTCCAACTACCAGGTTGTCATTGGGAGAATAGTTGCTGCTTCATTTGGCGGAGGCGACAAATACTATGCGCACCTTCTTATGCTGCTTGACTCTTTCAGCACAGGTTGATGAGGTAAATAAAATATTGAATTTTATGCTTTATACAATTCATTTTCGGGCACTATTTCCTTATGGTTGAAGGTCAAATAAATTTCCAAAAATTCATAGTAAGCTGCTCTTAATCGACTGCCCATCTGTAGACGACGTTCTAATGCGTAGAATCTTTTGACTGCTTGTGAATATTTTTCTCCAGTGGTTTGGTGGAATACGCATGAATGGTAGACAAACGGTTATTTTATTATCATCAATTTCCGATGTATTTTCCGTTATAATTCAATGCACTCCTTTTCTTCGGAAGTTTGCAGGCTTACAGCTACAATCTCTCTGATTCTCCAGAATCGTTCGATTACTGCTTGAGAACACATGAGACACATGAGATGTATCTACAACATAAGATGTATCACTCATTTCAACGGAGTTTATTGGCTGGTTTATTACCTAAATTTGCTGGTTTATTGCCTGCGATTATCCAACCAAATTTGAAATTTATAGCAAAGGTACCCTTTTGCTCACTGTGTTTTGTCCCGTCCTCAAGTGAATGAAAAAAGGTTCACATCCCAATAGTACCTCGTGTATTGAAAGCTGGGTCAGCTGGCGGTCTATACTTATCCACTTCCTCAAATTGAAGATTTGCGGGTTAAACTGATAAATACGATGTAATTAATGGTACAATTAATGCTTCTATCGGTATCTGTTAATTATGGTCAATATTTGACCACTAAGTTTTAACACACACACACACACACTCCGCTTGAACATCCAGCTTCAGTATTATTAAGTGTGCTTCAATAAATTGAGAAAGCTATCGGTAATGAAGGAATGTTTAGATTCTGAGTTCAACACAAGCTGTTGGCAGAATATGTACCGTCGGATTAGCTGACGACGGTGACCGATAAACTTACACATCTTTATGATTCTCGCTTAGATGCAAATTTACTGCGGGTGAAACTTTTTCTATAGTTCCTGCACACTCGACTGGAGACCAACATACATGGTTAGTAACTGGAATAAGTGTTTCAGGTACAAAATGAAGCAATGTGTTATGCCCACAGATAATTCTCGGAATTTCATGCAAACAAACAATTTATGGTTACTGTTGCATAATACTATAGGTACCTGAACTGCGGTGTGGTATGAGCTGGTTGTAGGGTGCCTTTGATTATTGTAATTGCTCTTCGTCTGGACATGGTCTGCAACTGTATCGACTTATGTATCCATTCGTCTATTTAAAAATTCTTCGAATAGTGTTTGAATGTTGGGAAAATCTTGATTTGCGCTTTCATACTTCCATATATGTCTTGTTTCCTCATCCAGTTTGTCGGTAGCCGATTTGTTGCATCTGTACCAAGCGATTTTAATTCGCATGCTGTTTCGTCTATGCATCTTCTAACTTCGTTATGTTGCTAGCTGTTGCCTTATTGAATTTCGGTGTTGCTATTAAATCATGTATGTAAAATGTCTCGACTATGGGCTTCTTCTTATCGTACTTTTGTATACAAATCGTTTCACTGATTCATAGTAATAGGCGTCATCAACCAGAAAACGGCAGATGGAGGTATATGCGGCACCTCTTAACTAACCGAGCTAATATTAAATTTTTTGGGCTGGCTATAAACTAATATTGTCGTGCACTGTTGTTACGAATATGTCATAAAATGACTGCCATTGATTCATGTTTCCATCAAACACAGGAAGGTTTAAACAGGATAACTTGGCTTTGGTTAACTGTTACCTTAGATGCCTCCTCGTTGTCTACTTGTGCTACTTGCAATAGAGTTTGTTCCCTGATGAAACTTTGGATTTTGGATACAAACGTGAAATACGTTTCATCAATTGAGTCCATTTCAGATGCCATAGTGTCATCAATCGTAGATATTTGATCTTCTACGCCCACGAACTGCTTGTAAAGTTCGAAAATTTTAGATAAGCGAACATTCAGTTCCTCTACTGTATCATTTTTCCGTTTTGTGTTGATGAAAGTAGCGTACTTCGTAAATTGTTTCTTGATAATAGCCTTCCTTTTAGTGACGCATCCATTTTGTTTCACATCACTATTATAGCACAACACTCAAATTGATTTCACTCACCCACTACCACAATCTCAAAATGTCTGCTTGACGACATCTAATTTTGGTTAAATTGTTCTAGAACAAACTCGGTACGTAATCCGAATCCCGTTGGATGATCGGAATTAATATCACCTTATAATTGCTTTGTTTTATCTTGAATTATTGCTTTGGTTGGGCGGCTATTTATTTTTTCGGCTAATGCTGGTTTGGATCTCTGGAAAGATCCGGGGTGGAAGGACCAATTATATATCAGATAAAGTGTGGATTTATATAATTAGACACTGCAATATGTGTTTGAACTCCTTTACTCCGTAAACAACTATACAATAGACGACAGCCGAAATACGTATAAGATTTATGGTATGCTCCTTTTTTCCAGAATTAAACACTGATAATAGTTTAGGCTAATCATTGTTTAATTGAGTAACGCTTAACAAAAAACAGAAAAGAAATTCTTCGTTTCTAAGTTCACTTTTTAAAATTGTAAGAATATTTCATATGGTTGGAAAAATCATGTCACTCGTTAGCTATGAAAATAAATATATACCAGCTACGATCAGCGCAGGTATTTAATAGTTAATGAAAGCGAAATTAAAATTTCCCAGTGTTTTATTTTCTTGTACGTCCCTAACCTGGATAGCTCTACAAAACGTTCAAATATACCCAGCATAGTTGTGTCAGGGATGAAAAAGATCGACTTTTACGAAAAAGGAACATTTTTTCATTAGGCCGCGGTTTCATTGGATAGGAATTTGGAAAAATCATAAGATTGCGTTCTTATGAATTCGTACTGTGCTTGTATACGAACCAAATATTTTTGGTTTTGAACAGTTTTTTTTTCGAATTTTCTTGGAATATAAAAAATGGATTGCACTTGTGAAAGAAATGTGGTGGGGCCAAAAATGTAACCAATGCCTTAGCAAAGAATTAAAAAAATTATGATAGGCATTTTTTCTTACGGTGAAATGCATTCTCGAATTATTGAATCAAATGTTGATTACGTCATTCTAGTTGCTCCGAAGAACTTTCTATCATATAGTTTCTAATTTTTGAAATCATCTTTCAATTTTCAGCTTCAGATCAAAAATGGTGCTTTTAATATTTTCCAGTTTATGTTTATTTATATTTTTCTACTACTGTTTCGGTCTGGGGCGGTATTTTGGAATCCGTTACCGTTCGAATTTTTATGGAGAAACCAACGATTTTTTATCACATCTGTATCATGAAATAAACGGCTTTTAATGGGTTTTCACCATCAGAGTTTGATCATTTGTTACAGATTCAACGGCAGGCGAAAAATAAAAACTTATTTTTAATTTAACAATTTAACATAGTTTGGACTAAAATTTATAATTAGTTTTACAAATTGTTTCTCAATTTTAATGATCCAATTAATTTAAAGAAAACCTCAAATTAATTTCAATTGCATTTTTTTCGAAGCGTTTTTAGAATCATTGGAATCATTGAAGCACTATTATTGTTCTGGAACCTATCAGCTGTTTCTTTATCTCTGATATTTTATCGAAAGAAGTGGCACGCCTATTTGTATTTTGTACCTAACTTGCGTTTACAATTGCTGAAACCAATAACCACTACCAGGTCGAGCAAATATGTAGAAAAACATTTCTTGAAATAAAAGCATTATTGGAACAATTTTAGGAACATTGCGAATATATTGAAGTACAATATGAAAGTAAAGGTGTCTTTATTAGAAAGAAGTGTGGTTTGTGATTTTGCAGGATTAATTTGAAGTTTGTGGAAATTAGACTAGTCCAATGTAGTACGTAAGGCACGATTTAGATTATTAATCACAGCATTAACAGAATCAATATTAAGGATGATAGTAAACATTTTCCGTTTTTTTAATTGACTGACAGACTTGATTTATGTTTAAATAAAACAACAGATATAACAAAAATGTTGTCGCTAAAGTTAACATGGAATTTTACGGATTGTTGTCGCAAATGCATGTAAGAACTTATAAGTTGACAAGCAGTTTTGGAGAAACTATCAAATGCCTTGGAAAAGTCTAAGAGAACCAAAACTCCAACTTTACTATCTCCGATATTACTAGTAATATCATTAGTAACATTCAACAATGCAGTGATGATTCGTTTAAAAGCTTAGATAATGTTGGTAATATGCCGTTAGAATAAAAGTCGGTTCGATATTTTTGGAATAGGCGTACTTGTCGCAATTTTCCACGCATCAGGAAAAGTTGATTTAGTGATACTAGAATTTATAATCGTAAATCAAGTAATAAAACCGGAAGCAGAATTTGAATGAGATGTGGTATGCCATCAACTCCAACCGTATTCGATATAATTTTATCCAGATGAAAGTGAACTTCTTCAGCAGAGATAACATTGAAATAAAAAGCATTATCATTGGTGGCAAAATGTATTGTTTCCATAACAAAATGTACATCATTATGGTTGAATATGGAACCGAAGTAGATATTGAACTACATTCCGCGACCGAGAGATTTACATATATCTTGAAGTTTGTAACGTGTGGACACGATTCGACGCAAGAGAAAGAGGCAGATAACTGGACTGCCATACGTGTTATAACGGTCAGTAAGGGCGTCACCACTTCTCCACGCCCCAGACTGTGCGATTTCCGGTCCAACGCTGCAGGTGGTGAGTACTGGGCATTCTGTTAACAGGTGACTGTAAGGTCGGGCACTCGTTACAAGTTCTTCCAAAACAGTTTACTCGTTATTTTATTACTGTTCACTATACAACTCTTCTATTACAATTTAATTTAATACGTGCTCTGACATATTTTAATCTATTTATTTTAGCCTTGTGCTTTCTCCAGTTCTCATGTAGAAAATCGTGACTATTACGATGCATTATGATATCATTATTAAAATAAGGATCACGTAATCTACGGTTCCTTCAAATCATTTTCAGTGGTACAAACGTATCAATGAGACCTATAAATAAACTTAATAGTGAATTTGCGTTCACATCCCATAAATGATATAGACTGGTCATTGTAATTTTTCGGGGAATCCACTTATTACCTGAACGATGTGCGAAGGCTGTAGCTTCCGATGGAACATACTTGGAATAAACCATTTTGATTACCTTCACCAACAAATGTCTTTTTCAACCTATAACCAAATTCCCAATTCAACTTTAAATTAGTTCCCAATCGAACCCCTCACTTAATCTCAACTCAACCCCAGACATATTTTCACTCAATCCTCAATGCAACCCTAAAATTGACCCCAACTCAATAACAACTCAACTTTCAAGTGAATCAATCTCTCCAACTCAACCCCCAACTCAACACAAACTGAACGCTAAACTGAATCCCTATTACGTGCGTGCATAAACTCAACTCATGACAACTCAGGATAATATTTAATTCAACCCCTAAATAAATCCCTAATTGAACGGCTGAAACAACTTAAATTCAAGCGCTACCAAAATGCAACAAAACCCTAAACTCGACATAAAATTCAGCGTTAAACTCAACTCAAAACTCAACGTCCAACTGAATCCCCAAAGCAACATGGTCAGAAAAAACTCTATTTACGCCAATTTCCAATTAAACGCTCAATTCCTACCAAATAAATCTCCAGTTGAACCCCTCACCCTACCTCAACTCAACACCAACTCATCTTCCAACTCAACTCTCAACTCAACCCGAAAATCAACATTCAATGCGACCCAAAAAGTGCATGAGTACATGAACTCAGCAAATCAGCCGCTTGTTAATAAATAATGTCGCGCATATAGTAGGGGTGAAATTAAGTAAATTGTAAAGAAAACACAATTATGAATTTTCTTTATTTTTATCAAGATTTTGCGATTTTTTATTTTATTTAATTTGTAAAACACATACCGTATTTCAATATTATCTCGACTTAATGGTATATATACCATAGAATTATTTTATATTGTACGCGAGCGAGATTGATTTCCCGAATTGGTTTGGTAAACAAAAATTTTATTACCTTTTGTCTAAAAAAAAAAAAAAAATTTAAGTTAAATCAATAGGTCCAAAGAATTTTCAAAAGAATTCAATTTTTTTTTTTGGCTTGGTCGCGATTTTTTTTTTTTTTTTTTTTTTTTCGGTGCATCAGTTTTTGTGAAAGATGATTTCGGCGTTCGGTTGGAATTTTTATGATAAAAACATATCTATACAATACCTAAAATCAGATCAAACCATATATGCTTTTATAAACATTTTAGTTGGTATCTGGTAACCCTTGAAAGTCGCGAGTTACTTTTTTGTATATTAAACAATATATGAATCAAGTGCATAAGAGTTTTACACACCGCAAGGCTGATATAGTGTAGTCCATATTATTTTATAGTATGATCATGGAATTCCGAAATAATCATACTAATAAAAAAATCATCGATCTAAATCACAATGTTTGTTTATAAGATCACAAAATTTTATGAACTCCAACATAATTTGGTCTAAGGACCAAATATGTTTTTTTTTTATTTATTTATATTTATTTTTTAAATCAATTAAATTGTTTTTTTTTTTTATACACAAGATTATGGTCCTCGATGATTTTGTATTATTTCAAATATTTCGCGTGTATGATTGAGCTTGTGCTGTGTTTTGTTGTATTTGCGCGGAATTGTATTTTATATTTAGGGAGGAGGAATTGATCATGTCTCCGAATGTATTTTTGTAATATTTAAATCTTTGCCATTTTTGGTTTGGTTAGGAGAGTTATGTTATATTTTTTTTTGTGTACTGGTTGAAAATGCGAAAAGAAATATAATAATTTGGTTTGAGTTGTGCTATTGTCTCAAGGGACTGACCTTTATGGTTAGATTATTGTTTTGTGTATTTTTGGTTACCAAATACGAATTTGGCAAAAGCGGTTAATAGTTTTGAATAAATACAACACAAAGTTGAAATTTTTTTGGGAGAGGTAATGTTTTTGGTATAGTGGCATAATTTTGATATTCGAAAAATTCCTTGCTTCAATAAGATCATAATCTGTTTCACACAAGCTGTTTAATTTAACATTATGTGCATCATGCTTGGTGGATCCGTTTCTATTTTGAAATATCAATGTCTTAATCAGTTATTCTTAGATATTTTCCTTAAATCATCCGAGCGTTAACAATGTCTGGTCATAAGCATATACCATAAGTCTGTGATTAAAATCAAAAATATTTGAAATATTAATTGAGTTGACAACAACAATGTATAATTTAGAATTTGGAGAACAACAAAATATCTTTCTTAGAAATATGATGAATTATGGTTATATACTAAAAAAAGACCTTCAATCTGAAAGACAATTAATTTAAATGTCTCTTAATGATTTTTGTTTTAAATTTTTAAAAACTTGGAGAATGGTAAGTAAATCAAAAAGAAAATTCGCCAATTCTATACACATTGGCTGCTCAATCAAGGGCTCCTAAACATGTTCTAAGAAAATTGAAGTCAAAGTAAATGTCGAAATGAAAATTTAAGAAAAAAGACGCAGTAAAAGTAAAATCATATTACAAAGATATCAAAATTGATTTCAAAGAGCATGTTATGATTAGAATCGATCTCGATATCAAAATACCAAAATTAGACGCAAAAGTCAAATTCTAAGGCAAAATCAAAACGAAGCCACGATGTTAAATTCAAAATCAGAGTGGCTAGCGAAAATTTCTACAACATAATTACATCATTATAGCACAGATTTAATTTTTTAGCTTTTTTTCAGGAGGCTAAAATTAAGCTTAAATTCGCGTATGAAAATATAACGCATGGAATCAGAGCCTTCTAGAGTATAGAGCCATAATCTTAATGACGTATTTTTTAGAAGCATTTTTAGTGGCATAACTTTTCACTGATTTCCATAGGAATCCATAGTAAAAATAGTGTTTTTTAGCTTCTAGTTTTGCAATGAAAAAAGCAAAACTAATATAAAATGTTTATATAAAACTTTTCTACATATCTTTAAGAACAATATACAAGAAGGCCATATTGGTATTAAGTAAATATTAATTGCAGAACTATTAAAATTAAATTATTTCTAAAATATATTTTTCGAACTTTCATTTTGAAAAATACATCAAAGTTGGCTCTGACAAATTAAAATAATACTTGCTTAATTTATCTTTAGTTTACTAGTGTACGTAAGATGTCTAAAATGGTAAAAGAAAAATACGAAAAAAAATTATTTAATCGCAAAATTATCACACGTTCCTATATTTTGTGAATTTGTTTTGCTTTTCCTACAATTTTTGAACTTAAAATTTCCCCAGGTGGTAATTTTTGGTACGATTTTTCCAAATTTTTACGGCCATCACTGCCATCTATGTAATGTATATTGACTTAATGACCAAACGAATCTTAGTAAGCTTTTATTTCAATTTGACCAGAATGCTGTTGTTATGAATTTTTTTTAATATTTTGGTTTAAATAAATCAAACATTACAAGAAAATGAAAACGATTTACTTAAACGACATTCATATGTGTTGAAATTCAAACATTTATGAAAGTATTCCGGAAATCATAATTAAGAATTTGTTACGTTTTCATTTAAAAATTTGTCTTAGGAAAAAAAGTGATTTCCCATATGTTTTGTGTGTTTTACTATGAAAAGTTTCGTTTTTTCCTCGTTTCTAATTCCCTTATAAAAGCTCAGATTTTTTGATTACGGCTCTATTAAATACAGGGTGCTCTGATGGAATGCGTTAAATTTAATTGTAAGTAGAATTTAATTTTTTTATGCTCATATATTACAAATATAAATCTATGTACAGGATTTTCCAGTTTCAATATCGAATTTTAAATTTGAATTTGACAGCATTTTGGCAGCTGGTTCGCGTCTAATGGTATCGTTTAGTTCCTGAATCGTGCATAAGTTGATGGCGTAGACGAATGATTTACCGAGGGAGCAAATTCTGTCGCTTCTTTATCTTTCGTTCAGGGAACTTTTGATGCCATAAAAAATTATTTTAAAAAATGATTTTGTTAAATAAATGTTACTTGCGAGTCCCCTCATGTCACTGAGTTATTAGCATGTACCTGCTGACATTGACTTGGCTGGTGCAGTTTAGAGACATACAATTTTTAGATACCCTAAGACCACTCAGCCCTCCGCACGTACTCATGTTGTTTGGAGTAGTTGTATCAACAATTTTTTAGACCGCAACAATAAACTCATCAAGTTCTTTAAAATGATGTTCCGCTTGCTAAATAAATGTTTGTAAAATATAATGTAAACCGACCGTCGGTAGGTGTGAAAAATTTTGAATTTTGTACTATAGTATATATTGTCGGCGATAAATGCAGAATGTTTAAGTCCATTTTTTCCAATTTTGCGTTTTTCATATCAAACGAAAGAGTCCTCCATTGTGCATCAATAGCCATTTAAAAATATCATAAAAAATTACGTTAAGGTAAAGAAATTTGGAAAGAAAATAAGTGTATGCCTGAAGAAAATACGGAGAGTGCAATAGTTTTCATTGTTTCTGAAAAAAAATTTTGTTTTTGGACTTACACACTTTGCATTTCTCGCCGACGATATGTACATATATGTATAAAACCAGGACGAAAATAAAAAATCGACTGCGGAAATATTGCAACGTTTTAAGGCCATGAAAAAGAAGGAAACCGGATTTTATGTCTATGCAACCACCGATGGAAATAAAATCGCGTTTTATAAATGGAGGGACATCGATCTCATCACGGTTGTTTCGAACAGTTATCAAATTCTTCTTTTCTTTACAGAAACAAAAAAAAAAAAACATCTGAAATGTCAGTTAAACCACATTTTTTAATATTAATAACGAAACTATCGGAGGAGAGAATTAGATTTTAAAGATTAAATGGGAAGGGTGGCTCTTGGGCTAGTAATAGTTAATTATTTGCAAATTTTGCTGTTTCATCATATTTGATCTTGATACTGGAAGCCACCCTCAATAAGTCGTAAATGATTCAATAAGCGACAGCATACTTTAAAGTAACAACATTAGGTTTCTTGAATAGAAGTTCAACTAGTTGAAATAAAGGAATTACTGCTGTCTAGTGAAAGCTTATTGCTAGTAAATTTGAACAAACATTTCCACTACTTGCTAATATGGTATAGTAAAGCTGATGTTTGGCCTTATTACTTTAATAGAGGAACAGATAAAGAATTCATTTTTAACACTACAACTAACAGACTTGTATAGCTTTTGAAGCACTGCCCAAATAATGTGTGCCCAAATAACCTATTTATACCACAACCAATCATTTTAACTGGCTCGAAGTTTCCTGGTATAATATTACATTTTTTTTACAGCTCTTCAGAATATTATCATTTATGTAAATTAAGTAAATTCGTTACACACGAGAATAAGTAGAATGTTGAATTTGCTAACATTGATTATAGCGCAGTTTTTCGTTCCTCTCTCTCTCTCTCTCTCTCTCTATCTTTCTCTTTCTCTGAACCTCTCTCTCTCAGTCGCCTTCGTTCTCTTCTCTTTTATTAATGTCTTACTTTATAAAATAAAAAAAATAAACTTAACCCTCTCTACTAGAAAAGAGGTCTACGGATTATGAAACAGTAAAGCACAACAAAATATGATTAAGAATCGTACCCTTCCCGAGGTGGTCCTGGTAGTAACAAAATATAACAGATCTAAAAGAGTAAACCTTTGATAAACAATCCTAAATAACAGGTGAGTTATGGAAAGGAATGAATGATTTTAGTAATATTTTGGTCACTAGCTCGGAACTCCGGATACTAGGTGGCGCAACGTCCAGTTTCAATTTGCTTTATCACAGTAAGAAGTGCTGCTGTGGTGGACCGTCTATAATGAGCGCGGTGCTCCATTAAAACGCACCAGTCTCAGAAGAAGACCTGGGCTACCGGAGAGGTGATTATTCAAGCATGGATAGCATGGTTGATTTTAAGACATATGGATAACCAATCCAAGTCTCGAGAATGGAACTTTTATGTAACCATACCCTGCTTCCATAAACATTTAAGCAGGGCTAAGAGGACAAACGACTGGAGAACCAATCGAATTTCTTCTTCCTAATACAAGGAAGAAGTGAGGAAAACAGGAAACCAAATGACTCTAAGTTTAGTGTAACTTTCCTTTACAGAATAAACAGTCCTGAAAGATGAGCAGGTAATCAATATAAGGTATGTGCATCCGTATATCTGGTTTCAGCGAAGTATTACAATTTCTCGAGGAATATTTGAACTCTTATTTAAATAAGCTAACGGCCAACTTATTTGGCCCTTCTTAATTTATGAGCGGGTATTGAATTTATCCTGCATATTTACAGCTAAAGCTTAAAATATATTACAAGATGCTGAGAGGAAGTGCGGGTGCGGGTTGCAAACCGAGGCTTGCCGAGATATGCAAAAGGTGGTAATCAAAGAAACGAGATTTTTACGCGTTTTTTCAAAAAATATTTATATTTATATTATTATATACGTTTCTGCTTTACACACTTACATTGAGAACTCCCTAAAGTGGCTTAGCATTGTTTCGTCCTTTTGTGTTTATGTTGTAGTTAATTAAAAATATGTGAGGTCTTTCGGATTTTAATGTAGCGATCCCGAAAAATTGAACTTTATACAAATTATTAGAGTTTATTTGTCACAACTAGGGATTGCGATCGGGAATTCTTGTCTCGAGAATTCTCGAGATTTTATAAGAATTTTTGAATCTCGTTTCTCGAGAATTTTTTTTTTACACTCATTTCGGGAACTCATGTATTGTATTATAATTTTTGTTTCAGGTTTCATGAAATATGCATGGTAATGTTTGACGGTTATTTTTTCGATAATTATAAATCCGATCGGTGGAGAAACCGTATCATAAACCCAACAGGGTCATTTTATTGAGAAAATTTGAGCAAATTTTCTTTCTTATATGACTACTAAAGGACCGGTGTGAAGTTTTAAACACATGTACATTTGTTTAACATTATAATTAAAAAAAAACATTAATATACGGAGAACACGAATCTATTCTGTATTAATTAGCATGAATCTAACAGATTGGCTCACTTAAACACCGTATAGAATGTGGTTCCCTTAATTTAGGGTTGGAATCTGATAACAAATTTGCAAGTGGAATACTTTTGAACTGTGTTTCTTTTCATAAAGGTTCAAATACAATGAGACCTGTTTCGTTCCGCTCGATTTTTTCGTGTCTCAATTAGCTCTTATAAGTTTGAATGAGAGACGGCAACTTTAATACTAACAAGGAGAATCTTTTGAACTGTCAAATTCAAACAATTATAAAAACTATTTTAAGTTGTAGTAGGTATTCTGTGAGACATTAACGAAACCACTTTTTTATCAGCAATCAACCCCAAAATATGAATACATACGAAATTATAGATTTCAATAATAAGGTGACCACGATTTGTCTGCTATTGCGAACTCCTTCTTTACTATGTGCAAACTACTTCGTGAAGATAAGGCAGTGGTCTGGAAGAGATTGACTAGCATAGCAACTGTATATGACGCGAGAAAGGGACATCATGGTTTTTAAATCTTGTCGTGTTATTCTATTATTAAGGCTTGATTCTTAGCGCCAGAATTTCTACCAGATAAACTCGTAAAAATCGTGACGCTTTTTGCGGCGCTCTGAAAGCGAATAGAAATGTTATGTATATCGAATGTCAATCGTGTTTCTGGTTTTATTTTCGGAATAATATATTCCCAATGCTCGAAAACACTTAATTTTAATATTGTTCAGTATTTTTTCGTTTCACCATTTTGTTCCAAGATTTTCAGATTTCATTTTTCTGGATATCGAGTAAATTAAAACATAAACTTTTACTTCAGAACAACATGATTCGAAAGAAAACTTCTTCTCGGACAACCAAATTTTGAATTTTTGAATAAATAAAATGCAGAACCAATGCTGGTTAGTAGACGTGATTAATAACTAATCTTGGCAATTTTTCCTTCAAATTGCCTTTCGGACGGTAAAATAAAACCAATAAAAGGCTTTCTTTTCTGCCTTGCTCTTTTGCAAGCAGTGTTCCCAGCAGGTTTACAAAAAAAAAATTTAAACAGTGTCTTGGCCAGAAAGTATTTTGAACTTTGTTCATATAAGCAATATAAGCAATCTCATAGAAATTAACTCGTTAGCCTCTGTACGGTGTGCATGTATTCAGTGGTAATGGTCTTCTGATTATACATTCGCGAAAACAGACATGCGTGTGATATTTGGCACCGCGTACGCTTCTAACCAGTTTTCATTCTTTGGATGATGCAGGGATTAGAATAATATGGAGAGGTCCCGTAGTTTCATTATTAGTGCCGAGATACAATGCATCTCAATTTATGACACACAAATCGTAAGGTGGATTTTAATTTAACAATCCTAGTTATGTCACTTAGTTTTGGGAAATTTAGTTGTAAACTCGCGAGGACAAGAGAGATAACGTGACCCGAAAATGGGATTTTTTTTTTGTAGAAGTAGGAAAAAGAAATCCGGAAGGTATTAAGTTTTACAGGCCCATTAGCCTCACACTATTTATTTGGAAAACTATGGAGAATATACTGGGCCTATATATTAGACTCAACGCACTGGAGACATTCTCTAGCATGCCTATTCAACAGGAAAATCAACAGCGACTGCTCTACATGATCTGACACAGAAATTTAAGACGTACTCCAGCATAAACAAGTATTATTTTGCTCCTTCATCGATATTGAAGGACTTCTTGATAATAATAAATTCACAGTAATTCAGGAAAAGGCACAGGCAAGGGGAATAGTCTCCTCTAACATAGGGTGGATAATTAGCATGCTAAGAAACAGGAGAAATTTGTCGTTCTTTGTCGATTAAACTGTCACAATAGCTGATTATCCTATAAAGTCCCTCACTCTTATTGTGGTTGCTCAAAGGGATTATAATTTACCGATAAATTTGAATTCCTAGCTGCTGATGATGGACTAACTATTGACTAAACTAAAAAATGGTCACTTCTTGAACATCATCTATGCGAAACTCGGCAGTATAGTAGGGGATCGCTTGCAATTTAACCTTAAGTTAATAACGAGTGGTGTACGGACATGGCACCTTTAGTGAATCGACTAAAATTATGTGTACTCACGTGTTGTGGACAACATTCAAATACTAATCCGAAATACTCGCCTACAGCTGCTCTTAACTATTTTAGCTTTTACCACTACACTTACACATTAGAAAGATAGGGTATAAGATGACAGGTTTAAGAACTATACACCTAAAAACGTAAGCTTACAATAAAATTCCATATAAATGAAATTTGAAGGAATAAAAGGTCCAATTGTCAGATATGACTTTCGTCATGCCTCTGTATGGTACACTGCGGGTTAAAAACAAATAAGTGCATCAGTGCGGGTTTATTCGGGCCTGGTCACAAACCCTATATACCATTGGGTCAAGCTCCCACAGTCTTTCAAGCAGGAAACTTGTGACGGGGTTATGTGGGGCTTTATGGTCTCAACAAGCGATATAGGAAGACCGTGATACAAATAATCTCGGATAATCAGGCTATATTTCTCGCCTTATTAGCTTAAATTTTTAACATCAAATTGATCTGAAGCTGCTTCTGAAAATTATTAAAAGTGGGGACAATGAATAAAATGACTCTTGTGTGGTCTCCTGACCACTTTGCCGTTTAAGGATTCGAGGACAAAGACTGTTGTAAAATAATGGAGTAAGCTGCATCTTCTTTGGTTTCGACCATAGTTTTGCTTATTTCAAAAGTGACTTGGCCAATGGCACTATCAATTTGGAAAAGAAATGTAAAAAATTATACTACGAAAGTCCGCCACAAGGATGAGACAAGGCAAAAATTATAAAGCTATAACATTATACGCAGGGGAGAGGCACATTTAACGGAGAGGCACTGTTCGTACTTGGCTTTACCGGCCACCTAAAAAGGATAAGGAAGTGCCAAACAGATCGTGGCAGATTCGGCAACCTGGAGCACTAAACATTGGAATATCATTCATTAGGTGCTTGGATCTATAGTTGACGTAAAAATGGATGCACAATAGAATTTATTGTTCGCAGGCACCGGGCTTCAAAGCTCACTCTGCGTCAAAAGAAACAAAAATAAAAAAATCGTAAAGTATTTTTGAGTCGTTTAGTTGCACTTTATAGTGTAAAACAAAGCTTATGTAAGTGATTTCTAACCAATAACAAATACTTGAGCAATTCACCCATTTATGTAAGCGTGTGGCAACTTTTTACTCCGCATTTCACCAATCCTCAAATTTTATATAAATTAATTTATAATTTAAGAATTTCTTATATGTATGTTTACAGTGATCTAGAATGAGTTGTTTGTTGTCAATTTAAATAGTGTTAAAGTTAGGCGAAAGTAAAAAAGCGCTAGTGCAGTCGATAATATCAGTGGAAAATAAAAGTTATACTCAAATAATTTTTTTCAACTTTTTATAGACACACATATATTAGTGAAAATGGCATTTACAAGATTTTCGTAGTAGATTTTGTTCGTAGCTACCTGATGAATAGACCAAATTGTTCAGCACGAAACCAAACTACCAACACAATGAGCTCAAGGAAAGTTCTCATTTTTTGTTCAGCGTTATACACTTTGAATAACTCTATTTCAACTGTTTTTGGGTAGATATATTATGAATAGTTCGCCTTTTAATTTTGTTTCTTAATAACCAATCGAAAATCTTGTGAACGTCATTTTCACTAATTTATTTGTGTCTATAAAAAGTCGAAAAAAGTATTTCATAAACAGACATATGTACTTCTTAATATTGTGTGGCCAAATATACACAAATGAGAGTTTTCCTTGAGTTTTTTGATTTAGTAAATATAATTCGCTAAATCAGTACGTTCGTACTTGGCACTATCTGTGTTAGGTAGGAATTGTTTTTTTTGTAGTTTAATCGTAGCTACCTGATGAGTATACCAACTTTTTCAGTACGAAACCAAACTACAATGAGCTCAAGGAAATTTCTCATTGTGTTTTCCGGGTTATACACTTTGTGTAACTCTTAGGGTAAAGTAGGGGGGGATTGATTTTTCTACTTTGTTTGGGTAGATATATAATGAATAATTAGCCTCTTGATTTTGTTTCTCGTTAACCAATTCGAAAATCTTGTGAATGCCATTTTCACTAATATATTTGTGTCTATAAAAACCCGAAAAAAATCATTTGACAAACAGATTAACTTCTCTTAAACTTCTTAAAAATTATAGTCGTTATCAGTTGATAGTGTTAATCCACGAGTTAGCATAGAAAGCATTGAAGACTTTTGTCAGTAGTTTTACGTGGCAAAGCATCTTTCTTCTCTCTCGTGAAAAATTACGGAAAATCAGCGAGTTCCACAAAAATTTGAAAAATTTAAATAAAATCAGCCTCTAGAGTGTTATGCCTGGAAAAGGATTCGCTATCGCTGTATAAAAAAATCAGTTCAAGTTTTCCGTGAGAAATTCGAGTAACTTTGTATAAAATTTGCGTCTAATTAGTTTTTAATGATTTTTGGTAAACCAAATTTTCCCAGATTTCCCGCGAAAAAGGGTTAATTGAATTTTGTTCTAGCGAAAGCTCTTGAAATATCAAATAATGACAATCCATCACCAGGTGGATTGCCATTATTACTCTACACCTCTAAAAGATTAGAGATTAGTTTCATTTCAATTTTAAATATTTTTTTGGATTTTTCTGATTTTCTGATATTTTCCACGAGTAGGTGGAACAAAGTTTTATACGACAATTGACAAAAGTTAATATTACATTCCATGTATTGTGTTACCTTTCGACTGACAACCACAAGAACTGTTTATTTTTGACTAGAATGTGAATATTGTAATCTGCATTATCGACTATTAATTTTCGGCTGGAAACTTTTGGGTAACTTTGACAGGGTATAGTTCTAGTGATTCATAAAATAAAGGTAATTGTGAACAACTAAAATCAAATAAAAATTTGAATTGACACCTAAATGAATAATATGCCTCTAATACCAATTTAAATGACGATTTTTCAGGATCAGATTTATATGGAGACAAAACATTGATCAGTTATGATGAAAATATAAAATCTTAAATTGACTTTGAATCTCAAGTCGAGGTGTGAACCATCTGTTGATGTGGATAAGAACTTTTTAAATGTTTGCAGAAACAGATATAGAATGCGAATTCTTTCAGATTCTGATGGCGAAAATAAGGAAAAGTATAGTGAAACCGAGAAATCTATTGAAGGAACTAGCAATAACAATTGCTGAAAGATTGCGAGTACCTTTAATATTGAAAGATGGATTTGAACCTAACAGTTCTATGGTAATTTTAAAAGTATGGGACAAATTTGTTACTAATATAGTAAAAATTGTACGTGGAGCCGCCCAAAATATTCCAGTAGACCAATTATCTATTACTAAAGTCACGTATATTTTCACTCAATAAATGCTAAACAAAATGTGTAATAAATGTGTTTTCTTATTTGGGATAAGGCGAAAAAAGGGCCACAGTCAACACATTTAAGTAAACTTGCAGTTACCAAACTTGTAATTATACACCGAATTTGGAAAAAATATAACAACAGGTAAATTTTGAACAAGCCTCTCATTACCAAATCGGCAAAATTATTCTCTAAAAAACAAAAAAACACATTAGGTGGCGCTATTCAAGCAGATAACAAGGAAACCGAAAAATGAAAAATTAAATTCGTTTAAAAAAAAAATCGTCCTAACAACACTACATAAAAGACAGCTAAAGGAAAAAGATTAGTAGGTCCTGAAAATAATAAAGAGCTGCCAGAAACATTTCATTATGATAATAACACTAAATATGCAGTAGATATGACCGAAGGGATCAGAAAAACATGTGATATTGAAAAGTTTTTTATTTTAATGGGCTCATGAACTGGCAAGCGATGCAAACGATGCTGAAATGGAGGAATAAGGCGTAAGTGGTGTCAAGTTGGCCACTGCAGAAATTATAAAACCACTAATATTTGCGTAAAGGTATAAGAAAATATGTTTGCGGCAAATATGGTTTATTTATTGCAAATTATGAACTGTGTAAATTAACAAAGTTTCCTGAAACTCCGGTCAGTTCTCGTTTTAACACAGTTCTGGAAGACGCAGGCGTTTTCTTTGCACTTATAGCGATATTTGCATGAAACCACTATACCCGAGTAACACGACACAAACATTCGAAACAATTAAAATCAGTATAAGTCTTGATTAAATTGACAATTTCCGGACGGTACTTATACCGCACATATATTACCAACATCAACCGCAATCATAATAAAATATTGCTGAATAATTCAATAAATAATATAAAATTAATTAGATGTCTATTATGAACAATCCTATATGTAATTGAATTGATAATATACACCATTATGTATTTTATTGCAGTTTTTGTCTCTATTTATAATCACTAAATAGAAAACATTCAATTCACAACAAGTAATTGGTCCGTTTAGAGCATTAAATAATAATTTTCTATCGATGAAATCAAATCACAATTATTACACATTCACGTTTACCTTCAAAAATAATATCGGTAATAAATTAACGCATTCAGATCAAATGTATTAAATATAAAAACATACACCTCGCTTATATGAATGTCCAATAAAATATTTACTCGTCATTTAAACAAGTTGATAGATGGCCCTTAAGGAATCGGAAACAATCCTAGAATAATCCGATCGGTTAATATTTTCCTTATTACAATTTTCCAAACTTATACTTACAGTAAAATGTTCCTAATCTCCCGCAATATAATCTTAAATTACTTTATACCGCGACTAGAGTGTTTATAAAGAGTACAAAGTTGGAAATCAATTAAAATTAAAATCTAATCAATAAACTAATAAAGTTTATTAGGCGCTTACAATCATTAATTGCAGTTAGAATAAATTAGCAATACGGATGACATAATTACAAATAATATACTGAACAAATTTACTGTCAGCAATAATTTTGCATAAAACGCCGTTTGTGGGCTGAATGTCGAATAAAAAAATAAAAATAAAAAATAATTTGTCAAGCCAAATAAATTATTGTAACAAATTGGTTATAATATTTATAAATTATTAGATTTGGGGATACATTGTGTATATATTTTAGTTGCCTTTTGCAGCAAAAAATTAATAAAAGTTAGAACAGCACAATAAATTCTATCAATCATTAGGCCCTACAGAATTAACAAAATTTGGCTCCCGCGGTACACATCAAGGACTGGGCGCTCAGAAGAGCTTTATTAATAAAAAAAAATTGTATCCGAGAAACAAAGTCATCATCTCTAAAATACTGTGGTAGTCTTATTTTTACATGCAGGAAGAGAATACAAAAGTATAATTTATCTTAAACTATGAAGTTGAACCGATAGACATGGTTAAAAAAAAATTGAAATATGATAATTTATGTATTCCCAAAAGTGGTTTGTTAAGATTATTCATATTTTTAGATGCAGGAAGGGAACTTTTAAACAACAATTAATTTTAAACCCCCCACTTAGAACCCATAAGTTGGGTTAAAAAGTTTTCATTATTTTATAAAGAAACTTTATGAAATGGCACTAAGTAGTCTCGATGGCGAAATACCCAGAAAAGTGATCTATTGTGTTCAATCTCAGTGTTCAATTTTCAGTTACAATTTAAATTTTACATAATCGTCATTATTTGAATACATTTTAAAATTTATGTAGCCTTCCTTTGAATGAATGACTGCATGAAAGTCGCGAGTTCCCTTTATTTTTATTTTTTTAATTTGTCAAATCTACTAGTTTGTTGGATGTGTTTGGATTTATATTCAGCATCTGAACAGAATTCAAAAATTGTGTCAATATTTAAGGAATTTTGCCCAATTCATTAATTCTTCCACATTGTTTATGGTACCGTTGTATTCGATGGTGAAACCGGCTCTGGACGCAATTATTTTGATAGTACCTCCTACTCCATAATATTATAATAAAGCTAGTTTAGTGGTGCTGCAATTTTTTCTCCTAATTTTTAGTCACTAGTCACTTGTTCATTGTTCCAAAGAAACCCTTGTGCTGCACTTTGCACTATAAATGCATACTTTTCTACAAAATCACAAGAAGCAAGTGCCTCCGTAGGCTTTGGACTTAGTTTTTTTTTTTTTTAAATATCCGGAAATTATTATTACTACCATTAACATGACTATCATTTTTCGAACAGTTTAACTCAGGAAACGGCTTACAACACCTTTCAAAGATATTCATTATTACACTACACCTTATTAAAATAAACAAAACTTGGTTTTTTTTAAAGATGTGGGGTACACTGCTCCGAAAATTGAATTAGGATCTATAAAAAGTTGAACATCGTGCTGTCATTAAAATCTTTGTGAAAAGATTTAAAGGCCAAATAAATTTCTATTGAAATAGTAAATGGGTTCGCTCGTGCTACAATAAATGTTTATGTATCTACAATAATTTTGGTACACTCGATTTTGAGCTATAACTCGTTCACAATAGAGTGTGCAATAATAGCTGGCCAATATTTTATGTAAAAAAAGAAACTGCAAACAACATCCTAAATTGCTGCTTGGTCCTTTCAATTGTGAAGACATTCCACTCTTCTTAACTTGGTCTAGGAATTTTAATCGTAATAAACAAAATTTATATTACCTAAGTACTTCGAATTAGTGAGAATAAATTCTATCTGTTTTAACCAAATTTCCTAAAATATGGAATTTTTTATAGATTTAAATATTTAGAATATCTTGAGGAAATTCGAATCGAGGTGGTTTTTTCAAAGAGACTAAGCTAAAGCCTTGAGTTTGATCTATCGCTTACTGCAACTTGTATCTAAGTTTTTCTTTTGTTTTATATCGCAGTAACTCAAGCAAGGAAGAAAATTGTCGTCAAGCGTTGGCTGGATTATAATCTTTATTGCTTTCATCGCTTGGATTGGGATTCGATCACTTCCGGTTAAAAAAATAAAAATTTCTTTTTCTCAATTTGAAAGAAAAACAAACAAATTTGAATGAAATACTTTCCAATATTGTTAAATGGCCTCATCGCCCGAACTGTACCCGTATTTATATTCGGCACCTGTTTCAAGCTCATACCAATCGTAGTCCTTATTTCCAATAACTACAGCCATGAGTTCTTGAGCATTAAACAACTGAAAGACTAGTCCATCGCATACCTTCATAAAACCAATAATTTCAGTTATTTTCTTTTTATTTTAGTTCACGCATACGCAATTATTATCTATTATATAAAACTATTAATTTTGGATTGTTGGTATTTGGCTACTATCAGTGGGAAGTATTGGATATTATTTGTGCACGATTTTGCATTTATTTTGATTTTTTTTGTTTCGGGTGAGTTTTTGTTGGCGTTGAGTTGCATGTGAATCTCAACTGCTTGAGTATTACTATTTATATTTTTTTTTGTGCTAATTATAAATTCTGTTAGTGTATTTTTTTTTGATTTTTCTATTTATTTTTGGGTATTCATTTTATTATTTACTAGGTGTTGGGATATTTATATTCATAATTATTCATTTCTTTCTCATCTTTAGTTACTGAAATAAAAATATTTACATTGCTTTAAAATTACGATTTACTTTAAGTTATTTGAATTACCTGATTTACCAGTTTTGGAATTTTCTAATTCTGTGCGCCCGATTTTTTTTTTGTTGTTCAAAATGAAAATTGAATTCTTGGAGCCCGAAGAACTCCAAATCGAGCTTCAAATTTGGCAAATTCCGTCCGGTCCGTCCACCGTTGAACTGCTGCAAGCTAAAATTTTGGCTGAAACGCAGTTTCCCATTTTAATACCCTCTATATGCCACATGTGTCTGGTCTTCGGAATCCTTCGACGGAAATACGATTATGTTCTCTGAAATTGCATCGGATGCAATTTTGAGAGAGTAAAACAATGTGTGCATTTGTTGCTGCACAACAACCAATTACACATGTTACTTTCAAAATGCCGTTCGTTGTTTCCATGAAATAGAGTTGGCTTGAGTTGATGAAAAATTAAAATATAAATCTAAAAATTTTAGTGTTTCTAATTTTTCTCCTTAATTAGTTTTTATCGAATGTTTTAATCCATAATTTGAAAAAATAAATAAATAAATAAAGCAATACATCCTATTTGATGTGGTTTTAAGCACCTCGCAATCTCGTCGATTCTAATGAATTTAACAAAACCTAATTTAAATCTCTGTTTCCATGAACACTAACTCCAACTCAAGCCAGTTTGAACCCTACATGGAAAAACATTGTGCAAAAACACATCCATTAAAATTTATTTTATTGTATCCTCCTTTTTTGAGTTGTACAGCCATACTCACTTGGTGTTCTCACTTCGGACTAATTTTATATTTGTATACACATTAGAAATATTATTGGATAGTTTTATTTCTCTACTAAACTAGTATTTCTCAAAATAAACAAAAAATAAATAATTCATCCATTTTACTTCATTCAATGCTTCATTTGTTATTGATATTTTATATTAGTGCTGGTTTCTTTCCTAGGGGTAAAATCACATCTAATAATATTTGAAATAGATACTCTAAAGTTTTAAAATTCCACCAAAAATTAAAATAAAATTAGTCCGAAGTTTGAGTGCTTTTTAATATGAAGTGACAGTACTATACCTACAATTCTACATGTTAAACACGTTGTAATATTTTATATCTTATTTTTTCATGATATCACGAATTCTTAAACAATGTGGTTTTAAGTAATATAATAAATAATTAATAAAACTTATGGCTTTTTTAATTGACTTTGTTTAGGAATATTACTTTAAGCCAGCCAGCGAAAACCAAAGATGTAGTTCAGGTTCTTTATATAATAAATATAGAAATTCGGCAATATTTACAAGTCGATACGGCGAAACAGTTCCAAACCATCAGGTAAAACAACTATTTACTTTAAAAAAATATGTTTTTAATTATGTATAATTAATTTACAGATAGAAGCACCATTAGAAGTCCTGAGTTTACTTTTGAGGAGGACTTTCCATCAAACAAAAACTGGTTGAGCTGTTTTCACGAACCGTGGGACACAGTTGAAATTAAATGGAGCGCTACATCGAAAGGCAGACGTTATGAATTTGATGTAATTGAGTCATCGGAAGGGAAAATTAAAAAAAATTTTGCAGGACTGGCCATTATATACATCTGAAAATGGTACTGGTAAATTTCCTAGAATACTTATGTGTAAATGTCTCTACTATAAACAACTATTCATTTTAATTTCAGGTTGAGATAGATTTTGATATTATATATCCAGAAAAGAGCACGCTGCTGATGTCCAAGTGGGACGATTTTGCAGAAAAAGCTCAAAGCATTCTGCAGAAGCATATAAAGGATAATAAAATTAGGAAGGACATTCCTAAACTACAAAATATAATCAATAGAGGTAAAATTTATTTGTTTAAAGTACATTGGAAATTGTTCTAATTTTTTATGTATTTTAATATTTCAACAGACAAGAAAAACTTGAAATTATTTATACTGATTCACTACGCACTGCCACCTTCGTCAAGGATTTCAAAGAAGGATAACAACATGACATTTCATCATTTGTGTTGGAGGTCGCCAGTCACAACGTTATCGATGCAAAGTTGGAAGAAATAAAAAATAAGTACGTAGAATATAATTTAAACTTACAACCGCTGATCCTAGTGGTTGGTGAGGAAGGCTCGCAAAAAGAGTTTGTGACAGTATTCGATGGTATACTTTATAAATTTCAGCATTTTCTGTCGGCTGTAGATTGCTGCTTCAAACTTTTTTTTTGTTTTTAATGTAAAGTATCCCATCGAATTAATTAAAGTTTGGCTATTTATTCAACAATATTTTTACCAAATTTCAACAAATTACGACCAATCCGACGCAAAATTAATAATATTGCTTTCGGAATTACGATCTTCAATGTAAAATAATATTATTATTAAAAAAAGGAAAAAAATTAAAATAAATACGTTAGTTAATTTCTTACAACAAATTAAAACTTAAATTAAACATCTTTAACATAAAATAATATTATTATTAAAAATACAAAAAAATAATAAAAATGAATTTTAATTTGTTAAATAACTTTAATTTTCATGACAATTAATTTTTTATTTAACAAATTAAAATTAAATTAAATTAAAAATAAATTAATTTAGACATACCTTATACATACATACTTATAACATAATGTAGTAACATAAAATAATATTTAAATAATTTTTTTTAAATACTAAGACAAATTATTAAGATATTTTCAAAATAATTTAATATCAATCTAGTATAGATAATAAGTTTATTTAATTAAAATTTATATTTTTCTCTTTCTAAAACCATTTAACTTATTTAATAATGAAAAATGTTAATTGCTTGTATATTTATTAATATACATACGTTTATATTAGTTACTTACCATTAAACGTTCAAATTAAGATTACCTAATATTACTTCAATTTCTAATTCACAAACTACTTAGTTCTTGCTTATTTTTGATCTATTTAAATTTCGCAATGTATTGTTGTTTTGTTTGCGCAAAAAGTTTCATCAGTGTTGATGTCTTTTGTGTTAATTTGAAACATCATTATATTATGTTAAAAAATGACGATAATTTTAAATGTATCGTAAACAACTGCCCAAGTACATTTTCTAAAATGAATTCATATAAAAGGCATTTGAAAAACTCGCATAATAATGTTACTTCTGATATTGTGGCCGAATATACTGTGGTAAGTCCTATAATTTATTATAATAAGGACAAAAGCAATTTTAATCAAACAATCGGAATTTCTTTTTCTGATAAAATGTTCAAACCAGATGATTCACTCGGCGAAAATCTTAATTTAAATACCGCTAGGCAATAATACTATTCGAAAGCTCTAGAATTTTATTGCAAGCAATCTGGTTGCAGTCATCTTACAAATTTGGTAATTGAAAGTTTAATTATAGATTTCACTGAAATTGCGTTGAATACCATAGTTCAAGAAATTAAAAAAAATGTCCTACCTGTTGTGTGTTCTTTTCAAAAGGAATCTGTAGATGATTTTTTAAACTTTTGTTCCGACCAATGCATGTTATTCAAAACATTAACTGAAGATAATATGTACTCTGCACCAACTAAATTAATAGTGAATATAAAAAATTAATGAAGCAATAAAAAAAGGAAAAGCTGGTTTTCACACACAATTAGGTGAAGAATTTCACATCAAAAAGTTTTTTGAACTTCCAGGTATGCTTAAATGTACTTTACAATACAGTCAACAGCTAATGAATTGCAGTGGTGATAATATTTCGAATTTCATTCAGGGAGATTTGTGGAAGAATAAAATGTTAAATTTTCAAAATAAATTGGTAGTGCCGTATTTTTTATATTATGATGATTTTGAGGCAGATGATCCTTTAGGTAGTTCCGCAGGGAATCAATCAATTGCCGGGTTCTAAAGTTTACTATTTAAGTGTTTCTTAACTGTAAATTCTGTAAATTAAACTAACAGCAAGGCAAGCTGTGAGTTTATTGAACTATATTACGTGTTGTTTAGGGAGCTTGGTGCCCCGAGATGACAAACACTGGAAATATGTCTGTGTTTTACACGATATGGTGGAATTAATGTTATTTCGTTCATTTAAACTTACTGATTTAGTGAATTTAAAGAAAATTATTAAATCGCATTATAAATTATATATTGAGACGTTTGAAGAAAATGTAAAGCCAAAGCATCACATGCTAATACACTATCGAAATATAATTAAAAAGGCAGGGCCTTTACGATTATTTTGGTGCATGCGATATGAGGCAAAACACCGGGAAATCAAAAAATATACCAATATAAACTTTTCAAGGGTAAATTTACCTTGGTATATTGCTTAAAAATGTAACATAAAATTGGTGTACTTAATTATAATTAATAAACATGTTAAAAGTAGTTTTAAGATAGCTAATTAAGAAACAAAATGATAATAATATTAATGAACTTGTTAGAAAATATTGTAATTGTGAACAGTATTTAAAATATCAAAATATGATATCAGTTCTTCATGTAGAGTATAAAAATACGCAATTTAAGGTTAATAATTATTGTTGTTATGAAAACGATGTAAAGAAGAAATAATTATTTAAAATTATAAAAATTTTCGTTGAAATCAATAAAATAATTATAGCTGGACAACATATATATGTAGTATATAAGCAAAATCGACAATCATTACAAAATATATTTAGTTGGAGAAGAATTATTAGAATTTACATTTTTTGATTTAAGTAATGTTCGTTTAAGACTAACAACAATGCGAAAAACGCAACAGGGAAAACCATATATAAAATACCCTTTATTGTAATTATTAATTATTTTGAATTTCACAAGATATATTTTAGAAATAATGTTTGATTGATGTATATTTTATATTTACTTTAAAACTAAAATAAAAATTATACAGCTATAAATGCATCTATACAACTAAAAATAATTGTAATATGTATACTATATATACATTTTTGAAATTAAAAAAAAAAAATGTTTTGAATTAAAAGTAAATTGTTAAAATTGAAAGGGAATCTGATATCTTTAAATACATGGGATTTCGATAAAATGTAAAACAATTAAGTTTTTTTTAATAATAATATGTATATAAAATATATAAAAATAGTGAGTTTTTTTAAATAATAAAATAAAATAAAAATCTAATATGTAATTTGTTTTTAAATTAAATATTCTGGAATCAGAAATTTAACTCTGAAATTAATCATTTCTATAATCATTATGGGAATCGTAAAATATGTAAGAATTTTGGACTTGGAAACTAAAAGCACGATTTAAGAATAAACCATTCGCAAAATAATTAAAAATATATATCAACTTGAGAATAAAGTGATAATCTTTGTTCTCAAGTTTATATTTATTTACTTATTTTGAGAATTACGGGTTTTGAAATTATTCTGGCATCATGAACTGTAGTCTCAAGTTTATATTTCTTTTACTTGTTTTCAGAATAATTGACCTTGAATGTATTATTAAATCATGGATTTTATTCTCAAGTTGATATTTGTTTACATATTTTGAGAATTAACGATTTTGAAATTATTCTGGAATCATGAACTTTATTCGTTTTTAGTTTCCTACTTAGTTTGTGAATTGTTAATTTTGAAAGTATTCTGGTTTTATGCACTTTATTCTCAAATTTAACTATTTTTCTTAATTTGAGGAATATTGGTCTTTAATTTATTCTTGAATTATATTTTATTTACTTCTTTTAATAATGGTTGGTTTCAACTTGACAATACAGTACTCTTCAATTAGTTATAAACAATAAGTTCGCAAATTGAGATTAAATCGAAAATAGTTTCATGAATATTTTAAATTAAATTTTCATTATAATAAGAGTAAAAAAAAAGTGCCAGAAATGAGAAACACGTGTTTCTTGAATTAAATAATTTCAATAAAAAAAAAAATATTAAAAAATCATCAAAAATTATTCTATCTACAAGAACATTTTTGCTTAGCGCACATTTAAGCAGGTTTTCTGCTTGATTTTATGCCTTAACTGCATAATATGACCAATCTTTTTTCTCAGTGTAAACTTTTATTATTATTACCGAAGCAATTTTGCACTGTATTATAAAAAATAATCTAAATTATTATATAAAATTAGAATAAATAAATTCACGTTACAAACTGATTTTTGTTGCAAGCGCAACTCTGAAAAAAGTTTGTGGTGCGGCTTTTCAAAATTCGCCCGCACGCAACATAATAAATCGAGTTTTTTGAACTGTTTAATAAATTAACATGCTATACCATATTATTGTTCGATTGCACCTTTTTTTATCTTAATAATTTTCCAAAGATTTCTTGCTGTCTTTGGGTTGAAATAGTATATAAAATAAATTAATTGAACTTTATTCGTTTTTAGTTTCCTACTTAGTTTGTGAATTGTTAATTTTGAAAGTATTCTGGTTTTATGCACTTTATTCTCAAATTTAACTATTTTTCTTAATTTGAGGAATATTGGTCTTCAATTTATTCTTGAATTATATTTTATTTACTTCTTTTAATAATGGTTGGTTTCAACTTGACAATACAGTACTCTTCAATTAGTTATAAACAATAAGTTCGCAAATTGAGATTAAATCGAAAATAGTTTCATGAATATTTTAAATTAAATTTTCATTATAATAAGAGTAAAAAAAAAGTGCCAGAAATGAGAAACACGTGTTTCTTGAATTAAATAATTTCAATAAAACAAAAATATTAAAAAATCATCAAAAATTATTCTATCTACAAGAACATTTTTGCTTAGCGCACATTTAAGCAGGTTTTCTGCTTGATTTTATGCCTTAACTGCATAATATGACCAATCTTTTTTCTCAGTGTAAACTTTTATTATTATTACCGAAGCAATTTTGCACTGTATTATAAAAAATAATCTAAATTATTATATAAAATTAGAATAAATAAATTCACGTTACAAACTGATTTTTGTTGCAAGCGCAACTCTGAAAAAAGTTTGTGGTGCGGCTTTTCAAAATTCGCCCGCACGCAACATAATAAATCGAGTTTTTTGAACTGTTTAATAAATTAACATGCTATACCATATTATTGTTCGATTGCACCTTTTTTTATCTTAATAATTTTCCAAAGATTTCTTGCTGTCTTTGGGTTGAAATAGTATATAAAATAAATTAATTATTAACAGAGAATTTCGGCGAATTCTCGTTTAAACTTTAGACCATTCTTATTCTACGATTTTCTCCTAAGCAACTAAATGCCAGTATCATGATTAAATCAGATTGTGTTTAATCACAAAAATTTTCTTACATAATAAGGATTCAGAAAGACATAAAAGTACCCACACACATACAATATGCTAAATTATCGTTTTATCATCAAAATAAATCAATTTTAACACACACGAAGATAAATAAATTATCCCAAACCAAAACATAAAATGTCAAACGTGAGTATGATCAATTAAATCATAAAATATTATCTACATAGGGTGTGCGACGCTTAATATTACATCAGTAAGCTGAATTACATATATAATTTATTACCGTTTTGCGAATACAACAAATGTTATCTCATTACAAAATATCTTTAAAAAAAAATAATTTAATCAATCAATTAATAATTAATTACCGGGAAACGTGACATTTTATAAATGTGTAAAAATTGAGTGTACATTTTGTATAGAATTCTGAAAACCATATGCTTTATAATGATTTTTGGCTATGGGCTAGGTAAAATACCATTCCACTACGAGATTGGACCAAACTAAAACCACATCCTTTAAAACGCATACATAGCCATAAATTAAATTCTATTTATAACCAAACCTATATATCTTCTACACTAAACTATCACTGTGTTGTGTGTGCTAATGTTGTGACAGGTTAAGGTGATTAAATTTCATGGTCATTCGTTTTTTTTTTTTTTGCTTTATTAGTTTTCTTATCCAAATATACTCGTACCTTTCCGTAAGATGTCTAGACCCCAATTGAAATAACAAGATTAATGTTTATTAGTGTATTAACCATGTAAAATGCCATTAAGCATGAGCATTTAAATGTTGCTCAGTGTGGTTATTACATAATTGAATGAAATATCATTCAACGCGATATATTTAATTAAAGTTTTTATTTTTACATTTTCCACTGCAATCACGTTTGTGTATTTGTTGTAAAAACATTAGTTAATTTTAATTATCGTTAGTGCTTCAATAATATACATAGGAGTATGTATACCCTTCTAATACATGGCTGTAAGAGAAAAGTTATTTTTATATTTCAATTTTGAAAGAATTAAAAGCAAGCAAAGCTTTGCAATTTACGGAATTATTTTTACGGAATTGTAAAGTATTAATTAAAATCAATTATTTGCTAAACTTTGTTTTATACAATTTTTAAGTGTTAACTTATACCATATATTTGTGAACAGCCATGCCAACAAATAAGATACACAAACAAGAAAAACTTATTAAAGAAAAACACTAAAATTATTTCACTCACAAAATATCGCTCAATTTGAACTATTAATTGATTATAACTAAATACCATTTAATAAATTTTATGTTTGTGAAATTAGAAAATCCGATAATGAAATTCATTAACAACAACTATTAAAATATTAATGACGATATGGTTTGATTACTAAAATGGTTATAGTATTCAATAAACTCATTATTGTAGATTAAAGAAATGTTCAATGATTAATTAATATCACTATTTTGAATACAATAGTGATGATAATTAAATTGTTTTGTGAAATTTATTTTTTTTTTCTGATAAATTTGTTTAAATTCAATACCAATCAAGTAAGATTAAAAAAAACTACACAACAACAACAAAAGCTGTTTGTTTTTAAATCATTACATGGAGCTTTGTGAATATCACAAAAATTGGCAATGTGTTGTCAGTGAAGATCTTTGATGGAAAAAGTATTTTGATTATTTAAGCAAAAAAAAAAAACCTTTCTGAAAAATGCCATGTTTGGTGACCTTTAAGACGGGGGGTCACCAACTTTTTTTTTTTTTTTTTTTTTTTTCTGATATACCTTTAAATCAAACAACCAAATAAGAAAATAGGGTTTGATTCCCCTTATAAAATATAATTTTTTGAATATATCTGGATCTGAATAGTTTAAACAAAGAAATTTTTTAATTCATACAATTTATTTTGTAACGTTTCTTTTGTTTTTCATTCTTGAAAATGTTGCAGAGTTTCAGATCCTAGTTAAAGAGTTTTAGATGCTAATTTGGTGTTAATCGTTGACATGATACCCTTTTCTTCCTGAATCTTTTTTGCTCTATTTGCCATTTAATGCGACTCGCTGAAGTTAGCTATGACATTTTGTCAGAAAAGTACCGGGAATTGTTAAATTAAACATAAATTTTAAGTTGTATCATAAAAATTTATTTTGTCCCTCTAAAAGTATGCCCCATTCGTGGATATACAGATATGCCAGCGTTTTTCCAATCATCCAAACACTTTGTATTTTCTGGAGGGCCTTCAATGGAGTCAAAGCGGTTTCCATAGAGTAGCAATTTTAGTCGGGGAAACAGAAAAAATCACCTGGTGCTTAATCAGGCGAATGTGGTGATTGATCGATGGTATTTATTGAGTTGCTGGCCTTATATTCGTACACAATCGTAGCTGGGTGTAATAGCGCGTTACCGTCCGGTCACTTTTTACGCATCAGCACAAGAAATTTCGTTTGCAATACAAAATTGAAGGCAAACTCTTTGTTTAATAATTTCCCTTGAGCGCAGCGCGGACATTTTAAATTAACAGTTCCCGGCGCTTTTTCGATAGAATGTAAATTTCAAATTGTCTTTTGCAGTCTCATTATAAGCATGGGATAAAAGAACTGTCAATTGATTTTGAAATATCATTGAATGAAGATATTAGCATAAACGTAATGTTCCTCAGTTAATGATTCTGTTGAACTTGGTGAAGAAACAGGTGAACATATACGATCCAAATTATTATTTTGGACACTAGAGCTGAATCCATTATAGGTTGACTGATCTTTCGAATTTTCGATGAAACTTTATATTTCTGGCACTTTACACGCTAAATTTTCATACTGAATATGTAATATTCACACATTTTTTAATTTCAGTTCAAACTCAAAGTGACAAATAAGAATTTTTTCCCGTAGACAATATATTATAACAATTATAAACAAAAAGTATCTGTGTCTGTTTTAAAATGAACGAGGGTTAGCCCAATTGTTTTTGGTAAGGCACAGGTAAGAAAATTAATTTTACTACTAAGTTTAAAGTGACCACCCTTATTTCGAAGGACATCTGTTTTATAATAAGGATTAGTTTTTGGTTGTATTATTATTATTACAAAAGTTGCCCATCCTAGGATTTTTAAAAAACTTATATTAACATTAAAATTGTCCTGGGAAAAATTTGAGCGGACTTTTTAGATTTTGTTATTTTTAACATTCAGATCCTGATATATTCAAAAAGTCAATAATAATAATTTTATTTTGTTGCTTAATTTTAAGATAAATAAGCTTTTAGAAAAAAATATAAAAAGTGGTAACCCCTTGTGTCAATGGTCAGCAACCATGGCTTTTACAGAAAGAAAGAGTTTTTCTTCAACAAATATTTAATTAAAAAAAAAAAATGGAACCATTGTATAAATAAGGAGTATATCGCCTTTGATATGAGCCATCAACCTTAAAAATCGGTTAGGTAGTTATTGAGAACGAGCATCAAAAGTGGTTGGACAAACGTTCACCATTTTCTTATTGGCTCGCTGTATATGTATATATACAGCCCAACAGATAAGATCCTAACCGAATACAACAAAATTGACGACTCATTACACGAGAACTCAGATGGAAGAATTCAATAAATAATATTTAAAACTACAACTGGCAAAGTGTAAAATAATTAACACGAAGTCACTCAGAGTTGACAATTTTGATGGTATCGTTTAGGATCTTCTGTGCTGTGCTCATTAAAGGTAGGTAACAGCATCTCCTTACTTTTCTAGTCCAATTGATTGATCTACTGGTTCGTGTTTTTGCCGTTGCTGTTTGAAATTTAGTTGTGTTCAATCTGATCGACCAATTGTCTAAGGCAGCTTTCTCGGACAACATGGATCACGTTGATCAAGTTGATGATGTAAATGTATAGTATGTTCCTTGTTTAAGTGTTTCTATTTGATTATCGTAATCGTAATTGTTTAGGGACGTTGTTATGTTCCATTCAGCAATATTTGTGATAAGAGTTTTGTGTCTGTTTCCGGATGCTGTTACCATTATAACTTCGTTGTTTTTGGCCACAGTTTCCTTGCTTAACTTTTGGCTTCTATTTTTTGCATTCTCTCTTTGTAGCTTAAATTTTTTTTAGCACAGTTATGAGATATATTGAGCCTCATACAAATTCCCTTTTCAATCAATTGCAATCAAAAAACAAAAAATTTGTGCTGTGGGTCTACGGTTGTTGAAACATATTGTGAACACCTAGCATCTGATAGAATAAGTTAAACTAATAGCTCAATGTTTTACTGTACTAAAATGGTATTTTCCACGATAAAACAGTTCTAAATGTTTCTACACTATTCTAACTGGAAAAGTCATGAACTTTCTAGAAGTTTGGTTTTGTGCGACGATCGAATTGGATTATTCGAATTAGAAAAGCGAAAGTGTAAAGAATAAAAAGGAATTAAAAAGTGATTTAAAAAGTGTTTTAGTGGAAATAAAAATAAAAGCGATCAGTAAAATTGTGCGAATAATTTATATAAAGTGATTTTTGTGAATTATTATCTAAATTGTGTAGTAATAATTTTTGTGTTAAATAATTAAAATTCGTTCGTGATAAATTAAATTGATTTTGTTTTATTCACAATCCAGTGATTCGAACCTTGATTGACAAGACAAAAACATAACAATATTGTGACGGTGACACCTAGTGTGTAATAGAATAAGTAAAACTAATAGCTCAATGTTTACTGTACTAAATGGAATTTTCCATGATAAAAATTGTTACGTAATGTTTCTACGCTATTCCAACTGGAAAAGTCGTAAACTTTCAAAAAGCTTGGTTTGTGTATATAAAAAGACGAACAAGATCGAATTGGATTATTAGTATTTGGAATGCGATAGAGTAAACTTGTTAGATTATCAGTAATATTTGGTACGCGATAGTATAAAGATTAAAAGGAATTAAAAAGTGACTTAAAAAGTGTTGTAGTGCGATAAATAAAGTAAAAGTGATCAGTAAAATTTAAGAATAATTTATATAAAGTGATTTTGTGAATTTTTATTGATAAACTGTGTTGTAATAAATTTTGTGAAATAAATAAATTCGTTGGTGATAAATTGAATTGAGTTTGTATTATTCACAATCCAGTGATACGAACCTTGATTGACAAGGCAAAAACGTAACATTTGGTGACAGCGGTGGGATTGTGAATAAAAAGATAAAGAAAATGATTCTCAACGAATTAAAAGTTCCAGAATTAAAAAGAGAACTTGAGAAACGGGGTTTGGCTACTGATGGTGGTAAAGCAGCTTTACAAGCGCGACTACGTGATGCCATGGAGAAAGAAGGGCTGGACGCGGAACATCATGATTTTGGAGAGAAAGTAACGGATGCGGCAACCGTAGAGCAGAAAGCAGAAGATAAACAACCGTTGGTCGAAAAGACACAAGAACATTCTGGAAGTTTCGATTTGTCGCAGTTAATAGCTGCTATGAACCAGATGACGGGACAGATGAGTCTAATGAAACAACAGAACGAACGACAGCTAGGAGAAACTAAATACGAAATGAAAGAACAGATGGGCGAAATTAGACAGTCAAACCAAATTATAGAGCGTCAGATGGGGGAAATCGCCGAAGGTCAAAAGAATATGGACGAGAAAATTCAAGAATTATCTACTAACATACACGGCGAAGTGGAGAAGCTGCAAATGGAGATTCAAAAGGTTGACGAAAAATTAGAAACGAAGGTTCAACATGTTGAAGAGAAATTGCAAACGGAGATTCAACAGGTTGAATGAAAATTAGAAATGAAAGTTCAACAAGTTGTGGAAAAATTTCAACGCCTCGAGAAAGATCTAACTGATGTCAAGGCAAGTGGAACAACGACGCAAGTGGTTCAAACCGTTCAATCGATTAAATTAAAGCCACCAACATTCGACGGTACAACATCTTTCGGCATTTTAAAATTTCAATTTGAAACGGCAGCCAATCAAAACCGTTGGAATGATGAACATCTTGTCGCAGCGTTAATAGTGGCCCTTAAAGGTGAAGCAGCGGAGGCCTTACAAACAATCCCGGAAAAAGATCGCAACAGTTATCTCGAAATTATGAAGGCGCTGGATCGGAAGTACGGCAGTGACCACAAGCGGGAAATCTTTCATATGGAATTGAAAAGCCGCTACCAAAAGGGAGGAGAATCACTTCAGGAATTTTCATCGGCAATCGAGCGGTTAGTACATCTAGCACATACCAGTACATCGGCCGATTATATGGAAAGGCTAAAAATTGACGCATTCATTGATGGCATTCGAGATCCAGAGACACGCAGGGCGGTGATGTTGTCACCTAAAGCAACCTTCGCGGAAACCGTTGCGTTTGCGTTGACGATCGAGGCTGTGCAGAGCTTTACAAGACCGTCATTATTTAGGCGCCAAATGAACTCAGACAAGAACCTCAGCTGGAAGCGAATGGTACCGAAAGGCGGAAGTTTTGGATCGGATACAGGCTGCCGGATTGAAGTTAAGTCCAAAGAAGTGTAAGCTGTTCAGAACTGAAGTCAAATATTTGGGTCATCTCGTAACGATTAATGGAATTCACACCGACGAAGAAAAGATCGCAGCGGTTAAGAACTGGCCAAGACCTAAAAATTTACACGAATTACGAAGCTTTCTCGGATTGTGCACCTATTATAGACGCTTCGTGCCAGGATTCGCCAACATCGCCAAGAGTTTACACGAGTTGACCAGGAAGAACGAGGCATTCGAATGAAAGAATGACCAGGAAGAAGCATTCGTGGAACTAAGGAGACGGTTGTGTGCCGCGCCAATCCTCGCGTACCCTATACCCAACGTGAAATTTATTTTGGACACCGATGCAAGTAATGACGGTATAGGAGGTGTGTTATCACAGAAAATTAATGGTCAAGAAAGAGTTATTGCGTACTTCTCCAAAACATTATCAAAACCGGAGCGTAATTACTGCGTGACACGGAAAGAATTGTTGGCTATAGTGGAGTGTGTCAAGCATTTCCATAAGTATCTTTATGGCCAAAAATTCCATTTACGGACAGATCACGGCGCTTTACGGTGGCTGTTACAATTTAAGAATCCAGAGGGACAAGTAGCACGCTGGATCGAACGTCTTCAAAGCTAAGATTTCAAAATTGAACATCGGAAGGGAAGTGCACACAGAAATGCCGACGCATTATCAAGACGGCCGTGTCCAGTAGTATGTAAACATTGTGGCCATGTTGAAGCAAAGGAAGGCATCATCGACGTTAGGCTTACGCAAGTGCTGCCTGATGAGGAGTGGACCGACGAAATGATCAGGAAAGAGCAATTGGATGATACGGATTTATCAGTTATAATGGAATGGAAGGAAAAGGAACACCGGCCAACTTGGAGTGAGATCGCGGACAAAACTCCCATTGTCAAGGCTTATTGGGCTCAATGGGATAGCCTCCGTCTTGAGAATGGCTGTTTAAAACGATTGTGGGAAAGCACGGATGGCAAAGTGAAGCAATTGTTGCTGGTGATACCAAAGTGCCGGATTGTAGAAATTCTGAATGAGTATCATGGAGGAGCAAGTGGGGGCCACCTTGGAATTAATAAAACTCTAGCAAAGATACGTCAACGATTCTACTGGGCAGGATGTAGGCAGTCTGTGATAGAATGGTGCCAAAAATGTGACCAATGTGCGGCGGTGAAGGGACCCGCACGCAAAAGTCGTGGAACCATGAAGCAATATAACGTTGGAGCACCATTCGAAAGAATTGCAATGGATGTAGCGGGCCCATTTCCCACCACTGAGAGCGGCAACAAATATGTGCTAGTAATCATGGATTATTTCAGCAAATGGCCGGAGGTGTACCCCATTCCCAATCAGGAGACGACAACAATAGCTGATGCCGTGGTAAACAATTCGATTAGCAGATTTGGAGTGCCGATGGAGATTCATACCGATCAAGGACGGAATTTTGAATCGGTGGTGTTTCAAGAAATATGCCAGATGCTCGGTATAAATAAAACGAGAACAACGCCTTTGCATCCACAGTCTGACGGTATGGTGGAAAGATTCAATGGTACATTGGAGGAATATCTAGCAAAGGTCGTTGAGAAAAACCAACGCAACTGGGATCGACATATACCGATGTTTCTGATGGCCTATCGATCAGCTATACATGACACAACCGGAATGACACCAGCTAAAACGTTATTTGGAGATAATCTACGGTTACCTGGAGATCTAAAGTTTGGGGCTGTACCATCATCGGCTTTATGTGGACAAGATTACGTAGACCGAATGAAAGGGGAACTTAATGAGATTCATCAATTTGTACGGGAGAAAATACGGATGTTAAGTGACCGGATGAAGGCTCGATATGACATACGAGCAAATAACCAGGGCTTCCAGGAAGGGCAATTAGTATGGCTTCACAACCCGCAACGGAAAAAGGGATTATCACCGAAGCTGCAACCAGCATGGGAAGGACCTTATATTGTCATCACAAGGATGAACGACGTGGTTTATCGGATACGGAAGGGACATCGAGGTAAACCAAAGGTGGTGCATTTGGAGAGGCTGGCCCTATACAGAGGAGGTGATTTGGGTCCTGTTCGGGACGAAGAGGCTTAGGTGAGGGGTAGTGTGACGGTGACACCTAGTGTGTAATAGAATAAGTAAAACTAATAGCTCAATGTTTACTGTACTAAATGGAATTTTCCATGATAAAAATTGTTACGTAATGTTTCTACGCTATTCCAACTGGAAAAGTCGTGAACTTTCGAGAAGCTTGGTTTGTGTATATAAAAAGACGAACAAGATCGAATTGGATTATTAGTATTTGGAACGCGATAGAGTAAACTTGTAAGATTATCAGTAATATTTGGTACGCGATAGTATAAAGATTAAAAGGAATTAAAAAGTGATTTAAAAAGTGTTGTAGTGCGATAAATAAAGTAAAAGTGATCAGTAAAATTTAAGAATAATTTATATAAAGTGATTTTGTGAATTTTTATTGATAAACTGTGTTGTAATAAATTTTGTGAAATAAATAAATTCGTTGGTGATAAATTGAATTGAGTTTGTATTATTCACAATCCAGTGATACGAACCTTGATTGACAAGGTAAAAACGTAACAATATTAAGGAAAAACAAATATTTAAGCACAACTTTAATCCTCTTAATCTTCATCATTATTTTAGATGATGTGAAGTAGTGCAAAAATTTGATTATCTTGCCTCTTATATGTAGGGCTGATCTATATATAATTTGGAAAGAAAGTTTGACTTTTTCTTGATTGCGATCGTACTTATTTGTGTGACAGTTTCCACAATTTTGGTTGTATTTCCTTATCAATTTTGTCATTTGTGCGAAATAGTATTTTCCAAAATTCTTTCTTTATCTCTCCAATTCCAATGGGCCATTTTGTGATCCTCTGTTATATCTATAAATTGGTTTTCCTCATTATTGTTATCCTGCACGATTCTTTGTGGTAAGCGGATTTTGAATCCAGCCTAGTGTTCTGCGAATATCTTCTGTAAAATTTAGATAGGTCGGTTTGAAATCTTCACTTAATTAATTTTAGTCGGATTGAGCTTTCCTTTTAAGGCGTTGCTCCAAGCAAAACGGAAATCCGGCATATCGAACCGTTAAATCCTATTTTGGCCAAAAATGCTTCTGCAATATGAAAATTATTGACAAGTGGTTCTAATCTATAAGTTCTACCCTATTCTTAGAAAATTTTATTAAATTTGATTTAATTTCGTTCAAGAAAACCCGGTTTTACATTTTGCCGACCGTCAAGCTAAAATTTGTCCGTCAAAGTATTAAAATGGAATTTTTAGAATGAAATAAAATAAAATTTAATAAAATTTACTAAGAACAAGGTCGAACTTATTGATTTGAACTACTACTTGAAATTTTGATATTGTTTAATGTAATGATTCTGGCAAAAATTGGATTTGGCGGTATGAAACGCCGGTTGCACGGCCAATGCCTTTAGGATCTGCGTCAGATTTTCTTGTGCTATTTGTTATAGGCTAATAAAATATTTGTGGTAATTTACTGTCTTTATTTCTCAAGATAATGAGTTGAACTCTAAATACATTTATGCGTGTCTCACAGTATGAAATTGGGTTTACGCCGTCTTGGTCTGTTGAATGTATGGTTAGCACATAATTCTAGTTAAACCGTCCTTAACCTTGATGGTGCAACCCTGCAGGTTTGTATACTAACTAGCTCATAATTAAATTCTTCTAGTGGTGCTTTTCACTTTAATAGTTTCGAGTTATAATTTCTGTTGTTTAAAGAAAATATTAATGGTTGATGTTTGGTAAGTTGTTTAATGCCCATATGAAGATCAGTATATCTCCTTTTTATTAACAGCAAAATTTCTTTCTTTTATTTATTTTTCTATTAGTGTTGCGCTTTAACCATACTGTATCAGACGCATCTGTTGTTAATATGAATGGATTCTCGACGTTCGGAAAGATGAGCGTTTCGATAAGCCTATTTTGGTGAAATCGGTTATGAAGAAACACCTATAGTAAGAGGCGAGTTCGAGAAAAGATTTCAACTCCGTTTAATTCTCAGTGGCTCTTGTGGTTCTGAATAGCTTTTTTAGATCAGGTATAATCTCTTGATTGGAATACGCAAGGAATTCTGTTTCATTTTTTAAAAACTATGTTTATTCGATTTCTGATGGGTGTCTTTTAACTACATTACATCCGACTTACATCCGCGTCTCTTGTTTCTAAATCATTTACTGGTCCGAATAGTATTTTAAATTTTGAGAGGATTATTTGTAGTTACTTCGGTCTAAAAAGACCGATGTGTTGAAATCCTGTTAAAAATAAAGAAAAATTTGGTTGTTCCAAAACCATTTTTCTCCACGTTTTGAAAGCCCTTGAGTCTGAAAAAGCAAAAAAACAAACATCCGTCCGCCTGTCTGGATGTCTGTACCTGGATGCCTGTATCGTATCTCGAGAACGGCTTATACGATTTGGACTTTTTTTCGCCAATCTGTTTCTATGATTAAGCCGGAAATTCGAAACGTTTTGAAACTGTACGTCAAGAGGGTGAGGTACCTGCCATATGAATTGAACCGAAACACCTGGTTATATAAAAATATTTACAAATTTTTAATATATCCTTGTTAGATTATTGAATTGGGCATTGAATTTGGGGTTGATTTAAAGGTCAAATTAGGGGTCAATTTGTGGGTTGAGTTGAAGTTGAGTTAGAGTTGAGTTGGGGTTGGATAGGACATAGTGAGTTGTGTACCAATTTTTAATATATGCTGGTTTGAAGATTGAGTTTGGCATAAAGTTTGCGGTTGAGTAGAGAGTTAAGTTGGGTTCCGTTTGCGAGTTAAATTAGGATTGCGTTGCGGTTTGGCTGCAGTTCGATTAGGGTTCAGTGAGCAGTTGAGCAATCTATATACATGGAAACCTCACTGCAACGGAAATCGACGGGACCAAAAGTTCCCGTTGTAGTGAGTTAAACCCAGGATTTCCGATTTTTTTTATAAATTTTTTGATGTAATCCAGTATGTCCAATGGAAATGGGATTCTAAAATGATTTGTAGATAAAGTTATGGAATATGGCCAATTAGGATGGAACTTGGCTATTTCCCTAAGGATTTGAGTGAAATTTGACATCTGCCATGGAAATGGGATTCTAAAGTGATTTTTGGATAAAGTTCTGGAATATCAATGGTACGATGGATGGTATGATGGTTTCTATATAAGAATTGTGTGATGGTGATATGTTGATGATGATGGTATGATGGTATAATGGTATGGTGGTATGATGGTTTGATGGTATGATGGTCATGGTATGATGGTATGATTGTATCTTGGTATGATGGCATGAAATGAGCAGATGGTTGAGATTTGGATTGGGCTAAGTTGAGTTAGGATTTAGTTAGCATGCATTGGGTTTGTGAGTTATTTAGTCGCTAGCGTATACCCAGTTTAGGTTTTTTTTTACATATTGGAAGGGTTCGGTGTTACTAATTAATTTTTGAAATTCCGTTTGTGGATCATAATTACGCTGAAGTTTAGATTTTCAAAATCCAGGCGCGAATGGTAGGCTTCTGGGAGAGTTTGTGGTTGTAGGATAATCAACATCTTGGAGAATTGCTATTTAATCCTCTAACGAATGCATCTTATGCTCGATTTTTGTATGTTTCGATGAGTACTTCGATAGTATCAGTAAAGTATTCTTCCATTTTAATCTTATAAAGAAACTGATGATTTATTTTTGCACAAAATTCATCTATACAAATGAGAGCAGCATCAGCATGTTTTCTAATATATTCTTTACATTGTCTATCCACGAAATGTATTGAGTGCGATTGCCATCAAATGTCTATAATTGTTTCACGCAATCTGGAACCTTATTATTTGAGATTATCATTGGATTTTTGTTTCGTTTAATGTTCCTAATTTTTTTATTAATAATTTTTAGTTTAAACTTACGAACGTTAAAATTGTGAGGTTTATCAGACTACAAAGATAAATTAGCAATTGCTATCTTACATTACATATTGACACAGTTACTGAATTAATTAAGGTTAGAATAAAAATATTGAATTTGTAAGTTATTATAAAAACTCCTGCGTAAAACCAAATATAATATTGTCGATCTGCACAGTAACCACATCATACGGATTTTTTTTTTTTACTAATTATTTAAATAATTTGTCTGTTCAAAAGTAAGAACAGCATTCCTCGCATTTGATCCTTCAATTAATTTATTAGTTACATATGAACCGAAATAGGTAATAACATTATCTGATCTGTTCATCATTGATTTTCGTAGCTAGTAGTTGAACTTCAGATATATTGAAATTATCATCATGTGCTAAAATTTACATTGCTGTAAAAATGTTCGAGATCCCTGTCAAATCTACAATTAGCAGCTTTCCATTTTATGTCAGGAACTATTATTTTCATGTTCATGAGGAATTTTAGCGCACTGTCTCAAATTCTTGTGGTGATGAGCTACGATTGTTGCCGCCTTTGCTACGTACCAAGCTGAACAAATTTTCTAATAAATCTTCTTGTTGGTAAATTATCTTTATAGACCAATTATTGCATTTGTATTTTGCACAAACCCTTTAAAAGCATATACTATTTTTTGGTGTTTTCCTGGTTGTGCGGTAATTCTAATTGTGTCTACACAATCGTTATTATTGTGCTCAAGAAAACGATTGATGCGGAGCAAATTACTATAATCCGTATTAAAAAAATCAGATAAATCGTTAAATTTTTTAAGCGCAATAATAAGCGCAATAATAACGATTGTGTAGACAAAATTAGAATTACCGCTGAATCAATTTCATCGTTATCAAATTTACCTATATGTAATAGAACATTTATTGCTGACGCTACGGAGTTGCTAATTATTTGGGTTGCAAGGCAAACTCTCATTTTAGCAAAATTTGTGGGTTTGAAGTGATTTAAAGTCAGCTTTGTGCACAGTTTCACACTATGGGCTTTATCCAACTCAAAAATTTGTTTTACAAATTTCAAATCTACAGGGTGGCTGATGAATTTTGCTACATTAAGAAACTCAAATAATTTTTTTTTCAGTGTATGGAATTCATTTTTCTTTTATTCATGTTAAAGCTCATTCAATTTTATTAAATATAGCTTAATTAGTTTTAAAAATAATGGAATTTAAATACCCCCCCTGCTCGTTGATGCATGTGCGGCATCTTACCAAAAAGTTGTTCATTACTGCTTGGAGAGTTGAGACAGGAATAGCCGCAATTGTTTCTCGAATGGATTGCCTTAGTTCATTCAAATTTGTTGGTTTTGCTTTGTAGACTTCCTGTTTGCAATAACCCCACAAGAAAAAGTCAGGTGCAGTAAGGTCAGGCGACCTGGGTGGCCAACGGAATGTGGAGTTTCTGCTTATCAGTTTATTGGGAAATTTTCGTCGCAATTCTGTCATAACAGGTTGGGCTATGTGAGGAGCTGCACCATCTTGCTGAAACCACACAGAGTTGAAAGAAATTCTCCTTCGGCGTAATTCTGGATAGAAAAACTCTCTCAACATGCTCAAGTAACGGTCTCCAGTAACCGTAACGGTGTGACCGTTTTCTTCGAAGAAGTAGGGCCCGACAATGCAGCGTGATGAAACTGCACACCACACTGTGACACGAAGTGGATGCAATTCCGTCTCATGGAGTAACTGTGGGTTGGAAGCACTCCATATTCGACAATTTTGTTTGTTTATGTTGCCGTTTAAATCGAAATGGGCCTCGTCAGACATGAAAAGACAGTTCAACATGTTTCCATCCTCTTCCACCATTTGAAGCATCTTCTGGCAAAATTCCAAGCGAATCGGCAAGTCTGCAGCGTTCAGTTTGTTGGCCAATTGAATTTTATATGGGAATAAGTCCAAATCTTTGTGCATAATTGACTGTAATGACTGTCTGCTTATACCCATTTGAGCAGATAAGCTTCTTGTCGAAACACGTGGATTGTTTTGTATGGCAGCAGCTACAGCAGCGATTGTTTCCTCCGTTCGAACTGAAGGGTTTCGATAGTAAGGTCTTCTGTTGACTGTCCCATGCTCGGCAAAATTGTTTACAAGTCTCATTATGGTCCATCTGCTCGGAGGATTGCCGCCAAACGTGCGCCTGTACTCTCTTTGAACCGAAACTACGGACTCCAGAGCGTGATAGCGGCGAACAATCCAAATTCTTGTTTCAGTGTCCCAGTTATCCATTTTTGTTAAATGTAAAAGTCAATCTGCAAAATAAAAAAAAAAATTAACTAGATTCATTGAATAGAAAAAAAGTTATTCAATTTTTTTTTGGTAGCGGCTTTCATCAGCCACCCTGTACGATACCACTAGAGGTTTCCAGTATATTAACAATAAATATATTTGTCACTGATTTGATCAAATGTGGTGAATACTGAAAATTAAAAATTTTGAATTCCTTAAAAACAAATAAGGCTTTTAGGGATCTATATTTAAAGCACGATACAGGGCACGGTTGTTTGAACCCTGATCATACACTAAAGCACGAATTCGGATATTATTTTCAGAACATTTTTCTAAAATTCGTTTTATTTGAATTTCGAGTAATTTACCTTTAAAGGCCGAATTTGATAAGACGTGTCCAACAGCAAAATTCCAAGACATGAGAAGGCCCCTAATTAAGAAAACGCAAACTGCTTTACAAACTTCTTTAGTCCGTACAAACACCGTCTATGCAATCCATCGGGCTATTGTACTCGAGGGAAGGTTTTATATGTATTTATTTTCTAGTCTAGATTTAATTTTGGAGAAACTTTCTATTCTTAGAAGGTAAGCGGAATCCTAAATCTTTTAAATAATTATAAAAGGAAGGTGCTTTAAAATAAAGAGCTAGTACAATTTCGTGCTCTTGGTTGGAATATTTTTGTTTTACCGACTTGTGTCAATTTCTTTGACGTGTGTAAAACGATCAATATGACTTATTATTTTGGTATCGTTAGATACATTTCTAGAAATAATATTGGTTTTATTTTTAATGTATGCCATACGTTTCTCATGTGCAATGGCATTCCGTTTGATTTTCCAGGGATGGATAACGTTATATAACGTTACCCGAATAAAGTTAAAAAACGCTAAAATTGCGAAGTTTTTCAAGAAAAGTTAACCAAACCCATTACGTTATGTTATAACGTAACCGTAACAGATAACTTTATAAAATTTAGAAATAACCAAATAAAATGTTTTTGTTACTTTCTCATGGGTCGCGTATATCCACCTGACCAACACATGAATGAGATAAATATATGTATATACATAGATTGTTAATAGCTAATTAAAAATAATAATAATAATTTCGGTGACACGAAATTATACAATTATCAACTATATTTTAACTGCTTATGCATTGTAAAAGAAAACCAAATAAAAAATGCACGAATAAATTAATAAATTTGAAACCAGGGTTTCGAACCCGCAAAATTTTGGGTTCGGGTTCGGGTTCAGGTTCAAAGCCAGAAAATAATTGGGTTCGGGTTCAGGTTCGGGTTCGGGTTCGGGTTAACAAAAAAATAAAACTTCACAGATATTTAAAAAAATCTATATATCGTCACCTCAGTATTTAAGCGCCACAAACGCATTCTGATCATTTTGAAGTTAGGTTTGCCATTATCTAATGTGACGGTCCTAACTGCAAATTGACTAAAACTCATCTGTGTCACTCAAACACTGGACTGACGAAGTAGTATAATAACTACGTTGGAAACTGGGTTGACGATACAGTCTACATTTTTACGTAGAATGGCAGTTCTCACTCCAAAATTACAAAAATGCGTTTGTATCACTTAAATACTGAGATGACGATATTTATTTATTTCATTAAAAACATTTCGTTTAGTTTGACGAATAGGATATATCTAAATGATTCTTCTTGAAGGTGTACCCTTTGTGGTGTTAAAATAAACTTTAAAGCCGAAAATGCCCATTCTACACTGACTTTCGTTATAGGAATCGCTAACAAAACTTTTTCAGCTTCGTATAAAAGTGGAATTTCAATTTTATGGTTTTCCCACTATTCTATAATATTTTTTTCCTTGTGGAACCGTGAAAATGATTCATAAACTGTAAACTCCTGCTATACGTTTAGTTCAAAGTTAGTCCAGCTGCCTATATTGTTGGATTATGATAAATAATATACAGTGGAATTCAGTCAAGACGAAAACGGATAACACGAAATATCAGATAACAAGAACATTCTTTTGTTCCCAGTTCCACTGTTTCTTCATATTATTTTCGCTTAACACGAAATTCTGAAAACACGAAATATTTTGTTGTTCCCCTCGATTTTGTGTTATCCGACCTCCACTGTATATAATATGCGATTTTTTTTTTGTCAACCCGGAACCCGGTTGAATCGAACCCGCGAAATGTTGGGTTCGGGTTCAGGTTCAGGTTCGAAAAAAATACTAAAAATCTTTGAACCGGAGCGGGTTCGAGGTTAGGGTTCGGGTTCGGTTCGAAACCCTGTTTGAAACTATTAAATGTGATCGAAAAATACACGAAATCAAATATTTTTATTTTTTATATTTTGCTAAATTTCGATATATTTTTAACTCCTGGTAGCATTATTTAACACTGGAACTGCCGATCGGTCAAAATTACGGATTATACATTTATTGAATGCACTTTATTTCCTCATCCTTGAATCTTTATTTTGACTGATCGTTAGTGACAGTGTTAAAACCTTACTAAAGAAAAGGTTAAAAATATATTTAACTTTAGATAACGTTATTTGTTCTATAACGTTAAAAACATTATTTAATGCTAAATAACGTTATATAACGTAACGTTTCACATGATTTAAGGTTAAATAACGTTATAACGTAATCAAAAAAAATTTGGGAATTTTTTCCAATAACGTAACGAAATCTTAAGGTTTTCCGATCCCTGGATTTTACATACTGCATTTTTTAAACTAAAATATTTTTTCCACCAGTAATGAGCCTTCTGTTTTTCCAACATACGATTATTGCACAAAATTTGAGGAACGTCCTCAGAATCTCTTTTAGGAAATAATTTGTGTTTTGGAGTCCTTAGCAATTCTATCTCATTAAATTCATTTAATTTTCTCTCTATTTATCATCAAACGTCTTTGGATAACATTTTATTGCTGATCTTGGGCTCGGCCAAGTAGTTTTATTTGCAAATGTCATCATTTCCAAAGTATCAACTGCGGGATATTTACGTTTTTTACAGTATGATTTTTTTTTTTATTGGGAACAGCTGCTAAGTTGGCAAGCGATTGGTCAGTTTCGCTGCAAATTTTCTCATTTGGCAAGAATAATTTGGGTATTGCTTTTTATTGTTAAAATATAAAGTATTAAATTCGCCAAAACACTCTCTTTTAAAATGTTTATGGCAAATATAGAACTCACCGTGTCCGAGTTCTAATTCTAATATTTTGTTCCATAGATAAAATAGATCTGTTCCACATTTTGGGTACACAGAAAATGATTCCAGTAAAGCTTGGATGGTGTTGATGAACCACAACTTGGAACTACACATTTTCAATTTTTTGAAATTTTAAAATCCAATATCTAAAAGAGAATTGTTATCGGTAAAACATTCATAAAGTCAATAGATAACAATTGTATAATAATATAATCCAGCAAAGAATCGAAGTCGAACTCACCGAGTTCACAAATATTTTTAATTTTATGATCTTCAGTGGTCACATTTACTGCATTGAATTTGGAGTTTTTTTGCATTGTTTATTACCTTAGGAGCGGTTTTGCGATATAGTACAATTTTAGAATGCTAGCCTTAGATAATACTAAATGAATCAATAGTTCAATTTTTTACAGTACCATTAGAGCAGGAAATTTAGCAAAATGAATAAATATATTTTGACTTGTGAAGAAAAGAATCTCTACAGGTCAAAATATTTATTCATTTTGGTAAACTTCCTGCTCTAATGGTACTCTAAAAATATTTATTTATACATTAGAAAGAAAACAATGTGTGTGTATTATCTATTATTTGGTTTGAATTTTGTTTACTAGTGGTGTATTATGAGTGTGTTTAGTGGTAGCTAATACAGAAAGGATGAAACATATGGACGACTGACAATAAACATAAGAGAGTATAAGTAAATATATATTTTCTTTCCTAGTGTTCAATCGGGCAAAAATGATAAAAAATATCATGATATTTTTTATCACGTTTGGCATTAAACGCACTCATTTATCACACAAAAAAACCAACTTTTTTCTTGGTTTTTTGGGTTCCTGCTGTCAATTTTGAATTTATTCTCTTTATGATATTTTCGGTAATTAAATTAAATTAAATTTGCTTTTTTAAGATATTTATATGGTATTTACACCGTCACCTATTTATTTAAACATAAATAATCATTTATGTTTCGTAGTTTTGTCTGAGAACACAAACACAACGAAACACAAACTAAAATTATTTGTGTCTCCAATATTTGGATAAAACCCAAATAGTTTCAATATCAAAATAATTTATAGAAAAAAATAATTAAAAAATATATACATTTAATTAAAAATCTGGCGACAGAACGAGTTTGTTAAATTTTACAAAGCGATTTAAAATTAAATGTAACATTTAAAATCAATTTATCATTTTTTATCAAGTTTGGTTGTTCAATCGGGTTTGACGTACAGTATTACGGAATGAAGTTAGGGTGGGATAAAATATCATGATATTCTTTATCATTTTTGCCCGATTGAACACGACCTTTATGTGGTTGTAGATTAGTACAGTAGTACGATTACAATGTTCTGTCTAATATTGTTTTTGCTACCTATGTTGAGTTACACAAATCAATCGTTTCCCTCCAGACCAGGTGTATCATAAACGTACGGTTTACGAAGACTTTGCTATACTAAGGTGTTCGTAAACGTTACACTAAAACGGTACGAATATAGTACGTAATGTGTACTTTTGTCACATGAGAAGTGAAACAAATTTGCGAAGACTTGTGTATGTATTAGCATGTATAAAAGTGTTCATAATGTGTACGCTTAAACGTAATGTTTACGAACTGCTTAAGCGTAACATTGACGAACGGTTTAGTGCGAATTGCCCCATTTAATTAGAATAAAACAATTTTTTTAAATCAATCTTATCTTTTATTTGTATTTTTCTTCAAATAAGCCGCAACACAAGACACAACGTGCCAAATTTGTTAATTAATCCTTTTCTGTAATGAAATAAAATGTTTCAATCATAGATGAAGTACTTCGAGTATTATTTAAATACCTTTCAAAATATTCATTATAATGATTTTTATTTGATATTATGAATATTGTGCTGCTCTTGAATGCTACGAAAAACTAACAATAATTACCAGAAGTTTTTATATTTTCACAATACGAAAACTTTAATTTAATTTGTACAAAAAAAAAATTGAAACTAAAACAAAGCCGCAAGATATAATTGACAGCACTGTGTATAGAGAATGTAAATGTAGCAGTGTATTATAAAAAAAGCGTTCGTAAACTGTTCGTACGCTGTACATTTGTGCTGTATACATTTTTGCGCCGGGAGGGTTGTTACCAAAATTGGAAATGTATATACATATGTACCAGAGGGTACAAACAATTGAGTAAGATATAGAAAGAATACATTGTTATGTTATATATAAGGACATAATTCGTATTAGCTATATTATTATTGTGTGTTGTTTTAAGTTCATAAGAAACAAAACAAAACTTAATAACTGAGTTAAAATTTTGAATATATTTATATTTATATTTATTAAAGAGATCAAATTTCTGAATTATTGATTAGGTGAAGGTTTTTGGTGGCGGCGATCTCTTCAATTGATGAATGATGCTAATTGGATTTTTATTTAGGTAGTCTAATATTTTATAAGTTTTATTTTTGAGTTGCGAAAACGACTAAGTTGAAGCAAATCATTTGAATATGTACACTATCAGACATAAATATTTGGATGACGTCCGGGATTGATCACTGGAGCTGATTTTGGGGTAGATGATTTTGCTACTCGTGCAAATTACCGCTCAGTCGGCTTAGTTAAAGTCGTGGGCATCTACAACCTTGCTTATTTGTGTTGATCTGGTTTCAATAAATTTCTTTTTATGAAACTGATGCTACCGTTTGATTTTACAGATTGTTGGGATTTATTTTGATAAGTTTCTTGTCGTTGCAATGCTTGTATTATTAATTTTTAACGCTTTCATCTTTTTCTTTGGAGAGGCTCACTTTTCAGTTCCTAAATTAAATTTTTGAATATATAGTTACAAATTTTTGTTCTAAAATATCAAAAATATCTTCTGCTATACTTAATCACTTTATTGGTATTTAATTGTAATTTATATTAATGTTGCTATTTCGTTAAATATTTATGTATATAGATTGAAATACTATATTATACTAATTGAATGAATAGCATCGTACGTTATCTAGGATAAGGGAAATGCCCTTTTATATGATATTGTAAACTACATTGCATTGCAAAAATATTTGAGGTACTGATAAAAATATTTCAACACTAATTGTCAGTTTAATTTAATTTAATTATATCAAAGTGTCATAGTTTGTTCGGGTATTTTTGTCTGATGGTCTAGTTGATATTAAGTATATTTAATTATATATAATTGTTAGATCGTCTCCAAGCTACAGAAATATTGGTGAATTCTCGCTCAACATCCAGAAACTCCAAGCAGCAGTTATGTAATGCAGAAAATGTATTGTTCTTGTGATATCTATTTTATTTTATTTATCACTAACTAATTTATATAAGTTAATTTCTATTAATTATGTAGTAAAGCAATTTAATTTTCAGTGATACCTGGGAAACTCTAATTGTGTTTTATTAGTAAATATCATATATAGGTACATGTAGTACTTAACTAAATTATTGATATTCTAGACTTTTTTGCGTGTTATTATGATCAATGTTTAAATTATATTATATACTTTTATAAATAAATAATTAAGTTCAACATTATTAATTTCCATTTTCTAGTTTTGTAGGAAATTGCCGATTAGTTTAAATTTAATAGTATGGTTAAATATATATTTTCAACTTTTTATTTTTAAATCTAGTTGCAGTAGGTAAACAATTAATTAACTATTTACAGGAGAATGGTAACTAATGGAACAAGTGCTGTGAATTTAAATTATAACTTAATAATTTAAAATATTTAAACATTCTTTTGGAATTTTAGCTTAGAAGTGGGAGAGTTTACATCGGAAATTTCATAAAATGTTAATTTTTGTAATTCTTCTATGTAATATATTGTGTTTTGCTCATTAATATATAATAATTAATTTAGATTAAAAATATTTAAAGGTTTCTCTTCCTTAATTTTCTAATAAAAAATTCAATTTTCAGAATATAACATAGTTCCAGAATCAATCTTTAATATGGAGACTAAATTAATCCTGAAATTCAGAATTAGCTTTGATATTATGATGATTTATTAATTAAAATTAGTTTGCAGATTTGCCTGGGAAATTATATATTGATTTTATTTGTTCATTTTAGATATACTACTTATATGTAGTACTAACTGAATTATTGATAATTTTAGGCTGTTGTGGTGCTGTAACATTATCATTTTTAAATTATTTATTATAAATTTTATAAAATAATTGAATTTTTAATTATTTATTCTCTTTTTCTTGATTGGTAGGAAATTTCTGACTAGTTTTAAGTAAAATTTTATGTTTAAAATAGTTGTTAACGTTTATTTTAATTCATGTTGCAGTACGTAATAATTAATTAATTAGATATAGAAGGACCACGAAAAATGAAATAAGCGCGGTTTTTGTAATCTTAGCTTAGTAATTTTAAATTTTTCTTAATTATTTTATCAGGTAAATTAATGAACGGCGGACAGGGGAAATTACAACATTAATAATGTTAAGTCCCGATTTAAATTTAGGGAGTCTTGAGTATCCGGCCCTGGATTTCAGAGAAATGATCATCTAATAATATAGTTAGATTTTGCTAATCTATTTATTATATATTGTACTAATAATTTACTAACTATCGATCACTTTGGTCTCTGTAACCGGGTCGTATCTGGCCCAACTAATAATCCTATCCTATCCTTCGGTTTTGTTATATTTATATGGGTGTACTTTGTGTGCCCGGAAGTCCGGGAGATCCTGCTATAATGCTTGGCCGTACACTCTCAATCAATCAATAAAATGTTAATTTTTTGTAATGTGTAATATATTCTGTTTTGTCCATTAATATATTTTAATTAATTTAGTTTTAAAATACTTAAAGGGATCTCTTTTTTAATTTACTAATAAATAATCCAATTTTCAGAATCAACGTAGTTCTAGAATTAATCATTATTATAGGGATCAAAATTAATCCCGAATTTCAAATTTAAATTTTAGTTTGAACCAACCCTCCAGGATTAATAAGTAGTGAATAAGCTGTAGTTTAGAAATTGTGTTGTCCTGTGCTAACTATTTTTACTATATAATTAGTTTACTAACAATTTACTCTTATCCTTCGGTTGGGGATGGATAAATGGGTGTACGATGTGTGCTGGGGAATACTGAAGATCCTGTTATAATAATTATTCATTTAAGTAAAATTGGTTATTATGATGTTTATTAATTAAACTTAGTTTTTAGAGTCGTCTGAGAATTTGTATGTTAATTTTATTTGTTGATTCTTAATATACTTATAGTACCTAATTGATTTATTGAATTATTAATAAATCTAGGTATTGTGGTGATGTAATATTATCATGTTAATCATTTTATATAAATTTTATAAAATATTGAATTCATAATTATATATTTTCTTTTCTTAATCGGTAGGAAATTGATGATTAGTTTTAAGTAAAATTTTATGTTTAAACGGTTTAATGTTTATCTAATTCTTGTTGCAGTAAGTAATAATTTTTAATTGGATATAAAAGGACCATTAATATTGAAATAAGCGGTGTTATTTTAAATTTTTATTAATTATTTTATCAGGTAAATTAATGAAAGACGGACAAGAATGAAATTACAACATTAATAATTAATATTTTTTTAAGCCCTGTTTTAGATTTAAGATTTAGGGAGTCCTGAGTATCCGGCCCTGAATTCCAGAGAAATAATCATCTAATAATGTAGTTGGATTGTGCTGTCTTGTGCTAACCTATTTATTATGTATTGTACTAATAATTTACTAACTATCGATCGCATTGGTGTCTGTAACCGGGTCGAGTCTGTCCCAACTAATAATCCTATCCTATCCTTCGGTTTTGTTATGTGTAAACGGGTGTACGGTGTGTGCCCGGGAGTCCGGGAGACTTGCTATAATGCTTGGCCGTGCACTCACAATCAATCAATCAATCAATCAATACATTAGAAAGAAAACAATGTAACTTTATTTGAATTTGGATTATTTATCGGTGAAACCACACCACCAGGTCGGCAATATTGTATTTGGTAAAACCCAACTCTTTTTATAGGTGTTGAATTTGATTATAATGTTTGAAATAAAGCTTGCCTAAGAGAGAAGCATTTTTTCCATGAGAGGAAATACGATGGATCAAAAAAAATTTTACGGATCTTCATATGCAAGGCTAGGAGACAATTCAAGGAGCCATCAAATAGGTGGATCTACAGAAAATTTTAGTTTTTCGGAATTTTTCTGCGGATATTTATTTTATACTCGTAAAATGCTAACGTGCGGACCAGATATATTGATTACTACAATGGATTTGTAACTTTGGACTTCCTCCTTGCTTGGGCCATGATTTGTTCTAGGGTAAATTTCCAAATTACTTAATGCTAATTATAAAATATTTTGTTTCAAATTTATATGTTTCTTTCGATGGTATGAGTCTGGAATATTTGCAAAAAAAATTTAAATTACGTTTAAATTTTTAAAAATTTTGAAAAAATATCCAAAAAAGCTCCTGGAAAATGTAATGAAGTTAGGCATATTTCAATTCTGATGCCGCTAATTATTCTATAGGTGAAATTGCAAATCCCGAGTGCAGCGAATGGAAATATCAAAGTACCATGATAGAGGTTCAGCTAGTTTGTTCTCCCACTGTATCTCAAACTGGTATATACTTATTACCACATTATGTACCCTTATTATATTTTGATCACAGAAAAGATTGACTTCCCAATGAAAAATGAAAGACAAAACATCCCTTTAATTATCATTATCCTGAGCTAATCAGAAAATTCGGATAACTAAACAATTTATGGACATTACCATTTGAGCAAACACATCAAATTTTTTAAAAATAAAATTTCAAAAATATAAAGAAGACCCTCCATGAAGACCGGTGTAACTCTTTTGTAATTTGTGTCTGATCATTATACAAATAAATCAATAAATGTCAATATTTCTAGCGAATATACAGTTGTAACTACTAACTAACATCATTACTTATTTTAACACAATTTATAAAGGAAACGACGCTATACTACCCAATAAACAATTCGTTTGGTAAAGGACTATTTTATGGAATATTGGTGAAAATGTGGTAATCCGAAAATTTAATTTTATATAACAATTATAAGGCGAACCAATCTTATCAATTAGTTAATTTAGAAAAAATTTTAAATATAAAACCAATCAACATTTTCAGATTCAACAATATCATTTTCTATTTGCCAATTTGTAAGCATACATTCTAAAATAAATTTCATCACGATACCAATCAATTACGCCAGTAACATTTAATTTTACAATACTAAATGTTTAATTAAACAGTCAATAAGATATAAATCAAGAAAATAATAATATACCATTAAAACATGAAATGGACTGAAGAAATATTTGTTTAACGTATGTAGTAGCGATAGAAAAGTTCGCAACCTGTTTATGAGTTCCACAATAATCGAAATTTAATTAATTTATACATAAGTGTATACTGCTAAAATGATGTTCTATTTCATAAACAATTATTTTAGTTTGTACATACTTAGCTTCAACTTACAGTATCCAGTCAAAGTTGGTGCTAGAAGATAATGGATTCGACATATGCAAAAATGGTTTTGCATTACATCATCAAAAGTAATATTCAATAATACTGACGAAGAGCTCGACACAAACATTTCAGATGATACTTTTTCGAATGTAATCGTCATCTAATACGAAATCAGAATGTCGAAAACTATTTTCAAGTTTTCCAATACCGTGGCATAAAATGCCTTGGCATATATTGGAGATGCTTAACAACAAATTGAAGTTGGGAAAGCTACTTAATGTGGTAGCAAACACTATGGTGGATAAACTTCGGGGTTTTTCATTCTACGTACTCATGAGCGTACTATTTCGAGCGGTAGTACAAAAAGCCGCCGAACTCTATGGTTCTATTATCGAAAAAAAAATTAGCAATGAAACCATTAGCACTAATAACGAAAATGTGAAATCGAAATAATTCATTAAATACAGAGCCAAAACGAAGTGTAAATAGAGGTTTGAGTATTAATATAAAAGAAAACGAATATTTAATGAGCCACGTGTAACAATACGCAACCAAGTGATCAAACTGTCAATTCTGATTCCGTAATTAAATATAAAAAAGCCTTCTTTAAATTTTTACACAAAAAAGAGACGATCACGAGAAATGAACAGAATACTGTTGAAAATTATGTAACTCAATGTTTCCTTCCAATAAGATTATTTTGTAAAAACACGAAAGGTGTACCAGAGATTGTCGATATTATCAACGAGTGGCTTCTATTTTGACAAATTAGTCTTGAAACAGCATTTTCAAATACTAATGGAGATTGATGTACAACGAAATTCACAGAATTTTGGGGACCCTAAATATGTGCCCTGTGTTCAGTTACAAGACGGAATTTATGTCCATATAGGTAACCTTTCACTATAAAATAAATTATTAAGAACTAATTTATCATTAATTTCCCACCACCAACTTAAAAATAAGCAATACAAATGAAAAGTGCACTAAAACTAAAGTGAAATCACACAAATATAGTGAAATTTATATTGGGTATTTTAGCACTACACAATCGGATAATTGATTCTGATGAATGGATAAATCGGTTGTATCCACTTGAGATCAGCAACCTGCGTTGACGGCTGTGTTGTTTAGGTGATAATGTGTGGTCCAGTGTTGTGCAATTACGCGTAAAAAATAATTGTTTACATACATTACGTAAACAATTGTAAAATACTGTAAAAATTGTAATTAATGTAAAATATTGTAATAAATGTAAAAAATATTAAAAGTGATGCCATCTAAAAGAATTAAGAAATACTAGTACCACTCACATACTCAAACCTCTCTAAAAAATTTCAATCGATTTTAACGAAAATTATAATCAAAATAAAATAAAATTGCAAAATTTATTATTTCTTTAATAGAAATATGCACATAAAATCATTGATTAATGATTTGATTAGTTAATTATGCTTTACCAGATAATAATTTTGGTAGTAGGTAGGTATATATTCACTAGAATTTATCGCAATGCCATCTGTGGTTAGTTTTAGCAAATAAATCAAAAAATATTTTTAAGAGTGCAATTGCTGTTTACTAAACCCGCCGCAATTTTTGTGAATATTGACAGAAATTCGCCCGCTTCTGCTCAAAAGTATTTCGGATAATGAAAATTATTTCACAGAAATACGGGCATTATATTATGTTGGCCGCATGACATAACGATCTTGTGTAATTGTACGATTGCAATTGATTCGTACATTTTTGCTTGATTTAACCGGATACATGATTTCCTAGAATCATTAAACTGCATAAAATACATAATCATTATTACTGACACTCTAACAGTGACAGTAAATAAGAAATGATGTAGCAGTGATAATATGGATGAAAGTGATTGTGATTGGAATTGGTATTACCTATTGTACATGAATAAAAATATTGTGCCGAAAGAGAATTTAAATCGGAAGGATCATACTCCCAAAAAGAATCCACAAATAGCGTGTGCCGAATTTCAATATTATAACGTATCCCGTTCCGATTATACGGCTGGCTATATATTCCCGTAGTGTTTAGTATGAGAAAATAAACGTTTCTTCTACAACTTTTCTTCTACAACGCGATACGTTATAATATTGAAATTCGGTACACGCTATTTGTGGGGTAATATAAACTTGCATACTAAATTTCACTTCAATCGGTTAAGAAACACGGGAAGTTGTAGAAGAAACGTTTATTTTCTCAAACTAAACACTACGGGAATATATAGACAGCCGTATAATCGGAACGAAATACGTTATAATATTGAAATTTGGTAGACGCTATTTGTGGGCCAATATAAACTTGCATACTAAATTTCACTTCAATCGGTTAAGAAACACGGGAAGTTGTAGAAGAAACGTTTATTTTCTCATACTAAACACTACGGGAATATATAGCCAGCCGTATAATCGGAACGGCATACGTTATTAATATTGAAATTCGGTACACGCTATTTGTGACCGAATTAATTTGTACGATTTCATTCAAAGAACCGTACCAAAACCAACTGATCACCACAGTTATGATTGCATTTCGCTGCCCCTGCCATGATATTATTGTAACAAAGTTGAGCCTTGATAAAGAATGATGCGTGATCATATTAAATTACTTATCGTTTTCGAGAACGTAGCTGTTAGAATACCAATTGCAAAATGGTGGCCATATATTTATAGGCATTAGGAATCGATTACTTCTGACAAGCTCGCTTGGACTTGGAGTAGTTGCCGTAATTAATACCAACTGTGAATGCTATAGATAGATAGTTTTAATATTTTACAAAATACATTTTTTTGACAATCTAACATAATTGCGGTGGTGAAAGTTAAAAGTAAAACATACACAGTCAAATTTTATAAATCAAATATTATGGTACCTACCTACGTATGAGATGGCGCAGAATAAATTATAATTATTTGAACCATGTATGTAAATAGAGAAATTACTTTTTTAATAACATTTTCGAATAGATACAATTTTAATACATAAAAAACAGAATAAATTATTCCGTTTTTTGTTAAATAAAATGCGTTTGGTCAGCATATTTTAAACATTTTATTTAAAACACATAGTACAATCTACATTCAAATTAATTTCAATAGATAGAGCTGTGAAATGGTTGTAATATCGACATAAAATTTTTTAATTCTGCTCTTTTCATTTAAATTTCGCACAGATGTCGCTCATTATTTACAATTTTTTACTTTGTAACGTAAAAAATTTCAGGTAAAAAATACAATTATTTAATTATGTAATTTACGTGCACAACACTGGTGTGGTCCAAATTTACCAAATTATCTCGAATAATCTATCAATGGATGCTAGATATAAGACTAGATTAGTCTACCTATATGACTAAACCAAAATAGTTAGACCTCAAGGCACGCACTGTCTCCTTAATGTTTTTGAACATATACTTACATGAACGATTCAAATAATCCACCAGGAACGCTAATTATAGCTTGTTAATTTGTAATGGCTAGGTATATTTTGCGGTATCCCGTTAAATATCGGTCGCAAACTTGTGGCACCTGATCTAGCCTTCTTACATTAATCTATTTTGGTTAATTGATTATTGTTTATCACAATATAAGATTTTGTAGGACAATATTTTTTTTGTCAACAATAAATTGTATATTTTTTAGTTTTAGTTTTTTAAAATGCACTAATTGATTTCTAAAATATATTTTATATGCACAATGGCAGAAGATTGGAAATCGAATGATAAAGTCCTAAAATCAACAACCAAACAAAACAATAAAGCGCGCCATAAATCAGGTTATAATTATTTTAGATGCATTGCTAATATAGATACTTTATGGTTCAATATAAAAAAAAATCAGGTTGGGGCGAAAGTACTACATGTTCGTAAGATCTATTATAGACTACATTTATTTCTTTGCATCTCGCCAAGATACGCTAGTTTCAGTATCAGTGATTTTGTTCATTTCTACTGTCGGAATATTACGTTCGAGAGGTTTTAGTAGTTTTAGTTAAGTAGTACCTTGCCGAGAATTTGAACGTTCTCTAAATTCATCACTTCGCTTTTTTAAGAAAACATTCTTTAATGTGATGACCATATTTCTTGCAAAAGCATGGAATAGACGAAACTGGATTGATTAATGCAATTTTTAGGTTTGGGGTTGGCATTGTAATGTGATTGCTGCTAGGATTTTAAACATTTATGTGGCCAGATCTAGGAACCTTATAAAATTCTTAATTTTTTCGATTATCAAACTTATCAATAGCAAATCTTGACGTTTCCTTAAACGTTGTCTCTTCTTCGGTTGTCCTATTGACTGACCCAGGAGAATTCGTAAATCGGCATGCTTTTACTATTAATTTCCAATACCTTATTTGCATGATTTCAATGCTATATTATAATTAAGCTTATTTATCGTTTTGACGTGTTCAGCACCTACTGAAGCAATGCAGTTCGCATATGTTTTAACATCCCCATTTACCCATTGTCAAAAAAAGGAAAGCTCTATTTGCAGATTCCCGTGGATCTGGTATCTGAAAATTCAGTTTGAAGGAGTGTTTTTGAAATTTGCCCTTGAATCGAGGGTTCTGTACTTAGATTAGATTACAAGCCTTACCATCAAGCTAAAGCTAAATTAATTCTAGAAATTAAACCTTCTGTTGTTCACATAGTGTTTTGTGAATAAATTCGCACGATAAAATAAATTTATGTAATTAATTATAGAATTTCCAGAAAGAAAAAAATGGGAAATAATCTCAGTACATTATTTCTTCTTTATTTACGAGGTTTTCTGTTAAATTCTCTGTAAGATCAGTGGGTTCTGTTTTTCCCAGGAAGTAACAACAACATTTGATCCAACATTCATTTTGGATTACAAATGGGGATCTAAAAATAGTTAAACTAGTCCAGAATATGATGAATGCAGTACGAGTATGAAGAAGCAGATTCAAAACGAAACGAGACAGAAGATTGAAATTTGGTGTTAATTTGTTTTACGCATTTTGGTGTCGTTTCATGAGACATGATCTGTCGATTTCGATATCTATTAACTGCATTATTCACCAGCAAAGGCAGCAACAATGTTGAATGTTTCTTGTGCATTACATAATATTTGTACAGCTTACTATGTTACATTTTCTGAGGAGATTGTAAACTGTGACGATGCTCCACATGGAGAAATTGCAGAAGTTGAGCTGGGACATTCAAACTACTCACTATCTGACGAAGCAAAACAAATTTGAAATCAAATAAGAGACATTTTATAAAATTCAAACCAAACCAACATGACATATATTTATATTCTGACTCTACTATAACATTGCAATGGATATCCAAACAACCAAAACTATTAAAACCGTTCGAACCAAACCGTGTTTCGGAAATAATGCTATCAACTAAACTGTGTCAATGGTATTTTGTGGCAACTGAAAATAATCCTGCCGATCATACTATTCGAGGAGTAAAGTCAGATGAATTTCTACGTAATTTAACATGGATCAATGGACCCGAATTTTTAAATATAAAACAGCTCCAACTTATTAAACCAACGGTTAATGTCAGTAATGCCCAAGAGCCCATAATTAATTTTGTCACTGTTCCACCAAATGTTATCATTATGAATACCTTAATTGCCAACTACTCAAAGTTCCGAACCATGTCACACATTTTGGCGAATATTCTTCGTTACAAAGCTAATCTATTATCGAGAAGGTCAAACCGAATAACTAGTAAAAATTTAACGTTAACGTTAACTATTTATCGCTTCGTACAACATAAAGCTTATTGTAAAGAAGTAAATTTACTATTAAATAACAAACCGTTACCAAATGATTCAAAAATTTTACTATTTCATCCGTATATTAATGACCAAGGCGTTCTTCGAGTGGGAGGATACTGGAAATATGCCACAATAAACCACGACACCAAACATCCGATAAAACTACCACACCATCAAAAATTGCATGCCGGACCTAGATTCCCAGAATGAAAACAAACCGTTCGCGTGGAGTGAAGCTGTACAAATCTAACATCATTTTTTTCGTCTGCTTGGCCACTAAAGCAACTTCTATCGAGGTAGCCATCGACATGAGTAGTGACACTTTTCTTGCGGCATTGAAAAGATTTTGTTTTGCGCAGTGAGAGGAGTACCAAACCATATCCATTGTGATAATGGCACCAACCTTGTAGGAGCTAAGGGCCAATTACAAGAATGTTACACACCATATCTCAACGATATCCAAGAGAAGAAAATCCAGGCTTGGTGTTCCGACCATCACATTAATTGGAATTTCATACCGCTAGCTACTCCAACGTTCGGCGGATTATGAAAGGCTGCCGTAAAGTCGTGTAAATATCACCTACGATGAGTCCTTGGAGAAACTCATTTTACATATGAGGAATTTTTAAAAATAATCCATGAAATCGAGGCTCTGCTAAACTCAAGGCCATTGGAAGAGATCCCAGATGATGAATGGAACCCCCTGTCTTTATCACATTTCCTTATTACCCAGCAGCCATTGACCATGTTGCCGGAGCCCAATATACAACCGATTAAAATATCCCACCTAAACCGATGGCAGTTGATTCAGCAGATAAAACAAGGATTTGAAGCAGTTTTATTAGTGGCACGAATGAGAATCACCAATTCACATCGGAAGATCTAGTACTCCTACCTAATTTTGACTCTATCGAGTCAACAGCGGCGGTATGTTCAAACTAATCGGATCATATCGCGTTGACCCAATCCGGTTGTGTAACTTACCTTAAAATATAATCTCTCCCTAAAATAAAGCATGGAAAATCTGGCATTCATCAGTCCACCTGAAATACAACATTAAACTTACCATTAATTCCTGTATTGTTTTATATCACCAAATCTAAAATCAAAATATGTAATTAATAATTAAGAAAATATGTAACATATAATTAAAAATACTTATTTTATTTGTAAACAAATTTCACCTTGACATTCCAAATGTCAGATGTACGTAAATTCTAGTGTGTATTTAATTTTGTAATACACTCTCAAAACTTATGATCGACACGACATCAGTGCTAATTATAACACTAAAAAAAAACCTCGAACATAAATTTCGAGAGTGTACGTTTTGCTGTGCACACATACAGACATAATTTTGTAGAATAGATTATAATTCATTCGTGCTGCATTCACTGTGTAATAAACATCACTTAACCTAAAAAAAAAATGTATGAAATATTAAAATTTTCCTGACAGATAGATTATAGATTTGCTTCAACCTAGAAGTAATTCGTACAATATGCTTGTTTTATATATTGGATATTATGTATGATCTGAAGCAAATAACGCCAATAATAGAATTCTTAATTCGGTTTTTAAACAAGCATTATCCGGAGTAATTCAGGGGAGCTAAAAAATCAATAAACAACATAAATAAAATAAATACGTGGATTTATAAATTAAATACTTTATAAAATTACCTGCACACGTTTATATGTTGACCATTAACTGTTCCAGGTATCGGTACTTTTTTAATGTGCTAATAAACTCTAAGTTGGAGGTAATTTATACTTTAGAGAATCGTATTTTAGAATCATTTGCCAAATAGTTTTATACTGAATGAAAACGAAGTATTTTTGAACATTTACGGTAAAAATTTCACATATCCTTGAATAAAGGAGATAGTATTGTATTTTTGAAAAAAAACTGTGCCTACAATGTGAATGTCTGGTAAAACGGTAAGGGGGCCAAAAACTTATTTATCTTAAGGCAAACATTCGTCAGGTTACTGTTTTGCCGTGAATTGCAGTTTTCTGTCAAAGAATTTTCCGTTAGTATGCGGCCTTCGACTAATACCAAAGACAACATTTATTGGCAGCTACCAAGAAGAGGCGGCTCATATACTAGTGAATATTGGCAAGGTTGCTGTATTTCTGGCATGGCAAGGCAGCATATTATATACCTTGTGGTAAAATCGAAATGCGCATAAACAGACAACCAAATGACATTGTAACGAAATTCACAGATCACATTTTCACATTTATATCACCACAACAGGAAATAATTAAATTCATTGTATACATATAAATTTGATATTGTACGATTGGGTATAAAGTACATACCTTCATGATGAGAATATGAGATGAAGAATTTTCTTACAAAAACAAAATATATCAATAATTCAGAGTTTAATTTATTTTAAATAATTTCAGACTCTATTGATAAAAAACTAGTGTTAATTTTATAGTTTTTATTTATTTATTTTATTTTTTTTTTCTTGTTCATATTATCCAATAAAAATTTATTCCTATTTAAATATAAAATAATGAAATATATTAAAATCCCAAAGTCAAATCGGTGATTCATTCATTACCAATTTAAAATTTAAAATAAAATTTGTATATTTGTTTTTAGATCAATCCTTAATATATTTTTTATCTACAGCTATATAGAGTGTACAAAAAAAAAATATTCCTCCTCAATTAATTGGTTAATACCTCATTTGCAAAAAAAAAAAACATTATTTTCGCATAAACGAATACCTACAATCGAATCCAAATTACCAATTTAAAATTTAAATTTTGCATTTTATCAAAAGCTATGTAGAGTAGACACAAAATATTCCTCCTCAATTAATTGTTAATATCTCATTTGTAAAAAAAGTATTATCTTCGGATAAACGAATACAATCAACAAAACTTAGGTATAATTTTGGATAGTCATGTTTATGTATTTGTTTTTATTTATTTACTGGCAAAAGATTTATGGTAAAGAGATTTGGTAGAGTAGGTCGTTTAACATAATAATAAATTTTAAAAATGTGCAGCTTTATAGAATTACAGGATACCACACGCAGCCCAGCCATTATCACTGCCGTTGCAATAGTGCTATAGTGTAGCTTGGAACGCAATTCGTCACCGCGAATACAAGTTCCCTATTACAGATTTTATTTTTGCATTTTCCGATTAGCGTGTAACCTACATATTTAAGAATGAAGAAAAATATTTTACTACATCAACAAAAAGACAAAGTAAAGTTCATTTTTAAGGGACCGATACAAGAAAGCACTTCATCGATTTTCAATCCATTCCACAAAAATGTATTATTTTTTTAATTTAAAAGATGAAGGTACAATGCTAATTTTGTGATAATTGCATGGAACCACAGTGGCTCCATTTTACGGTGTAAGATAACCCAATCGAAGAAACTTTTACAAATTATTTTTATGCAATTTACACAAGTTCCATCTAACGTCAAATAAAACAACTATTAAAATCCGATCAGCACAATGAGGAAAATAAATGTATTTAGCTACGAAATGAAACGCAATATTTAAAAAAGATTCACTGTGTTCCATTGGAAACAATTTGCTGCTGCCAAGTACTTGAGAGTATACTCAATCGAAGGCAAATTTTTGTGACACTAGTAACACATAACCTCAATTTAAATAAAATTGCTAGATTTTAATAAAAAATACGTTGTTCTATTAATAATAATTAATAATAATAAGTAATAAAACATTAAAAAGCAAAAAAATTAAAATATTTTTACGATTTAAAAATTGCCCATTGTATCACAAACATAAACAAGAATTATTTGTTTTTAACCTTAATCGAACAAACATATTTTATGTCAGTAAATTCAAATTCTAATCAAATAATTTACTAAATTTTTGCACAAAATGAGATGTTAAAAACACATTCAATTCAGTTAAAAGATTTAGCTGAATATATTTCAAATTGCGACGGAACTGATGAACATCGTGTTGAAAATTAAATAGATGAGTTCCAAAACATATCAGAATTATTTGAATTAACTCCGTTACAAAAATTAGTGTTCGCGAAACAACCTTTAACAGGTAGTGCAAGAGAAGCTTTAAAAACCGAACCAAATATTAGAAGCTGGAACGAAATCAAAAATTTGTTACTTCGGGAATATCAAAAGAAGTTCCCGAGTGTTCACGAGTGCGAATATTCATCGTCAGCTTTAAAATAGGCGAATTAAAAAAGGTGAAAACCTTGGATAATACTTTCTGACAATGAGTGAGATAGGTGCACTAGGAAACGTGGAAGAAGAGGCCGTTTTCCAATACTTCATAGATGGTGTCAACGACAATGGATCAAACAAAGTGATCTTATATGGAGCCAAGACGGTGGATGAATTCAGAAAAAATTGCAACTGTATGAAAAATTCAAGTCAAAAACCATTTCTCACACAATTTCTCAAGTACAGCCAAAACCAAGCCGAACAAGCACACCACAAAATACCATTGTATGCTTTAATTGCGGTAAAAAAGGTCGAGTAAGTGCCGGATGAGAGATGAGCGACCAAAATGTTTTAGATGTTTAAAATTTGGTCACAAAGCTCCAGACCGTCCTGGTAGACAATCAACTAAGCAACCACAAGCAAAGACATTGAGAGGTAGAAGAAGCTAACCAAAATTTAAGACACAACCACGAGTTAGTTACAATTTTTGGACATGTAATCGAAGCTCTTGTTGACACGGGATGTGATTTAACACTTTTATTGGAAGATGTTTACACTGTTATGGAATCTCCATCAATATACGGCACCCGAACAAAATTAAGAGGGATTGGAGACAGTTCAATTGAAACAATAGGCTACTTCCTAGGAAATATTGTTATCGATGGCGATGAATTTAGTGGGAAAATACACGTCGTACCGCAAAATTCAATGCAAGTCAGTTGTATAATCGGAACGGATATGTTGCATAAAAGCGGGATAGTTCTAAGCGAAAATGGTATACTCATTAAAAAACTACCAAATGATAATTTTCTAAGTACACGATCACGAGAATCTCCAATAAAATTAATCCTAAAGACTGAGCGTCCCATTTTACAACCGCCAAGAAGTGTGGCATCTAAAGAAAAGGAGGAAATAGAACGTCAAATTAACAAATGGCTTCACGAAGATATAACAAGACCTAGCTATTCCGAATACGCAAGTCCAGAGAATTAGTGATGGATCGGTATTCACTACCTCTAACAAAAGATCAGATTGATCAATTACACTCATTCCAAGTATATTCAACGCTAGATTTAGAAAACGGATTTTTTCATGTGTTAATTGAGGAAGAGAGTCGAAAATTTACAGCTTTTGTGACACACATGAGACATTATGAGTTTAATAATGTTCCGTTTGGATAGTGCACCTCCCCAGCTGTATTTCAAAGATATGTAAATTTAGACATTTAATTCAGAAAAAACATTATTGGTGTATATGGATGATTTGATTGTGGCAGCAAGAGATGTTGAAGAAAATTTGAAGAAGCTAAAAGATGTCATGAAAATAGCCAGTGAATATGGATTACAGTTCAGGTGGAAAAAATGTAAATTTCTATGCAGGGAAATCGAGTTCTTGGGGTATATTGTGTTGAAGGGGAAAATCAAACCATCACCAGCCAAAACACATGCAGTCGAAAATTTTCCAATACCTAACAATTTGAAGGCAGTACAAAGTTATATAGGATTAACTGGGTATTTTAGAAAATTTACTGATAGCAAAACCATTAACCGACCTTTTGAGGTCGGTTTTTAATAATAAGTTCGATTGGGGATTGACTCATTAAAGAAGTTGCTAGTTAGTGCTCCTTTATTAAGTATTTTTAGGCCTAACGTGCAAACAGAGTTACATAAAGATATATCCAAAAACGGTTACGGTGCTGTTTTACTACAAAAGAGCTAAGAAGATGATAATCTTCATCCCGTCTACTATTTCAGGAAGAAGACTCAACCAGCCGAAGAAAGATACAGCTCATCGAACTAGAAGTCCTTGCTATAGTAGGAGCATTAAAAAAACTCAGGGTGTATCTATTGGGAACAAAGTTTACTATTGTGATTGATTGCGTAGCATTTAAGATGACAATATCCAAAAAAACATATCACCACGTACAGCTGGATGGGCTCTTACATTAGAAGACTCCGAATACAAATTGGAACGCCGAAGCGCCATCAAAATGGAGCACGTCGACGCACTAAGTAAAAATCCCGCAACCCTCAAACTCGAGAATGAAGTTATAAATCAAATAGAGAAACTGCAGAAAAAAGACGAGAAAACTCAACTTATTAATAACCTGTTGGAGCATAGACCATACAAGAACTTTTCTATCAACAGAGGATTACTATTTAAAGATGACGAAAAGGGAACGCAGCTGATTTACGTACCTAAAACACTGCAAGATGAAATCATTACTAGAGTTCATAGAATCGGGCATTTTCGACACTTCTGAAAGTGAATCTGAAGGGGAAGATCAGGGAGGAGGGTCAATTTATAGAGTGTAATACTCCACTACACTATATCTACGATGACAAAACACCCGGATTGACAATTTACCTAGAGATGAAGTATAATTACTTACCTATAAGCCGACATTTACCTAAAAGATAAAATATTTACATATGATGAAATATTTGCCTACCTAAGATGACCCAAAAGACGAAATACTTACTACTATTTTGAACCTCCACCATTTATTTCTGCTGATTTCTAGGTGCCAAAGTAAGAGCTGTAACATGTGACCAGGGATCCAATAATCGGAAAGCATTTAAAATGTGTCGAACGAAAGTAACTAAACCATTTTTACAATGTGGCGACCAACAACAATTTAGAAAAGGATTCTGTAACCAAATGTTACCCAAAAATTTCGAAGAAGCACATTTAGCCTAACACATTTGAGAAAATGAGGGTTGAGCTAGCTATACAGGTATTAAGCAGCTGGAATTAAAACTGCAGTTCAACTCGGAAAATTCGGTAATCTCGATGTATCAGTCGCTATTGCTACTTTTAAGTTTATCGAAAAATTCTTCGATTGCTTAAATTGAAAAACTAAATTTAAAAAAAAAATCGCGAGTCCTCTTATATTAGAAAACGAAATAACGGAATTTTGAAAGTATATGGTTGATTACATATCCAAGATTAAAGTCTTGAAAAAAAAACAACGGTCGACTGTTTTGATGAATTAATTCAAATAATTAATAGGATTAACGACAAATGCAAATTAAGTCAGAAAATTCTGGAATTGAATATTTACTAACTGCAAGATTAAATCAGGATCTATTTTTATAATTGTGCAAATTACTAGGAGGATTCAGACTAACGATACAACGGAAGTACCATCGGAATATCTTAATCACCACAAAAATCATAAAAAAGATGAAGTGACATTAAACCTTTAAAAGAGCATATTGTTAAACTATGCTTACATAACACATGCATTAAATTTACAGATTTTTACAATAATCAAAACCCTTGCTGCGAACATAACCAATCTACTTTGAATTTTATGATTTTAGCGTTAATAAGAAAACATTGCAGTTGGTTGGCCGCATAATACATTAAGCGAATTTATAAAAAAACTAGCCAAATTGGCGAATAGTTTGTGAAATTATAAAAATTAATAAAGCAATGAATTATCAGATTATAAACTTCAGCTATTTGAAACAATAACCAGCTTCATCGAGTTAGTTTTGTAAATTATACTTTAACTCTAACTTGTAACTCCATTTGAAATTGAGGAAATTTGCTGTCGCAACAATAATCAACCAGATCCATTCCGTTGAAAGTATTCCAGAGATTTTTCTTAAAAATCATTTAGAATCCCGTTTCAAATTTCATCATAATCAGTTAAGACTTAGACCAGAAGAAAGCACTTCTTCAACGCCTGTTTTCAAATACAATACGAATTTGAAAGTGTGAGATTCGTATTTGGCTTCAATAAGAAACAAACGAATCTGATTATTTAAATCAAATAAGAATCTTACACTTACAAATTAGTATATCTTATCAAATCTACCATGGGATCTGCCGGAAATATGATATTTCAAAACGTGATATTTCTAAACGCGTTATGATGAAACGAGATAAAGTATAAAACACAATATTTCAAATCGCGATATTTCAAAATGCGATATGGTATAAAACGCGACATGGTACAAAACGCAATATTTCAAAACGCGATATTTCAAACGGCGATATGCTACAAAACCGCGAAATTTCAAACCGGAGATATTTCAAAATCCGTTTTTAAATGTCGCGTGTTGAATTATTGCGTTTTGTACTACATCGCATTTTGCGCCATATCGTATTTTGAAATATCCCGTTTTGTACCATATCGCATTTAGTACCGTATCGCAAGTTTTGTTAAATACTTCTGAAAAAGTGCAAAATTAGTAACAGTAGATCGACAAAGCAAAACTCCAGGTTGATGAGTATTTATAAATTACTTTAATTTAATCAAATAGCTTATGAATACAGACTTTTATGGCAATTCCACGATAATTTTACACATTATTGCGAGGTCGCTTTTATGGATCAGTGCAATGTATAAAACTATCAAAAGTTCTAGAAATGGGTCCGGACTTAGACTCTGCTTAAATATATAACAAAGTAGAGCTGATAGACCAGTTGGGTAAGCCGTAACCAATGACGCCGGCAGAGCATTATGCTGCACCAGTATGCTTAACAAATACATTGCTGAAAATGTTGGGAAACAATGTACAAATTGTAACAGAATCGTCCGATTTCTTTAGGTAAACTTTTAGCTCGACTTTTCAGTTTAACAAATTTCCAAAACTTACTCGGTTCACAACGTAATTAAACTTCGAAATCCATAATGTAGTTATTCATACAAATCTGTTGAAGCAATTAAATTGCCTCTAATGGTTTTAAATTGTAACAAATGCACATCGGAAACCTGTTCGCTTTAATTTGCGGTGAGCTTTATTATGCTGAACCTCAAGATAGGTGAGTTCTTTTGGAACCCTTTGATCTTTACGACTAAATAATTAATTGAAACATTTAACTTCGCAATCAATTACAATATTTGACAGAATTGTTTCCCATTCCACTTCAAATAGTAAATTGTTAATTGATGACATGATTTTTATTTATTAAAAGATCTTTATGCTTTTAAGGTTATGAATAAATATTTTGAAATTTGTGGGAATCGTTACTGGAGTTGTTACAGCTATTCCCTGTGTAAAATTGTCGTGCGTTACAGAAACGTTCCAAAACTGCACAAATTTGTAGGTACCGAACCAGTTGCTTAGGCGCTACAAAATGTGCTCTGCAATTGAATTCAAAGAGCATTGGCTGGTCAACTATAGCTGCCGCACAGGTTTGCTTTATCTCTCAGCAATTTTAAAGTACACCTTCCACACATGGGGCTAACATTTTTCGATGGAGTTAGGTTGCAAATGTTTGATTCTATGTTGTTGAAGATCAGTTGTCTTCTTGCCTTGGCGCAAACTACTTCCTTCTAGCCCCTTTGTGGCAATGAGTGCGGAACCTTGGTTAGTTCCAACAACATATTAATAATAATAACAACTGCACTAACCATTTCATTACTTTTTATATTAATACTGACCTAGTGATTCAAAAGGCACTTCCTAATTTATTTCTTTTTCTTTTTTTTGTTGTTATTGAGTGCAGTCAGTTAAGCCAACTGTTACCAACATTTTGAGCAAAATTAACAGCTTGAGAAATAAACGAATATGATACATTCAAAATTTCATATAACAAGGTCATGCCTATATTTTCGGATAACTTGGTCATATACCAGTCTACGAGGCCAATCTTATTTAATTGTGATGAACTATACTATACTTCACAGAATTTAGAACTTTTAATAATTTTATTGGGTAAAATATTTGGTCTGGAGAAATTTCTTTTCTCTGCATAAAGCAAATTAAAATTGTGGACATTTCTGTGATCGGAGATACAACAATTTTTAAAACCAATAAAATTATTAAAAATTCGAAATTCGGCGAAGTATAGTATAGTTCATCGCAATGGAATAAAATTGACCACGTAGACTGGCATATGGCCAGGTGTTTGTGGACATCTCTGAGATCGGAGATACAATTTTTAAACCAAACAAAATTATTAAAAATTCTACATTCTGTGAAGTATGGTATAGTTCATCACAATTGGATAAGGTTGACCACGTAGACTGGTAGTTATCCGAAAATATAGGCAAGACATTGTGGACATTTCTGTGATCGGAGATACAAATTTTAAACTAAATAAAATTATTAAAAATTTTAAATTCTGTGAAGTATAGTACAGTTCATCACAATTGGATAAAATTGACCAAGTAGACTGGCATATGGCCAAGTTATCCGAAAATATTGGCAAGATCTTGTGGACATCTCTGCAGTCGGCGATATAAAACTTTTAAAATAATGGAAAATTATTAAAAACTCCAAAAACTGTGAAATATATTATAGTTCATCATAATTGGATCGGCTCTGTGACATTGACCGCTATATGGCTTAGCTATTCTAAGAAATGAGCGAGTTCTTTGGGACATTTCCAGGATCGGCGCTAAGTAATTATTTAAACCATAAAAATTCAGTAAACTTTTAAATTATCTGAAATATAGTAAAGTTCAACACAATTGGATGCTTTTGGTTAACGATATAAACAGATGGTCCAGCTATTTGAAAAGAATGTAAATACCCTGTTTTCTGATGAAAAGAATTTTGTTTGGTGGTACTAAAAATCCAAAATTTACAAAAAATTTAAATTTTCATATAATTTAAATTCCAATTGGAAAATAGCTAATTTAACAGTGTAATTTTTTTAAAATTTTTTTTAGCATAAACTTCACACTCATTAAAAATAAATAAATTAATAAATTGGGAAAATCAAATTAAATACGACTCAACAGCTTTGCGTTTATATTTAACCATGCCATTACATGACTATAGTTTCTGAAAATATTTCAGAGTTCTTGGAAATCATAGGTCTAACACAAAATCATCATGAGATTAGTGACAACAGTAAAGGACTTAAGAAAACACTCGGTTGAATTGCGAAAGTTAAAGTAAATACGACTGACGAGCTTTACGGAAATATTTCAAACAATATGACAAAATTGACAAAATTGAGAGTAACTGGCAATTGATAGGTCTAATAAAATACGATTACGAGATTGGTGGTGTAAGTGCAAGACTTGAGAAAATACTCAGGTGAATTGGGAAAATCAATTTAATATGACTGACGAGCATTGCGGCCATATTTCACCCATGAAAAAAACTTGAAGAAATTCCAGAGTACTGGCGATTGATAGGTCTAGGAGAAAATCATTTGGAGTTAAATACGAAACTTAAATATAACATGACTGGCGAGCTTTGTGGCCATATTTGGCATTGTACTATTCTGAATACGTTTCAGCGTAGTTGAATTAACCATGCCATCCAAATGACAAACTTCTGAAAACCATCATCAAGCAAATACTGAGTTGAATTGCGAGAAACAAACTATGTCTGACGAGCTTTGTGTATTGAATTCTGAAAATATTGCACGTAAATTGATAGGTTTAACTGAAAATCATTATGACATTGGTGCCAACAACGTGGGACATGAGTTAATACTCGGTTGAATTGTGAAAAGTGTGCTCCGTGCTTATATTTAACCACGCCATCCCAATGGTAACAACAAAATTCTGAAAAAATTCCCGGATACTTTGATAGGTCTAAGAGCATTTTGTAGGTCTAACAGAAAATCATCAAGAGGTTGGTGTCAATAATCGAGGACTTGAGAAATATACGTAATTGAAATGTTAAAATTTAAGAAGATTCCCTTATATCCTTATACATATATGATATTTTTCCCATGATAGTTCTATTTTCGGGCTGAGTGTCTTACGTGATAAATTTTGCTATTATGACAGTACGTCAACATTTTTGGGCCACCATTCTAAATAGTGTGGGAAAATTCATTTTTGCAGTCTTACCACTGCATAACTTAACATATACAAGAAGATCAAAGTACTTAATAGAAAAAATGGAAAATTGTTTCGGTTTCTTTAACTTATAGTTAAGATAGAAGGGTTCCGCGATAAAACAACACACTGACAAAACGACACAGGTTGGTATTTTTTTTTAGTTGATTTAATTTCTGTAAAATCATTAAGTTTAAGTGAAGATGAATTTTCGGAAGGTGGATTTCGAATACGCTAATAAACATACATAATTATAACGAACAACGACAAACATTTGAAATTTGTTAAAATTGTTTTAATCCATTTGATACCATGAAGATATGGACTGCCGCCTCCAAGCCCCAGTTTTTTTAGGATAAATAAAAATTTTACCATTTACAGAAATGACAACATTGCACATTGCACACGGATGTCTGAAAATGCAACTTTGCACGATTTTTGATTTTTAGATGTTTTATGATTCCTGTTTGGTAGAATTAAAATTTTATTAAGATTTTACATTTTTTTATACAAAACTTGATATTTCAATCTATTCTGCAAGTGCGTATCAAGTGAAAATTTTAGCGACAAATTGATTTAACCACAAATTTATAGAGAGGCAAACGTCTTTATTTACTGTGTTTCAAAATTCTATCAATGCATTAAAAGTCGTAATTCTTCTGAACTTTACAGAAGTATCGAACTTATGGATATATGTACGTCTACCTATCCCCCCAACCTATTCTGTAAAAAATCAAACATATTTTAATAATGATTCCGAATATGTATTGCATAAACCGGATTATTCATTCATAATCATATATCCTGGAACTTATTATGAATATGCCAAATATTATTAGAATGACATTTAAGTGTATTGTGTGGGCGTGAACTGCTTTACCAACAATTTGAATCAATTATTTTTGCTTTATTTTTATCTGACTAAATCGATTACTATGCGTTAAACAGTTTTTAACCTCGAAATCACTTAATCAGCATTTCACCATGACATTCAAACAGCACCAATGAAGTAAGCGCGAATAAATTTCTTTAAAGCATAGTGCAAATTATTTATATTCTATCTAGGTCAAATATAAAGAGATTATCTTATATACATATATCTGTAGTATTATTTATATACGTAAATACGATTAAATATTTTTATTTGCCCTTCAACAATTTATTTTATAAAAATAAAAATGTTAAATTGAATAGAAATTTGTATTACAAAAAAAAAAAAAAAAGTTGTTGTTGCTATTTTTCATTTTCTTCTATACATTTAACAAACGTACAATCTTAACAATGACATTGAAGTAGGAAAAAACTAACTAAACAAAATTTGTTTTCCCCGTTCACATACTTCTTGAATACCTAATGTCATACACAGCATGTACTCAACGCTTATTTGCATATCATCATCATCACACCATGTTCATGATTGTGCAAATTATTAAAAAAAAAAAAATCATGATGCATTTTTACGCGTTGTGTGACAGTTCTGACGCTTTATTTGTATTAAAATTTTTTAGAAGGAATTCTGTATATGCATTCGGTATGCACACTGTCAACTAGCGTTGAGAGAGCGCGAGCGCGAACTAGTGACGTTTGAAATACACAGAGCACAGAAATTTCACTTTTATTTCTAGTTAGTTTATTGTTGTTGTTTACGTACGTTTCTTTTTTTCATTCATAAATAAAGAAAAAAAAACAGAAAAAATATTTAACGTTGAAATTTAATACTTTTACCTTTCAAACTCGAATGAGTTGAAAGTTATTAATGGTTGTGAAAAAAGAAATAAATTTTATTGTATATAGATTATATTAAGAATTTCATTTCAACCGGTTATCAATTTAAGAATTAAACAAAGTTTTTTTTTATTGTTTACCTGCGAGATTTTAACATATCGACGTGTTGTTCACATATTTTTGTAGTGGTTAATTTTGATAAGGAAATTTCACTCCACATTGATCATTAAATAACAGTAAATTTTTTAAGACATAGCAAATGTGCAGCAAATTAAATAGTACCACATGATTGATATAATTTATATATCCGTTTTGGTGATGTTGTACTTTCTATTAAGTTGTTCGCAGCGATAATTAAGACGGCCATCATTAGAAAGTTGTGTGTACATTTCAAATAAATATAAACAGCGCGTGAAGGAAAACACAATCACTCAGAAAGTAACATTATGTCATTTTAATTATTATTATTGTTATTATTGTAAGTGCAATGTCATTAAATTTTGATTAGAAATATTATTTAGAGCTAATTTTGGAGAAATTTAATATGCATTGTATATAGCCATTCTTTTGTAAATCGTATAAAAAAATTAAACTAACATATCGTCTAAATTTTTAGAACTCATGTGGTTTTATTCATTGCAAGTGTACAGTGTAACATCAGTTACCACAGCAACCAATTGCTCTGTTAAATTATTTTGGGAAATACCTACAAAACTATGAAAAATAAACGATGGGTTCGAGATTTTTGAAAGTTTCTACATATAGTCCTTGTTTCTAGCAAATCAGTTTACCGAATGTTCACACCATAAACGAAACCATGATCTATTATTCTAAATCATTTTTACTCTTCTGAACAACTCTTTTACAAAACAGAGCCTTATTTTAGAAAATCTTGACTACTAGACTGATGTGACTTCCTTTAAAAAATAAAGGCATTATGTACAGGGTGAGGAAGAAATGTGAAAACCCTTAGAAATTTCGCGAAGTTCGGTCCGCGGAGTTCGAATATGAGGTTAAAGGTCACCTCCAAGATCTCCATTGGATTCCTTGTTAAAAATTACCTAAGATCTAACTTTGGTAATTTTTCTACCGTCTGCGAGATTTCTAGGGGTTTGCACACGATTTCCTGCTTAAGGTGGCCGTGGGAGGTCTTGTGAATTACATAGTCGGACGTAGAATTTCCCGCCCTTTTCGTGTATACCATTTAAAAAAATGGCGTCGACCTCAAAATGACTTGGAATATAAGGTTTAAGGTCACATTCAAGGTCACCATTAAATTGCTTTTTAAAAATTAGCTAAGATTAAATCTAGTTAATTTTTTCTTTGGACCGAACCTCGCGAGATTTCTAGGGGTTTCCATACTTTTTCCTTTACCCTCCATATACATACATAAAATAAGGTGTTGCCAGAGGAAAAAGATTCAAGCGCAGGGACGGATTATTTCAACACTCTTCCTCCCTCCAAGCACAGCTTTTTTCGTAATTTTTGAAATATTTGCTATCTGTTTGTTTGTAGATATATAGTTCAGGCAAATTTCATTGGTCCATACCATGTCTCTTGTATTTAATATCTATATGCTTCGTTTTTTTGCTCTCGCGATTTTTTGCAATTTTTAAGCATCTTTGGTTGTCCTTAATGGTGGTCCTTGGTTTCAATTTCTTAAGCCACATAGATTCCAGCGTTGATTCAGCTAGGGGAACATATTTTGCTTAAGTTGTGGCAATGAAATCAAATTTTGTGTTTTACTGCACGAGAATGCTCAATGGTTGGAAACTTTGAACAGATATCGACTTTCCGACGGTAATTATTACTTCCAAGATCTACGTCAACAAACCAGATTGAGATATCATTCTCTGGTTTCCCCCTGTACACTAAGCACAAATCCGTAGTCTCCTTCAGTTATCGTAACACACGTTTAAAATTATAGTTCAGTGTTTTATCTCGAAGCATACTTGTAAACGACGAATGTAACTCACTGCGTGACAGAGATCAGGACGAGTGCCCAGCATCAAATACATCAAGCTGCCTATTATTTCTCGATATGATCGATTACAAGTTTTAACTTTATGATTGCATGTTAACATCAAACCAACTTCAATTGGAGTATTTACGTTATTACAATTTTCCATTTCAGAACGATAATTTATCCAGAACAGCATTCTTATTAACGATTTTTGACATACCCATAAAATGCGTTGTTGGTCCCAAATCAGTCATTTTGAATTTTTCTGTCAGTTGACTATTAAAATTTACGATTTCCATGCCGTCATTATTAGAGAACCAAATAGGTTATTGCAAATAAACTTCAAATTTTTTGCACGTAAACAATACTTGGCATTTGATCTTTTAAATCCAAAGGTTACAATATAATTGGCAAAACAAATATTCCAACACCTTAGCGATTGTTCCAGCCGGCACAATGATTTATTTAGTTTAGACACCCGATCATTTATATCACTCCCAGGAGGTGAATCCGGGTAATTACTTCCTCTAATTTAAGCGGTTTTAACATCAAGATGATGAAATGAAAAGTTTGTTTGTATTCCAATCGCCAGCAACATTCTGTCAGTGGACCGCTTTGCAACTGGTGCATATATGTTTCATTATAATCCACGCCTTCTCTTCAGAGAATTACTTGTAACAATGGCTTGTACCAATTAGTTGATTAGTGGACACTTTCACCTGTTTCTAATCCACTTGTTGTTTTGTAGAAGTTACAGTAACGCTATTCTTTGCTAAGCGTCGTACTGAAAGCAGACTTAATCTGAGATCAGGTACATAAAGAACATCTTTAAACGAAAATAGAACTCCCCTATTTCGTACGGTGCTGAGGATACACATATTCCCAACTCTTTTTTAAAAAAATTCCAATATTTTTCCAGCCAATCTTATTTGCGCTGATTCATTAATTGGTTTTGATGTAGTATATTATACATTTTTATCATTGGCCATTTGATCAGTTGCGCCTGAATACCATTTGCTTAACGAACTTTCTGCTTCATCTTTCAATGTTGGACCATCTTTGTCACTCACCATAAATACTACAGTACTACAGTATTAAACTGCTGGCAGAGTTTTGATAGACAGTCAGTTGAGTTATGCCCTACAAGGCCACGAATATAGTCACTAATGTTTTTTATGCACAAGGTCAGTTGTTGTTCCTTATAATATTAAGTCGATAATTTTTGAATTTAGGTATCTTTCGGTATCGATCATAAATATCATCTTAACTTATCTAATGTGATATTCGAAAGAGTTTTCTGAGTTTTCCAGAAACAAGACTGAAAAAAATTGAAGAATTGGAATAACCCATGAACCGCTGAAATTAGAATCCTTAAAAATACCCAAGTGTACGCCCTTTTCAATCTCAATCAAATCTCATTCAAACTTTTAAACTGTGGAATAATTAACAGCCTGTTAAAGCAAAGCAATACAACTAAATGTTTTCTGAAAGAGGTTGAAAAGAGTTTGGCACCTGGTTTTTTGATTTAAAAGTTTCTAGTGTTTTTGAAAAATTCATACAATTCCGGCGTTGTCAGTTTTAGTTTTTAATGGTTGTAATGGTACTGCAATGGCATTTGGTTTGGTAAGCGCTTTGTCTTCGTTATAAAACTCCGTATGCATGTCAGTTTCGAAAAGTTTAAATAGGAACGAATTCTGTTGTACGAACATCTAAATCCTTGATACTTTTATTCTTGATTAATAAAAATGCCCTTATCAATGATCTTGATTAATTTCTCCTTCATCAAGTTAGATTATCAAAATTTGTTCGCCGTTTATATAAACTCGAAACTCTGGAATTATCGGAATTTATCTGGTGATGGTATTTTTGGTATCATTACCCTCTACTCGATTGCTACTTTAATAATAATATCGTTCATTTGTTATATCTTCACCTTTAAATTTTACCTTTTGGCTCTAAAATTAAACTTTTCAAAATCAAAATTAAATTTTTCAATTTTGATTTCTTAATTTTCAGTTTTAGTTCTATAAAGGTCAATTTTATAATTATATTTTTCTACTTTTAATTTATATTTTATCATTTTAAATTCTTATTTTTCTTCAATTTACATTTTGTACATTTCAAATTTCACTTTATAATTTCATAAAATTCCCAGGCCAACGCTATTTACACAATTTAAAATATTCCGTAACGGCTGGATTTTTTATTGGCTCCTAACCCGCACAGTAGAAGTGGTAGTAATACAATTTAAATTGTCCATTTGTCGCATTTTCGCAAATCGAATAATGAATTCCATAGTAATCTGCGTTAGTTTAAATTACAGTTTAAGCTGGTTATTGGAATTAATTAAAGTCAATGAGGATTTGCAAAGAAATATCGGGTCCATATTTTTACTATGAAATAGATGAAAGTTATTGAAAACATACCTACATATTTTTGAGAAACTAGTTAAGCATCGGTTAATTTGTTATTTGGATAAGATTAAATTTTTAAATAAAAATCAATTTGGGTTTACTGCCGATAAATCAACTGAAGAAGCTCTTTTGCACTGCTTGAGTGAGATTTATAAACATATTAATGATACTCGGAGACCCATAGCTTTTTTTGTCGATATCGCAAAGGCGTTTGACACTGTTGACCATGGAATGCTTTTATTGAAGTTAGCTAAAATTGGTATTAGAGGTAACATTTTTGATTGGTTTGCAAGTTATATTGAAAATCGTCGTCAGGTGGTAAAAATAGGTGAGGCAACTAGCTGCGAAGGTTTAATAAGTTGTGGCGTTCCTCAAGGATCAGTTCTGGGGCCTTTATTATTTTTAATCTACTTTAATTCGATCTTCGGTATTGATCTATTAGGACACGCCACAGCCTTTGCTGATGATCTGGCTTTGAGCTATGGTACGAATAGCGATGTCGACACTAAAGTAATGCTTGAAAACGACTTAATCAAACTAAGTAAATGGCTTTATCATCATCGGCTCGCTATAACCGTTAAATCAAAAGTTATGCTATTTGGGAAGAATATCACTAATTCTTCGGTATACCATTTAAAATACCATGTCCATCCCTGTGATACAATCATTTGCTCGTCTCAGTGTTTTGCACTTGAATTTGTTAACGAGTTTAGATATTTGGGTTTAACAGTGGATGCTCAACTAAATTGGTAGTCTCATCTCAATGTCACTAGGAAAAACGTACTTGGTGCTATACATAAATTCTATAATCTTAAGAAATTATGCCCAAACAGTACTCTGCGGAAACTATATCACGCCATAGTTGAATCAATAATAATGTATGGAATATCCAGTTGGGGTGGCACTTATTTTAGTAACATTGAAGGTCTATATATTGCCCAGAAAAGGATTGTTAAATTAATATACCACCTTCCTCAAACAACACCATCAATTCCTATGTTTCGACAACTAAATTTGCTACCACTTAGATATCTTTACATATACAAAGTCTTGAAAATGTTTTTTATCCGTAGTAATAGTTTTCACAATCGGATTACACAGGTGTATAATACAAGAAATCCAAATTACTGTAATGCTGATTTCCGTTGCAATTGTGAGAAGTTTAGAAGATTTTATCTTTATATGGCACCGTATTTTTTTCATATTTTACCTAAAGATATAAAAATTCTAACGATTGGACGTAAACATAAATTTGAGAGGGACGTTCGAAATTGGCTGCTCAACATAGAAAATGTTGAAAGATTTTTCTGAAATTAACATTATATAGCTTCGGGTAATTTCACCAATTAAAGCTGTTATCGTAAACATTAAACAATTGTAAATTTAAAGGCAACTAAGTGTAATTATTATTTTTTTCCATATATACATATATAAATAAGAAAACTATTGTGTAATATATATTTAACTCAATGTGTCCAAAGATTTTATAGAATAGCATGTTTAAATTGTTTATTTGCTCCACCACAGATTTTCATCTAAACGGAGATTTACTTTGTTCAACTATAATATGTTAATTAGTTTATAATTCGTTTGTATTATTATTAAGTTATAAGTTGAAATAAAGAAATAAATAAATAAAAATAAATATTGAGCGGGTCCAGCGAAATTTAACTAAAAATCAAGTCGGTCTTAAAGTTTTCACTTGCTAAAAATTCAATTTTTTGAGACACCTCAAAACGCTGGATCCGCCCCATATGTCAAGTTCTTTCTTCTTGTATATTATTTTAACTATAGCTAGTTTTAAGGGGAAATAGGTGGTCAGGTGTGAAGTTGCTCGGGGGATTTAAGTTGGCATTTGCGGCCAGCTCCGTAACTTGCAACTTCCACAAGTACGCGTGTTACCTTCAAGTGGTGACCACTGGTAACTAGATTGCTGATTTTTTGAATTCTAAGCTAGAACACGGCGCTAAAGGAGTCAACATTAAACAAATCGCTGGGCTGGGTAAAGGTGTTAATCGTACCGTGCCGATAATCGACCAGACTGTGGGTCCAGCATTAAAACTAGCTCAGTCGCTAACGGTGGATCCGGATACTTGGCGCCCTCCAGATTACATAAGTAGCCTTATCTGTGTACTGCGGATCTCTGCACAGCTGGACATTTCTTTCTCTAATACTCATGGAACTAATCATGGGTCCAAACAAAAACAGACCACAACAAAACGAGTCCTCTCTTTTAGAGCTCTCCAAAATATCCGCAAAATGTGTACAACGAGACTCGGGTCTTTAGGCCTGCCTCTAAGTCAACAAGTAATCGACGGGACATAAGCTCAAGCGAGGCTGGTCTCTCCACTCGGGTCACGAAATCTGAGCATACAAATGCAAAGCGGAACCAAAGCACGAATGAAGCTGGTTCATCAAAACCAACCTATAATACTAGAAGGAAGGCCTGGAGGGCCCTGGTTAAGATCAATAATATCTCGCCAGAAGACAGAACGGATACAGACAAAGCCACGCTTGCGTGGGCAAAAACAGTCACCGAGAAAATGTCAAAAGGCCCTTCAGCTGGCTCACAGCTTAAAAGAAACAGATCTCAGGACGAAAGTCCTAAAATCGCAAAGCAAACAAAACTCCAGGCTACCGCTGTGAGGCCTTTTAACGAGGTCCTCAAGAATTAGCTGGTTGTGGCAGTTATTGACAAATCCCAAGAGGAAGGTGGAAGGGCCCTTAGCCATCACTTACCTGAAAGTCCTGTCGGAAAATCCAGGACCTGTTCCGACTTGTCGGGTAGCGAGCTGGCACAGGAATCAGGTGAAACTGACTGCCTGTGCAGATCAGAGGTCCCTGCTGCATTACAAGAAGGCAGTGGGGGGACTTGGCGAGGTATGGCTGGAAGCCAGCCTTTCTGTGATTGATAAGGAGGAGATCCCCTGCAGACCAAGAGCTAGTGTGTACATCCCTTCGGAGCCTAGTGATCCGAAGGTGATACTCCAGTTGTTGCAGGTTGGCAACCAAGATTTGCTAACGCATAATTGGAATGTTGCCAAGCTCGAAGAGATAAAGACTGATTATAGGTCAGCTGGTATCATCTTAAATAGGGAGTAACTGACTGCAATGAAAAAACGAACGGTTTAATCAACTATGGTTTCAGTGCAGTCACACTCAAGATGTACAAGAAGGACGCGGACAAGCCGGAGGCTCCGAAGTCATCTTCAGTAACTACCGCGGTGCTTCATAGCTCATCTGCGTGTGCGGAGGTAGCCAGCCAAGTGGAAACCTTATCCACGGACACGGAGATGTCAACGTCCATGGAGTCTTTAAAGATACTCTCAGATGACTTATTATCAGGGGATGACTCTGATGTTACTGTGGTGGAGAAGAAGCTGAAGAGATGACACTGACATTTCTGCAAGTCAACCTCCACCACGAGGTCGATAAAGGAAACCATTGGCTAGTATCAGCATACCTACCTTATGATGAAGTGTATACTCTACCAATCGTTCTAGGTTAGCTAATCTTGGAGGCTCAGAAGCGCAAGGTTGGAGTCATCCTTGGGAGTGACGCAAATGTCCATCACACAATCTTGGGAAGTACGGACACAAAGTAACGAGGTGAGTTACTCCTTGATTGCATTTTAAGTACTGAACTTTATAAATGTAACATAGGCAATAAGCCGACCTTTATAACTAGAAATAGACAGGAGGTATTGGATATTACTCTGATCTCAAGCTTTTTAACGATTAGTCTAGCAAACTGGAGAGTGTCGGAGGATCACTCCTTTTCTGATCATTGTTATCTTTAATTTGGAATGGACTTGACTTCTTCAAAAAGTCCAATCTACAGAAACAGGAGGAAAACCAACTGAGATACCATTAGAACTATTCTGGGCAATTCACTACCAGTTCCGGTGCCAAAACCTCTAAAAGAATCGCTGGAACTTTTGATGGAGACTTATTTTCCTGGTTTTTCCGAATCTGTACCAAGCACATCAGTAGGTAAAAGGGCTAGTAACCTCATAGGCCAAATTATTAGCAGAAAAAAGATCCTGTGGGCGTTTAACAGTTTTAAACCAAATAAGTCGCTTGGACTCGATGGTGTTATCTCTGCGGATATTCAACAAACTACGGATGTAACAATTTCCTGGTTACAGGTAATTTTCAAAGGCAGCCTAGAACTATGTCCCATTCCTAGTAAATGGACCGAAGTGAAAGTTGTTTTCATACCTAAGGCGAGAAATCGCTCACACCACTGCAATCCCAAAGACCTTAGACCGATTAGCTTGTCTTCCTTATTTTTTAAAACAGTGGAAAGACAAATAGAAGCTCATATTAGAGTCACGATTGTGTCGGAAAAGCTGTTTAAATCTCAACATGCCTATTGCAAGGGGAGATCTGTAGAGACTGCTGTTCATTCTCTTTTATTTTTTATTGATCGAATATAGAGACTATGCAATGGTAACTTTCTTGGATATTGTTGGGGACTCTAACAATGTGCTTCCAGGGGCTATAACTCGGGCACTTTCAGATCTTTAAGTGAATGAATGATTTAAGGACTGGATAGATCAAATGCTAAGAGGCAGGATCATAAAAGCTAGTTTTGGGGGAATCCACCGTCAGAAGATTTGCAAGCAGAGGTACACCACATGGTGGCTTACTATCCCCTCTGCTTTGGAACTTGGTCATAACTGACCTGTGGCTGAGAGTGTAGGACGGTGGCTTCAAGGTGGCTGCCTATGCGGATGATGTTGCTATTGGTGTCAATGGTAAATATCCCGGCACCCTAAGTGAGCTTATGCAAAATGCCCTGGGTACTCTTTCATTATGGGCCAATGGCTGTGGGTTTAATGTGAACCCACGCAAAACCGAATTGGTTCTCTTCTCTGGGAAATATAAACTTCCTCATATCGATCCTCCTACTTTAAATAGGTTCAGCTTGACTTTTACAGTTGAAGCGAAATTACTGGGTCTCGTTCTGGATAGCAAATTAAATTGGAAACCTAATATACTGGAAAGGGTAAAGAAAGCCACGGTAGCGCTATTCTCTTGCAAAAATGCTATTGGGAAAGGATGGGGGCTGGAGCCCCGCATCGTACATTGGCCTTATATCGCAGTAGTCAGTCCCATACTCTTGTTTGGGGTAATAGTCTGGTGGCCAGCTCTGGACAAAACTGTCAACCAAAAGCTGTTGACATAAGTTCAGAAAACAATTTCTCTGTGGATCAGTGGTGCATTAAGGAGCACATCCACTCAGGCACTAGAGACTCTGCTTTTTTTGACTCCTCTAGATATCTTAGGGAAACAATTGGCAGCTTGTACTGCCATACGGATGAAATCCATCTTAATGTATTTTGTGCAACAAACAAATTCCCAAGACCATCGACTATACTGTCCCATCACTATATTTTGACACAAAGTTCCGGACTAGGATGACTAGATCCAGGGAGGACTGAATAATGGGTGCAGTTTTGGAACCAGGAGCTATAAACTTCTTCACTGATGGTTCAAAACGGGACGGGAAAGTCAGGGCTCGAGTGTTCTGCGAGGAACTTCTGTTAAATCTCTCCTTCCGTCTCCGCGACTACTGTAGCATTTTTCAAGCTGAAGTAACTGCCATAAAGGAAGTCGTAGACTTGTTGAGGTATAATGTAATATCGGTTTGTAATATTCGCATATATATGGACAGGCTGCCATTAAAGCGCTTCAATCACATCTCCTCACGTCGAAAGTTGTCCAGAACTGTCTCTCATCTCTTAACGAGATGGCAGATCAGTTCAACATCCACATTTTATGGGTGCCAGGACATTTCATAAATACAGGGAATGTAAACGCTGATGAACTGGCTCGACGTGGTACAACGGACCACTTCTCAGAAAGCAGTAAGGATATTGAAATACCTCTTGCGGTATGCAAACTGTTGCTTCAAGAAGAAGCTAGCAAGCTGACGAATGACAGATTGTCAAGTAACACCTCTTGCGGAATAACTCGGCAGGTTTGGCCAAAGTTGGACTTGGCGAGATCCAAACAGCTGATGTCACTTCAGCGAAGTCAGATCATTGTGGTTGTTGAAGTGATTACGGGGCACTGTATCATAGGGCGATATGCGAGTAGACTTAGTGCCTTCTCACATGACTACTGTCGTAGTTGCGAGGACGAAGAGGAGGAAGAGACAGTACTTCATCTTCCTTGCACCTGCCCTCGTCTGGCACGAAACAGACTAAAGTTTCCAGGGGCACCCCTCTTCAAAGACCTGACGGACCTCTGTAGGATGGACGTTAGGAGTATCCAGCGCTTTGTTAACAGCTCAAAATGGATCCAATGAGTTGAAGGAAACAATTATTCGTGGTATTGCTACAGACCATTTTTGTGTGTATGCCTGGCTCTTGTGGACCGCCACCCAAACCTAACCTAACCTAAGGGGAAATAGAACAAACAACATATTGCAGGTCTCACGATTTAATTTCTAATCATTTCAATTCAAAAGATTTTAAGAGTAGAATGGCGGAATAAACGAGTTTGTAATGCCTAAATACGTAAATTTTATAAATTTTGCAACAATTTTGATGGCGTTGTTAAAAATTTTGGAAATTTGAAATGTACATGGAAAAAAATTTAGAAAAGTATAATTTTAAATAACCATGTATTAACCATTCGGCAGAGCGTTATTACTTCGCGTTTGAGAAAAAACGTCCTGGTTGCGTCTCGAGGTACCGGAACCGGATACTAATGAATTGCCTGCATCTTTTATTTATATTCGGTTTTATTCTTTCATTTGAGATTACTTATCGCAGATGTTGAATTTGTTTCTGCAAAAATTGCCCTTTGGTACTGTTGATTTTCAAATTGTGTTCACGAAATTTTTTGAAGAAATCTCTCAGTAGACTGTTGTGTTAATCCAGACGGAAACGTGTTCCTAATCAGCAAAACCACTGCGGCCAAAACAAGACGCTTCGAAAAATATAATTACGTTAATTAGGTCGGCCATCTACAAAGTATCTCAACACAACATAAGCACGATTCGACTAGGTCTAATAGTCACAGTACAGAGACGCGTTAAAGATCGATTTTGTGTAAACCACAAATAACAATTTTTTATGTGTGACCTACGAAACGCTTGAACTCGTAAATCAATGACACACGTTTCATTTATAAAATCCAGAATATATTATAAAATCGAATATGTAAATTTGTAAAAAAAAAATATAAAACTATCCTTCAAAATTCTTAGAAAAGCAAAAAAAAAAAAAACATATCACAATAAAAATGTTAAATTGTGGAAGAAAAATGATCTTGTATTATTCTCTTATCAAAAACAAAACAATCCATTTATTTGTCTCTCTACTTGAATTAATTTGTTGTTGATCATCGGTCGGAGGGCATTCAGTCATTGGAATGGTGTAATTTAAAAATTTCTGTCTGCAATTCAATATGTTAACGCAGGGACCTAACTATGCAATTCGACGAATATTTTCGACGGCGCTATCGTTTTGTATTAGAAAGTACAGGAAGAATAGCTGTCGAAAATAGTCGTCGAATTGCACAGTTAGACCACAGGGAAATAGGGGTAAACATATTTTGAATACAAAATTCGAAGAAAAACAACATCCCGTTAGGTAATAAACCGTAATGTTAAGGTTTACTTTCATCTTTAAAGAACAATCGTTTTGTTTTGTTATGTGTGTTAGACTATGATGATGTCGACGTCCTTGCCTTGTAATGACAACATTACGGAATTATGATAGTAACATAAAATTTTTATTTACGGTATTTAGTTATGGTGTGGAGGGTGACTATTTTGAGACAATCAGTGATATTATTTATTGGTTTTGGTTAGTAACTTGTTAGTGGTATACATGTAGAGCAAAAACAACTGTAAATAAAATTGAAAAAGGCACAACGAAATTACTTCCACACGTTTTGTTGTTATAGGTAAGTTTCACCTTCGAAATGATTTTATTTTTATGGGTATATGCGGTATTATTACTAAAAACCAAAATTTCTTCTTTTGTTTATTGAAAAATATCGGATTAGGGGATGAAATAAAGTCAGGATAACAGAGTATAATTATCACAAGGATAATACCTAAATCAATGTTTAGATTTTTTTTGTTGGAAAATGCTAGCCAATATAAATTTGGATCATATTGGGATTTCTTTATGCGTCGTATCGACCGGCATATGCCCGATCCGACAAGCATATGCCTAGTAAAATACTATAGTACTAAAGCTAGCCCGAGTAATGATAGTCAATCATGAGCCGGTCATAATACGACATCGTCCGTAGAGTGGGCAAGGGAATCACGAAATTGCACGCAATAGCCTTTCAACACCGACCTTAGACTTATTTTTTTAATGGTTGCAAACCGATTGTAACAATTGTGAGGGTAAAAATATCTTTTCTTAAAAATCCACAAAAAAAAAAAAATTGTTGTGTTCAACAAGAACCAATTCACACAATTATGTGGGTAAAATTTTATTGTCTGATAGAACCAATGATTTTTAAATTTAAATCGTCGTTAAAATCCATGTAGCACAATTGTGTAAGTAAAATACTAACCAAATGAAGCGTGCTATTAGTTGCATTTATAATTATTTCATCTTTCTTAATGGTAATGCCATCTAAACTTGAACATTTAAATTAATTATTTTAATTGACAAATATAAAAAAAGATTAGCGGGAAAGTTATTGTTACGTCAAAAAGTAAGTATTTATTTTTATTATCCCTAAATAAGTATTTTATAATAAGAAGCGACAATAGTATTATAATATTATTATTTCAATTTAATAACTATTATTATTATTATTAGGGGGGCCATGCGGGCGATCAGCCACTTCACACTGCGACCTAAAAGATCTATTGTGCTGGCCCCTGCTTAATTATCCGTCCAGTCAATATTCAGGTTCTTAATGAACCTGACGATAATGCCTCCCGGTACGTGATACATACTATATGGGCTTATTGCTCTCCCTCCTAGATGTTTACTACAGCATGTAGTTCCGCTAGAAAGACGGTAGCATTGGAGCTCAAGGACCTCAAAAGGGTTGTCCCACTCCCGTATATTCCTACTCCTGCCCCATATTCCGTTTGATTTTACTTTTACGAGTTGCTCGGAATTGCAAATCACCTGTAGGTCACCCAGCTTTACTACAGGAAGGCTAAATAAAACTGGAGGGTGTCTGGTATCCAGATCCGGCATATTTTGGGCTGATTAACCTATCAGCCATTCATCTTTCGGTATATGCTGTTCCACCTTAGATTAGGGTTTTTCAAGGTTTTCTCCTTTAGCGCCGTACTTTGGCCTTTGCCAAATGGCCAAAGATGTGCCAAGTGGCCTTAGTTACCAGTGGTTGCCACGAGGAGGCAGTACGTACACTTGCGAATTGTGAACAGGTTACCCCTTACACAATTGTACCCATCACGCAGCTGCCTAATGACAAGACCAGAACAGCACACGTGATGCGCACCCTACTGGAAGGTTACGGAGCTGGTAGATTAATCTACTCAACTTTGATCCCCCCCTCCAATAGACGCCAAACCACCAATTTAATAACTAAAAATCACCAATAAATATTTCGAAATAATATAAAAATTAAACAAAAAAGTGACTTACACAATTGTGTAAGTTGTGTTCATAGTTAGAAGAAAATTATTACAGTGAAAAATTAAGAACAAAACTCATATTGTACCAATTATTATTTGATATACATAATTTTACTTTATTTTTACTATTAAATGTACTAATTATTCATGGTATATCAATTGTTTTAGCTGTGTTTGAAAACGGCCAATGGTTAATCGACCAAGAAGAAATACAGAGACTTCTTGAAAATTCAGATGATTCTGAAGACGAAGATTATGAGCTACCAATACACCGAAGGTATGAGCAACCCTCATCTGATTCTGACGAATTTAGTGACGCGGCGGGCAAAACTGAAATTTTATTGGAAACATCACCTAAACAGTGCATTCCAGTCTGGACTGAAGCATATTTACCAAGGAGAATTTTACCAATGCAACATACATGTACACCTAAAATTGAAATTCAAACGTCGATACAATATTTTTACAAATATTTTAAAGATCCACATTTTGAAGACACCGCCATGTACACTAATATGTACTATTTGAAAACAACTTGTAAAGAATTAAAAACCAGTGAATGCGAGGTTAGGAAGCTGTATGGGGTTTTTATGTGTAGGGGATGCATTCCTTATCCTAGAATACATTTATTTTGGAGCCAAAATATCGGGTTTGCTAAAATTTCAGTAGAACTGCATTTCTACACAAAGCATGTCCGGCATCACCGGAAACCGAATCAAATCTACATTGGAAAGCACTACCGATAATTGACTCAGTCTGACAAAGATGTCATGAAAACGAACGTAAAATTGAACACTACTCCATTGACGAACAAATGATTCCATTCACTGGTCACATGTCCGCTCGACAGTTTGTTAAAGGAAAGCCTCGTCCAGTTGGCCTCAAAAATTTTGTAGTAGCTATACGTCGTCGTTCTTAGTCATGAACTTCGAGCTCTACCAGGGCGTAAAAACAAATTACAAATTTCGGGAGCTCGGCTTAGGGCAGAGCGTTGTTGTTCGATTAACCGAAACATTGCCTGTTGGAAGTTTTCTTTATTTCGACAGATATTTTTCGACGGTTGGATTATTTAAGCAGTTAGAAAAAATGAACTTCCATGCTACAGCAAGTATAATGCCAAATCGGCTTAAACAAGTAAATTTTAAAAACGATCGACAGTTGAAACGGGGCGAATCGCAAGAATTTGTGCTGACCGAGCAAGACTTAAACATATCGGCTGTCGAATGGAAGGACACAAAGTGCGTAACCACAATTTCAACTATCAGTAGAATCAATCCTGCTTGCTCTGTAGATAGGTGGTGGAAACAGAGCAAAACGAATTTGAAAGTAGATTGTCCCAATGTAATTGAGGATTACAATAGTCACATGGGTGGAGTCGACATTTGCGATCAGCAATTGGAGTACTACATGACCTTCATTAAAATCAGAAAATGGTCCGTTAAAATCGCCCATTATTTTATTGACCTGGCTGTTGTTAACGCGTGAATGGAGTACAAACGCGATTGTAAAGCCTTAGGTATACCAAACGCAAAATGGCTTGATTTGAGGAACTTAATCGGTTAGGACCAATGCGAAAAAAAAATGAAAATGGAAGCTCTTCCATCTTTGGGGAGGCGATACTCACCATCAGGTCATTGGCCAGCGTGGAATGACAAACCGACAGTGAAGATGTGTCGCCTTAAATCCTGCAAATGTCGTACTAGATGCAGGTGCGAGAAATGCAACATTTACTTATGTTCGTCAAAGACGAACAACTGTTTCAAAATATTTCATACAATGAAAGACTGAAGATCTTATGTAAATAGTTTTATTTAATTTAAAGTTAATAATGTTTTTTCTCCAAATGTGAATTGTGATATCAATAAAGTTTTATTTTTTGACAATTCTGTACTGTTTGATTTATTTAAAAAAATCCACAGCACTGTGAATCCAATCCACACAATTGTGTTGGTGCTATACCGGCCAAACCGGATATGGTTTTGAAATAAAATTTAGAAATTCGGAATGCTCCATTAAAAATTAACCTGATTTTAACAAAATTCTGGAGTTTATTCTAGTTTGAATTTAGCCAGTTCTAAGGGACACTTGAAAGTTACCTACACAAATAAAGCATTTAGCATTTGGTCACCAGCTCACAAATTATATTTCTCATTTTTTGGATAATATGGCACAGACAATTTTCATACACAATTATGATAATTAGTTCTAATTGTATCAAAAAACCGGATTTTTAATGGTTTTATTTGATGGTTAGAATTTACTTACACAATTGTATCAGACCGTGCTGAAAGGGATAGAGGGCATTTTCAATAGTTTTACAAAAATTCTTTCTTAAAAACTTAACATAAGCAACGCGTTCCAAATTCGGGATTAATTAATATTTTTTTGAGGTTCGTAATGAAATGAAAATTATTGTGATATTTTCAATTGATGTTTCTCAAATAATGATTATTAGACCATCAACGATATAAATATTTTTTCTGAAATTCAGTCAGCTGCAATTGTATAAACAAGCGTTGTATTTAAAAAATAATTTTTACTATTTCTTACAGATTGTTACTTGAAATTACACGCAAATAAATGGATACGACCTTTGAGGTATCTACTGAGAAACTTTTTAGCATCAAATTTTCTTAAGAACTTATAAGACGGAACACACTTTTGGCATAAGGTACTTATCTTCCACATTTTCTGCTTGGATCGCTACACATAAAAACATATGTCCATTTGAGTGGAACATTTTTGGGCGAGATTGATTAATTATCTAAAATATTAAATTTTAGAAACAAGTCCAGTTTCCTACACAACTTCGGGTTCTTATGAAAATTGGGACAATGAAACTAAACCTATTCACACAAATTTTTTTATTAAATTTTTTGGTTGAAGTTGTTTGTGTAGCGTCTGTCTATAACATCAAATTGATTTCTTAGATTCGATTGAAACACTGTGCACTGCTTAATTAGACTGCTAGACAATTTACGATCCAGCGAGGGACAACAGAATTCAAAACCAGTACCGAAATTAGACTACCAAGAACAATCTGAGAAAAACTCCAGAGGCTAAGATAACTATTTCAGAAACTCCAATGAGGCACCAACGAAATTAAATTGATGGAGCGATTCATCGGTAACCACCATATCAATTTTTTTCCACACCTCAATCCAGCTCAATCGAAAATAAGACGATCTCAAAATTAGAGCCACGGCAGTGGCTATTTAAAGTTTATTTTCAAGGTGATATTTTCTGGAAAATTTACTTGCTAAGAGGTGTAAGATATTATGATCGCCTGCCCATAAAAAAAATGGTAAAGGTTATGTTGTATGTAACCATACTGACACACATTCGAAGTTTATTTTATTTCAATAAAAATCACTTAATTTATTTTAATTTATAGAAAGATTTCCGATTATCTTCGTTAATTACCCAAGATTAAGTTTAACAAAATTTTATTATTTTAAAATTAATCACCACACTGCCATTGGGCCAAAATACACGTTTGTATTGAAAAACTACCATGGAATGAAAATAACGCCAATCAGAAAACGAAATTATTTTTCCAAAACCGAGACGATGAATATTTTTAATCTCGCAAAGTTTTTACCGATCTCTTGGCGGCGTACACGTTTCTCTTAATCGGGTATGCTGTAGTCGGCATATGGGAAGTTCTTTGCCGCCAAACTGGAATTGACCGTTCACTTCTATACGTGCACATAAAAAACAAAAACTTTGACTCCCAAAAAAAAATTAAGAATAAAGATCAGACCCACTTAAACCCTTAACACCTCTCAACATCATCATTAATAAAAAGATTTACTCGTTCATCTTAATTGAACAATTTATTTAAAATTCAAGCAAATAATAATCCATTCTTTGCAAAAAAAAACTACAAATCCCTAGTATATAATATACCTGCTATATACATCATTATACAAATTAGTTAAAAGAAAAATATGTACAAAATTATGCTGGAGCATATAGATTAAGGCAAAAGCCAACAAAAAAAAAAATTTAATAATCCAAAATAAACTTACCAAATTTCGCCAAGAGTACTCTCCGCTTGTTATGGAAGCTAAAAACAAAAATTAATCTTATATGCCCAAACACTTTCACTTTGAACACTCACAATTTATATTATCTAAAGAAAATTATTTTTAAAAAAACTACTCATGCACAGGATTAATACTATAGGAACCATTACATTGCTCTGAATAAAGATAAAGACACTATAGATTAAATTTAAGAAAAACAAAATTATAAAATTATGACTTGTAACCAAATTATTGTGAATCACTAAAGTTTTTTTTTTATTTGGTTCCACACCGCACAAAACTAGATTCTGCTCTCCACTGATAACGCCAAGATTGCCATATGAGGCAAGCTTAGTCTGCCTTATGCAATACAACACTATGGGCTCTGCGTAACACTTTATTCCGCTGTTTAATACAAATGAGGCCCCGCTGCGCTGCCGCAACTATAACGGAACTATTTTAGTAACACGTTCATTTGCACTAAGATAGGTAACAAGACTTACCCACAAAACAGCAATTACAGCATATTTGGGGCGCACTATAAAGTGGAAGTTGAGATAATTCTCCCGGCAGTTCGTCAGCAATCCTATGTAAGCGAAACATTTCACATAAAAATTCGATTTAATTTAAACTGAAAAACCATGACGCTTACCGATCGGTTCAACGAGCTTCAATTTATTATCATGTATAAATTTATGAATGAACCGCTACAGGACTCCGCCGCACATGATTCCCCCATCCTAGGGGAAAATTGTGTTATTGGCTGAGATATAAACCATTTTACGTGGATTCTGAACTGATATTTGATCGGTTGAACATAGTATGCCGTATGCCGGTTTGAGCCGGTCAACTGAAATGGTTTGATTTTTTCCATTAATTAACACAGAAAATTATTTCCGAAGGCGTCGAATGACTTTAAACGGCCTTTCATAAGGAGGGTCCGTTCATACGAACATAAAATCATACTTGGCAAGTGACTTGGGAACATAATCGTCCTCTTCGGATAAGGTTTTGTATTGCGTCTCGGAGTTGGTCAATGACTGTTGGTTGGTAAGGTGAGAGAGGATTTTTGATGAAGAACTTACCGGATAGTTTGATGGTTCGACAATAAACCATTTCAGCTGGTGGGCACTTCAGAAAAGCTTGGCCTCAAACTGCGTTCCTAAGGGACACGCCAAATCGTGAAACATAATTGTTGACGAATGTCATGGCAATGGTTGCAGCTGAAATGTTGGTCATGCAGCAGGATTCGGGCCACTGAGTAAAACGATCGACACAGGTGAGCAGATAAGTATATCCATTAGAAAGAGGAAGTGGTTCTATTCGTGGTAAATTGACTAATGTAATCCAAGTGATGAGCTTGTCTTGGGTTACGTTCAGTTTTAGGCTGAATTGCTCTAGTCAGGAGGCTTATGGTCACTAAATCACTAACAATTTTACTAATGGAAAAAATAGTCATTTCCGTTTTAGTTGGGTTAACATACAAACCTCTTTCGCAGCATCTCTCCTTTATAATTCACAGAGCAGAGAAACACAAAAATTGGTTGAAACCTACAAATATACGAAGGTTCAATTTATCTAAGTAAATAGCCGCATTTCTTGGCGTTTGGATAGAAACGATGGATCGGAAGCTGGTACAAATTAAAAAGCCTAATCAAACGATGGATCACAGATGGGAAAGTTTTGAACACCGTGAATGAACGATGTAGAGAAATTGCAGACGGTTTCGATGGATCACGGTGAATTACAATAATAAATAAAAAATATTTTCCAAACATTTACAGAAAACGAGAAAACACTGAGGCCTTTAAACAATTGTTAAATTTGTTTAGTTAAATATTTAGCTGAAAGGCGAACAGCCTTTGTAAAAGAAAAAAACATAACCGGCTTGTATTGAATTTGCAATATGAAGAAGAAAGACAGGAAATATTATTTAACTATCGGTTAGTCCTTTTTTTAACACGTTAATCGCCACGATAATTTCAACAAAATTTTTATCTTGGCCATGGTAATTTTATTACATAATTTAGATAGTAGAGCAGTAAAGTTTAAATATTCCATCCATAAATCATAGACGGTTGCCACGAGAAACATCGTATTACACTGAGTTTTTACGACGATATAGTCATTTCAAGTGATCACTATAGCACAGCTACTAGACAGTAACACTCGAAAATATATCATGACAATAATGCCACATACCAGAAAACAGTCGATAGTTTTGTTAAATAGCTCCGTCAAGTTCCTTGATTGCGAAATTACTAAAAATTTTGCTGACAGTTCTTGAGTGTGTGGCTTAAAAGTCGTAGTGCGATTCGATGATTTTGATAGCAGTCGTCTAGAGTTTATTGAAGGAATATCTAAACTTGACAGCTATTTGGCGTGACAAATGATTCGAATAAAGGAATAGGGTTCGCCTCAATGCGCACTTAAGCCTCTATATCAGTTAATTAGTCACTGTGGATCTAACCGAAACACAAGGGTTTGAAGCATTTTGTGCTAAAAATAAATTCAATATTATTTCCAAAATGTTATGACGCACAGATTACCAAAAGCCAATCGAGGTCTCGATTTATAGTACCTAATTACTTTGTAATTAAATAATTATATTTCTTACGGTTAAGTTTCTTTGTAAGATAATTTTTCTTATTCCTTAAATTAATAAACTTGAGGCCGAGCTACTATATTGGAACTCATCACCTGCAGTTGAATTAACTATAGAATGCTTGTCCATATTATTTGATTTCACAACTTTCTTCGCTTTGAAAATTTCATCCTTTTTACTCACGTTAGACATTTGCATAAATAAAGAATTCCGCTTGTTTTGCTTTCCGCCGAATAATACACTATTACCAAATCAGAATCACTGACGAGAACTTGCCAAAAATCACCATAAAAACCAAAATGACCCTTGCCAGTCTTCAACATGTACACTTCGGGATTGGCACACACAAGTCGTTTAACTTTGTTAGTCAGCTATTGTTAAATTTAAAATTTGTCAAAATATTTAAGTCTGTTCCTGATGTCGATCTGTAATGTTCTACTAGTTCAAAAATACCACTCTTTAAATCCCTATTTAAGCCCTAAATTTAGAGATTTTTAAACGTCCTGAGGAATTCACCAACCTCTTTCTCTTTATTAATATTTCGTGTCCCATAGATATGGAAAAGGTTGTTTCTTCCGCACTAGTGAAAAGTTGCGTTGGTGAAGAGGTCTCTGGACAGATCAATTTCAAAAATTTTTTCATTTGAGATTATTCGTCATTTGGAGTTGTTGTCGAAACAATTTTAATTTTTATACTTCAACCCGAAAATATTTCTTTAATTTTTTGATTGTTTATCGAAAAGATGAATATTTCTTCTAAATCTCGGAAATAAATATCGATAATTTTGAATACGTGTTTTATATGTCGATTAACCATCAAATAAATCAAAAATTGGGCATTTTAAAATTTCAAATTAAATTGGCGGTTAATCAAAATCATTGGAACGATGAAGAGTACGTGATCCAACGGTCAGATAATCAACGATTACCTGGAGATGTAAGTTTGGGAGGAAGGTTACTTTTTAATGGATGTCAAGTTAAATGAATGCTCGATAGGTTATTCTTACAAATAAGAAAGGATTCCAGGAAGGGCTGTTGGTATGGCTTCACAACTCAAAACAAAAGAAGGGACTATCACCAAAGCTGCGAAGGACTTTAAAGTGCCATCACAGGGATAAACCATGTAGTTTAACTTCCTGTATTTCACATATAAAATTTACCTTCACCTTTATGATGAAATTAAACATGTACATTAAGATGGAACTATGGTACCTATGCGTATTGAAATATCGCGTTTTGAAATATCGCGTTTTGTACCATATCGCGTTTTGTACCGTATCGCGTTTTGAAATATCGCATTTTGTCAAATCATCTTTTAAAATATCGCGTTTCAAATGGGACCCGTTAAATTGTTCTACATTGTACCAGACTAATCTGATTGGAAAAATCATGATTATGCTAGAACTTTGGATTTAGTAAATAAAAAGGCAAATCAGATTGAATTGGATGATTAGTAATTTGTACACAATAGACTCAAGTGATATAGTGTTTAGGGGGGGGGGGGGGCTATAAGTATTTTAAGAGATGTTGTGAGCTATAATTTAATTAGTTGCGTGATAATTGGCATGATAAAAGCAATTTTTATATGAACTTAGATTTAGGGATAGAACACTTCTGTCTGAAGACAGTTCTCTTCTAGATTTTGTGAAGTTGTTACAAGTTTTGGTTAAGGAGGACGTCATGCTACCCCAAAAAGTATGTGTTCCCTTTGGTACAATTTTTGCCCCAGATTGAGAAAATTGGTAAAATCAATTTCGGTGGAATTTACATAAAGGAAACATTTTTCATGATATGAGGCAAGCCTAAAATTAATTTTTATTAAAATTCATTCTTTTATCAATGCCCCAATTGTTAACTGAAAGACATCCTCTGCCAGTGAAAATTTCCTTTGGTGTTGCTTGTTTTTAACTGTCTAAACTGCATACGACGATGTGTTTTGAATGTATAGCGAGAATAAAGTTTTGTGTCACCCGCAAAATAGAGTATTGCACGTATTGGAGGTAATTGCTATAAAATCGAAAGAAATCCAATAAAGATCAAAAACAGCCGATTAGTCTATCTCCAAGAAATATTGAAGCATAAATGGTCAACTTAAAATTACAAACAATTTTTGAGGTCTCACATCATTTTGATATTTCATCTAAGCCTGAGGCGTCTAATATTCTCTTTCTCTGTATTTTAGATGGTTGTTTACAAAGTTTTGGTACAACTAAAGTTTCCCCGATAAAGCTAATAAGTTACAAGCTGGAACTGTTGATGTAATCTCGACCAAGCTAATTAAATTTATTTCAACAATCATTGGCGAGATAAGGATACCATTAGCTTAATTTAGAAATCATTTCTTGAAAATCGTATTAATCGCAACCAGATTTCTCCTGCAGACTGCGATTTCGACCTCGACCATTAACATTTTACGTCCCATTTTCTTTATGATTCGGCCTTCAGTCCAATTGTCACCTTTCGAAAAGCTTTTCGGAAAGGCGAATTGATTCGATTGAAACTTGCTTCCATGCTTTTTACTGAGTTGATGTTGCTCGTTCTTTGTTGTCTTACATGAAATAGTTTAGCTGGTGGTTTTTGTGATATTAGATCAGGTGTAGATCGATACGTTGATAAAAATTTCAGCAAGGTCAATTGAGTATTTTCTCCTCTGATATTATTTAGGAAAATGATATTTTGAATATTCTAACAAAACGCTCAGCTTGACCGTTTGAAGCTGGATGAAACGGTGCGGTCCCATATATGATAGCCAAAATGGTTGTTGTTGATGTAATATTAGACATTTCCACGGTATAAGAGTACTTCAAAAAAGAATCAAAATAAATTAGCCATATTTTGTTGAAAAATGGTCTAGCAAAGCCTATATGTATTTTTTCCCAGGGCTTTTCAACGACCAGCCAACTGGAAAAAATCATGGCTAGTTGTTCGATGATTTTATCGATATTGCAGCTCCCCATTGCCATCGTGCGACATGCGCAGTACGGTTTGTTGGAGCATACAGCTCTGGTGTAATCTGATGAAACGAGATTCAATTTCTGTAAGGAGTTTTCTCCTCTTTTGAGAACGTTTCAGGCCATCCGTTTTGAATAAAATAGGAAATTTTCGATAAAATTTATTCTTTAGATTTTTTGATTAATTTTGCATTTACTGGAAATTTTTTTGATGATTTCCTAATTAACTTGACAAAGTTGAATAATTTTAATTCTTGTAAGTATATCATTGAAAAAGGATAGCCAATCTTTGCAGGCGATATATAAGGTCATGACGTGTAACTTTTTGTTCGGTTTATAAAGATTATGATCTGTAAGTTGGTAATCCGTAAAAAGTTCCGCCTTCTCAATTTGGCTGTACGAATGTTGATTGGCATCGAGAGTTTTAGATACGAATGGAATTAGCTTCTCTAAGTTATTCGGATAACGATAACAAATAACAGCACCAATTCCCAAAGCTGAATCGTTAGCAGCTAAAATTTTAGGATACCCCTCATTGTAGTGGAGCAGGCGCGTTGCGCTGTTGATAGATTTTTTAACGATTGAAACGATTCTTCCTGACGTTGACCCCCGATACATTTAACGTTTATATGCTGAAGTTCGTTTAACGGTGCGGCAATCGATAACTTTAAAATTACCTCAAATTCGGATTTTGCCGTTCAATTTTGGAGCAAGGACAATTGGTGTAGCTCATCGAGTTCACTGGTTTTAAAAGATTTTGCTCGACCTGCGTGGCGATTTCCTCTTGGTTTGAATAATTTCGGGTGTACATCCGACTTCAGAACTATTTCGGCTTTGAATGATTTGCAGGGACCTAAAGTCGATGAAAATAAATTCATATGTTCGGCACACAATTTGTTAACTCGATGGATAAGTTGTTTATGATTTGAAAAATTTAAGACAGAATTAGTTCAACTTTTAGAACTCAAATATGTTTTTGGATACGAAATATCAAAATTTTATGCTTTAAACCATTCTAGTCCCACAAATTTTTTCGCGATGACTGAAATGATTGATTAGCTTACGAAATGATGATATTAACAACGCTTTTCAGTTTGAAACCGTTCAGTTCCACCGTGTGATGTTAACCTTTTATTGATGGGATAGCTCTGGGGCGATCCCAACTGCTTATATCAATCCAGTGAAACGTCCTTTTGACGACATTGACAAGTAGATCCATGACGATTTTAATGAATAACTCTTTGATGCTTGATGAGTTAACATTGGCTTCAATTGAATTAATTGACTCTTTTTGTTAAACTGAATCACTGTTATTGTTATTCCGATTACGACTTCTACCACGACTTCGGTGCGACTTCTACCACGGTTTAGAAGACGGGCGAGACAAATATACTGCAGTAATATGAACTAAATTGCCACAAACATCACACACAGATTATATATGCTTACAAACTCGACGCATTACAGCTCGGACACGATTGATTTCCCGTATATCGTCGCTGCGAACACAAGCACATTACTGTTATGTCTTTATAAATATTATTTGGTAAATTATTCTTAGTGTACTTACTGTAACCTCTTTATGTAATTATATTATTTATATTTGTATCTATGTATTTTATGTATAATGTTATTGTTGTAATTCGAGTAGAAGCTAAACAATTAAAAAATAAATAAAAAAGGTCAGTCAGGTCTGGATAGCCGAAGAGCTAACCAAGTTAAATAAATAATAAAAAAAATTAAATAAATTATAATTGTTGTTCACGATCTAAACGTTTGGTTTCTTAATTAAGTTGAAGTGGTGGATGTCCTGATTCATAGCTTTCTCAATAAGTCGTATAAATATTATCGCCAAATAAAAAAAATTAAATAAATTATAATTGTTGTTCACGATCTAAACGTTTGGTTTCTTAATTAAGTTGAAGTGGTGGATGTCCTGATTCATAGCTTTCTCAATAAGTCGTATAAATATTAAGTGGCGACGAGGATAAACGTGATAAAAAGTTAAATATACAGGTACAGTGTAATCGTACTTGTTTAATGAGCGTCCAACGTGCAAGGTCAGTTAAACAACAGAGCACAACTCCATTGGCAGTGTCATATAAATTGTGAACAGTGGTCGATAGTTATTATTGTTATTAAGAAAAAGAGAAAGTAAAAAGTGTTTAAAATGCCTGAAACATCAACCGAAGAAAAACCTAAAGCGGGAACACAAAATAAACATCATAATTTGATTGGGAAGTTAGAGGAATACGAACCGGGTGAGGATTTTGAAACATATTTGGATCGTGTGGAAATATATTTCAAAATTAATCAAGTGTCAGAAGAAGAAACAAAGCTTTTGTTTCTAAATGCGCTAGGCAAAGAAACATACAAAATTTTGAAATCGTTAGTGTTACCAGACAAACCGGATAGTAAAACGTTTAAACAATTATCGGAGGTATTACTAAGACATTTTGCGCCAAAAGGGAACAAAAGAGCAGAGAGGCATAAGTTCAATCTAACGGTACAAAATGAAGGAGAAAGCTTAGCGGAATACATTGTAAAATTAAAAACACATGCGCAGTCTTGCAGTTTCGGAGATTTTCTGGAAGTCACGTTGCAAAACTATGCTAAAATTAAAAGTCGATTAATTAATGAAATGCTGACGGATAGGTTTTTAGTTGGTCTTAGAAGTCCAGAAATAAAAAAGGAGCTATTAAACAACGAACAATATGATTTCGAGCAATGCTGTAATGTAGCTATCAATATGGAAATGGCTAAACGGGAAACTCATGCTATGCAGCCAAGGGAGCAGCAGTTTAACATCCACAAAGAAGACGAAGTGGTTAATAAAATTTCAGCTTTAAAAATAAACCAAAATCGTAGTCGAAGCCGGTCTAGTTCAAATAGTCGTGAATACCAGCGGTCTCCGTCAAGGTCATCAAGATACTACAACAGATGTTTTAGATGCGGTCGATTCCATGATGGAAACAAATGTCCAGCAGTTAACTGGACTTGTTATAATTGTCAACAACAAGGTCATACATCAACAATGTGCAGACAGAAAAATAGAAAATTGAAGGTCATTAACTCGATCAACATACAACAACCATCGCCAGCCTTATTAGAAGTTAGAGTGGAAGAAGAAACTATTGAATTTGAAATTGATACAGGAGCTTGTTCAACTGTAATTAACAAAGATATGTATTGTTCTAAATTTAGTCATATTAATTTAAAGAAATGTAATTCTCCGCTTTTTTCCGTTACAGGTGAAGCGGTTTTGGTTGAAGGAAAGTTGCAAGTCCAAGTATTTTTTAAGAGTCATTGTTACGGTCTAGAAATGGTGGTTATCGATTCAAAGCGTCCAGTTAAACCGTTGCTGGGAAGAGATTGGTTGGAGGTGCTTGTTCCAAATTGGAAAAACAATTTATTAGGCGATCTTAATTCAGTTAAGTACATTTCAGTTCCAATATTGGAAAATTTGAAAATTAAATTTCCCAATATAATGGATAAAAGTTTAAATTTACCTATTATTGATTTCAAGGCGGATATAGTAATGCCTGACGATGTAACTCCAATTTTTCACAAATCTTATTCAGTACCTTTTAAACTTAGAGATAAGGTGGAAAAGGAATTAGAAAGATTGTGTCAGGAAAACATTATAGTTCCAGTAAAAACGAGTAAATGGGCAAGTCCCATTGTGGTAGTGTCAAAACCAAATAAGGAAATTAGAATTTGCATAGACTGTCGTGTAACAATTAATAAATTTTGTGTCTCTGAACATTATCCGATTCCAAATATCGAGGATATTTTTGCAGGCTTGTCAAATTTTGAGTATTTCTGTGTAATTGATTTGTCGGGAGCCTATCAACAGGTTTTAGTATCAGAATTAATTCGTCAATATTTAACAATAAATACTCATAAAGGCCTTTTCCAATATACTAGATTACCTTTCGGATTATCCAGTGCACCCTCAATTTTTCAGTCCATAATGGATAGAATTTTGCTTGGTCTAGAAAAGGTATACTGCTATTTAGATGATATAATAGTGGGTGGTGCTTCAAGAAATGATTGTCAAAACCAATTATATAATGTATTTAGCCGTTTAAGTAAATATAATGTCAAAATTAATGTAGGAAAATGCAGAATTTTGGAAAAATCAGTTAGTTATTTAGGACATAGAATTTCTAAGAATTCTTTAAGACCCAATGACGAAAAGGTTAAAGCAATTGTTGATGCTCCTTTTCCAGTTAATCTAAGTCAACTTCAGTCATATCTGGGTCTTCAGTCATATCTGGGTCTTATAGTATTTACGTGGGGCCCAGAATGTCAGCAAAGTTTTGAACGTAGCAAACAATTGCTAATAGAAAATTAGTTATTAGAGCTATATGATCCGAAGAAACCTATAATCATAGCTACTGATGCCAGCCCGTACGGAGTCGGAGCTGTAATGTCGCATTTGGTAGATGGTGAGGAAAAACCGGTAATGTTCGTGTCGAGCACATTATCTCCAGCTGAACAAAAATATTCACAGCTTCATCGGGAAGCGTTGGCTATAATATTTGCCGTGAAAAAATTCCATAAATACATTTATGGACAAAAATTTACAATTTTGTCGGATCATGAGCCTTTGAGACATATTTTTAATCCAAAGAAAGGTATGCCATCGGTCGCAGCCTTGCGATTGCATAGGTGGGCGATAATGTTGTCAATGTATGATTATACTATTATTTATCGGTAAGGGAAAAACATGGGTAATGCTTATGCTCTGTCACGGTTACCTCTTCAGGAGAGTACAGGCGAAGAACATTTTAGTTTTATAAATGCTATCGAAATGGAAAACCTGCCCATAACAACCGCTAAAATTGCAGAGCAAACACAAAAAGATCCCATTTTGAGTGAAATATATGGTTATATCCTAAACGGCTGGCCTTGTAATATGAAAGAAAATAAATGTGGGAGGGAAGATACAATAACGTTTTATAACAATAGACATAGCTTAAGTTGTGAAGATGATTGCATATTTTATGGCGATCGTATCGTTATTCCGTCAGTTTATCAGGGACAAATCTTGCAACTATTACATAAGAATCACATTGGTGTTGTTAAAATGAAGATACAAGCGAGGTCATATGTATGGTGGAGCAAAATAGACAGGGATATTGAGTTTTTTATAGCAAAATGTCTTGCTTGTCAGCAAACCGCAAATAAACAGAAAGTTGAACAGTCTTCAGGATGGCAGGAAACAAGCTATCCCTTTGAAAGGGTCCACATGGATTTTTTTTATTTTGCAAAATATACGTTTCTTGTGGTAGTGGATTCGTTTAGTAAATACTTAGATATCTATTTAATGCCAAATACTACTGCTAGTCAAGTCATATCGAACTTAAAAACATTATTTTCAGTTTTCGGATTTCCAAAAGTGTTAGTTAGTGACAACGGTCCACCATTTAATTCTAAGGCGTTGAATGAGTTTTGTGCTAGAAGTGGGGTTGAATTATTGCATTCACCGCCTTATCATCCACAAAGCAATGGACTGGCAGAAAGAACCGTCCAAACCGTGAAAAACACCTTCAAAAAATTTCTCTTGGAAAATAAATTTAGTCAGTCAAACGTCGCGGATATAATTCAAGAATTTTTATTACAACACCGAAACACCTCTAGTACCGTAACAATGAAGACTCCGAACGAGATGCTGCTCTCCTTTAAGCCAAAAATTCTGCTTGATAATGTGAACGGAAAGAAGCAAGTTAGGTTTAATGAAAACAATTTGGATGAAAATAGGAGTCAATTTAGGGAAATTAGGAAAAGTAAATTAAATATTAATAATAAGGGTAACGAAACTGGCAATAAAAAGTGTAGTAAAACTTTTGAAAAGGGCGATAAAGTCCTTTATTTAAATCATTTTAAAGAATATGTTAAATGGATTCCAGCGAGGGTATTAGAAAAAATAAGCCCATATACTTTTTTAATTAATGTAAACAACCATGTTAGATTTGTACATAAGCATCAAATAAGAACATCAAAATTGCCAGACGAAGTTCATCCATTAGATTATATAATAAGACACACGGAAATTCGTGACGATCAAATTGTCAAAAATGAAAATAATAATGCTTGCAATGAGCCGTGGATGAAGAATGATGTAGTTGGGTTAAGAAAATCAAAAAGAAGTTGTAAGCAGCCTGATCGACTTAGATATGAATAACGCCCTAGGGATAATTTCTAAAAATGGGAGGAGTTGTTATGTCTTTATAAATATTATTTTTAAATTATTCTTAGTGTACTTACTGTAACCTCTTTATGTAATTATATTATTTATATTTGTATCTATGTATTTTATGTATAATGTTATTGTTGTAATTCGAGTAGAAGCTAAACAATTAAAAAATAAATAAAAAAGGTCAGTCAGGTCTGGATAGCCGAAGAGCTAACCAAGTTAAATAAATAATAAAAAAAATTAAATAAATTATAATTGTTGTTCACGATCTAAACGTTTGGTTTCTTAATTAAGTTGAAGTGGTGGATGTCCTGATTCATAGCTTTCTCAATAAGTCGTATAAATATTAAGTGGCGACGAGGATGGGATATAAAAAGTCAATGATTTCGTAGTGTTTTGTGTTCCCGCTTTAGGTTTTTCTTCGGTTGATGTTTCAGGCATTTTAAACACTTTTTACTTTCTCTTTTTCTTAATAACAATAATAACTATCGACCACTGTTCACAATTTATATGACACTGCCAATGGAGTTGTGCTCTGTTGTTTAACTGACCTTGCATACGTTGGACGCTCATTAAACAAGTACGATTACACTGTACCTGTATATTTAACTTTTTATCACGTTTATCCTCGTCGCCACTTTTATTTAACTTGGTTAGCTCTTCGGCTATCCAGACCTGACTGACCTTTTTTATTTATTTTTTAATTACCTTTTAAATCAGCCATCCATTCAGAATATGTTTGATTGGTTTCATAAGAGTTTTATTAAATTGATATCGTTTTACTCACTCATAAGTTTTACTCATCAGATTTTCCGAAAACAATTTTTGTAATAATTCTATTGTTTCATTGCATACTCACGCTAAACACGTTCGTTTTTGGTTATCTTGCGTTACATTGATTCATAGATTCATAAAGAGCCTCTACGAATATTAGGACAGATGTCTTAGATCAGATTTTCTCTAGAAATGGTTTGAAGGAACCAAAACAAGATGCAATCATCGTAATTGACGACTTTACTAACCTAAGGGGCTCACCAGCAGATAACCGCAATTTTGGTATAAACATGAAGCTAAGGTCAGCAATTAAACGTTCGACATTTTTTTTTTTTATATTGCTGGGGTGTTATTGAATAGTCTGGTATGTTCTTCGATGTTAATCAATCAAGTGTCGACGTTTGATTTTATTTTCGAACTGATTTGGATGTGATATTTGGCATATGAATTGGGCTAAGAGCTTCAATCGTAGTTCGTTTTTTTCTCCTACTGCAAATTGTGTTTTAAAGTATTCGCTGAGAAGTACATACTATTAATACTAATAGATTAAATATGGTGTATTTCAATACAAGAAGTTTGAATGTTGATAGTAGGTTGGGATTAATTTCCATTTTATTGCGTAACTGAAACATGGCTAAAGCCATATATTTAAATTTAATAATTATCTCCGGTTTGTCTCATGAAAAAATTAATGAACTGATCCAGTTGAACCTATCTATTTTTGATCGTGATCTCTCTTGTCTCTCATATTCCCTTTAGCTGCCTAAACTTTGATTGGAATTTAATGCATGAGGAAAACTTAGATGATGACAAAGTTTTTTTTAACGACTTTATTTGATGTGCCAATTAAAAATTCTGTTCAATGGCAAAATACGACAAGGAATGGTTCAATAAGCAAGCTGAGTTGGCAATTATTGATCGGTAGGCTTGCTATAAGCTGTGGCTTAACGAAAAAAAAACAGACCATCGCGTCCTCTTCTTCAATGCAGGCGAAATAATAAAAGTCTAGTTAGATAAAAAAAAAGTGTTTTTATTACAAAGCACCTATATCCAAAACTACCTTCGATGATATCTAATTGCTTGAGTTAGTGGTGATCTTGGAAGAATTACTCATAAACGTAAAGCATGAAACCTGGGATTTATATTGAGTTCAGAACTTTCATAAGCTAAATATGTTAATTATACTTGGTGAAATATTTATTCGGATTTGATAGGGACTGTCTAAGTTCAGACATTCTATTTCCATTGTTTCCACTAAAAAAGCTTTGGCTCTTCATTATTGGTAAGATACATTTTATACAAGGATTTTGTATTAGTAAGCTAGATTTTGAATCTAATACACTTGAGTGCAAAAAATTCGCACATTGAGAAATTTTCACCAAAATTTCAAAAATATCAAAAAATCCAATATTTGTTTAATTTTTTTGAATGCAGATTCAAAGTCTATTTCAACACCTATACAGTGGTACCATTTTTGTACTTATACCGTGTCAACAATGTGAGTTTTGGCGTCAACATCTGAAGTACACGTTTTTTGTGAATTTATCAGCATGAAAATTAGTAGTAAAAATCGAATTAAAACATGGAAATCAGCAAAAAAATATTTATATTAATAAGAAGTATTCCCTCCCCTAGCCCGTATGACAGTTTCCATTCGATGTTTCATCGATTTTACCAAAGTTTTCACCACATCTTGAGATATCGCCTCCCATTCCTCTGCGATCGCCTGTTGCAGCTCCTAGAGACTTGTGGAGAAACATCTCTGGCTCGAACCCTTTTTTTCAGCTCGTTCCATAAATGCGGCTTCAGACGGCGACAGGGATCTGGCCGACCTCGTGCTACAACACATTGTGATGATCGCTTTCTTGTGACTACTTCGTTGGGAAATCGTCGTTTGAATGCGGTTCAACTGCGACAGCGGCTCAAAGAAGTTCGTGAATCCGAATTCCGTCGGTGGACAGTTAGAAGGCGACTTCAAAAAAATAATTTGACTGCACACAGAACAGCAAACGGGCAGAAATTGAGACCAGCCCACCGGCGAGCCCGCCTTCAGTTCGCTCGAGAGCATTTGGATTGGACAGAAAAACAATGGAGAACAGTCATGTTCTCTCACGAGTGCAGGATGTGTTTAAATGGCAACAATGGGCGAGGAAGAGTGTATAGAAGACCAGGAGAGCGATTTGCACAATGTTGCATTGAAGAACGAGTCTCATATGACGGTGGATCATGCATGTTCTGGGAAGGCATGTCATTGGAGGCGAAGACAGGTCTTGTATTCATCTCCGGAGCGAATACTGGCCGTCGATCAAGAGGATTTACTTCTCAACGGTACATTGAGGAAGCACTCGAGGACTACGTCGTACCTTTTGCCGGTTTTTATTGGTAAAAACTTCTTTTTAATGCAGGATAATGCGAGACCACATAATGCTGGTATAGTTTACCAGTACCTTCAAGAGCTGGATGTACCTGTTATGTGGTGGCCAGCTCGAAGCCCGGACGTAAATCCCATCGAACATTTATGAGCTGCAACAGGCGATTGTAGAGGAATGGTAGCCGATACCTCAAGATTTGGTGAAAACTTTGGTGAAATCGATGAAACATCGAATGGAAGCTTTCGTTCGGGCTAGGGGAGGGAATACTTCTTATTAATAAAAATATTTTTTTGCTGATTTCCATGTTTTAATTCGATTTTTACTACTAATTTTCATGCTGATAAATTCACAAAAACGTGTACTTCAGATGTTGACGCCAAAAATCACTTTGTTGACGAGGCATAAGTACAAAAATTGTACAACTGGATAGGTGTTGAAATAGACTTTGAATCTACATTCAAGAAAATTAAACAAACATTGGATTTTTTAATATTTTTGAAATGTTGGTGAAAATTTATCAATGTGAGAATTTTTTGCAACATCATTTCTATATTTGTTCATATTACCTCATATAGCAAATGCCTTTTGGATTGAAGTATTGAAAATTACTTATAATACAAGTAATCTAAGATGCTTTTTAATATTATTGATGACAACTGCCCTGAATATCTTAAACACAAAATTAGATGTAACTCATTATGATACGTGACTCTTATCACGCCTAAACTTAAATCGGCTCAACGCAAGCGACGCTTTTCTTTATTTATGGAGCACAAAATTGGAACTCTTTGAGCCCAGATAAGAAGAAAATTTCTCTTCTCTTTAAACTTTTTTGTTATATTCCGCTGTCCCACACGGAAAAACACAATTATTCTTTATTCGCTTAATTGAAATTGAGCTTAATTTTTTTGACTTGCAGTATAATTTTTATATTCAAGATAATCTAGATATTTGGCAAAAAAATGATTTGAGAAAATGACTTAAGATATTACTCCAATTTCGGACAATTAGTAATGTATCTGCCGTCTCCTATCTACCGCCTGGAACGTTTTACATTGACATTTTTCTATGTTGCTCAAAAATATCGTCTAATTCTGAAACAATGTGCTTTAAGAAACTGATGTATCTGAGTGCTTAGAGATCTTGCGATAACTTCGTAAACACAGGTTATTTCCGCGGCCATTTCCTAAAGTTTTCTCAAGCAAGTTGTGTAATCAATAAATCAAATGAGAGCACATCAAACATGGTTGTGCCATCTTTCCCCAGTTATAGAGAATCTTTCAGACCAACAAAAATGTGAGTTTCCTGAAATAAAATCCATGAATTAAGTAAATTCCTAGTAACGAGACTTTTGTACTGAGACATTTAAATTTTTTTGGATATAATTAAGAAAACTTAGAAACTTAGGGCGACTTAGAACCAATTTCTCGTTATCAATAAAACGAAGCAAATGATTAAAACTGTTGATGTGAACCTGTCAAAATTGACTTTCTATTGAAGAACCTAAATAATGGAATTTTGTATCGTATAGAAACATGTTGAACATCCTTCTATATTATACATATTTACCTTTGTAATTTCCGAGCAAAAAAACACAAATCAAATTCCGCTCAGAATTAAATTAGTCTCAAACAGACCCAAATCAAATTTTAATCAATGCTAAGCAAAAGGTTAACAATATTATCAATGAATCAACTAAGCAATACCGCTTATGTCACATTTGATTACTTTACCTTAAAATATATTCAATTGAATAATCAAAATTATTCAAATTCCTAATATCAGTTAATAACAACGTCAACAAATTTTTTCGTTTTAATACTTTATCATACGAGTATTACAAATCGCGGGGTCGATGTTAGTTAGACATCGCGACAAGGTCGATAAATTGAATTCACATGTTCACTCAAAATGTTAGACGAAATGAAATTCAGTACTTTTGTAACCTAGACATTGCTAACCGAAAATTGTATGCTAATTTGACCAAAATAAATTTTATAACAAAATATTCTAATTTCTCTTTGTTTCGTGATGTTAGAAAAATAAATTAGAATATAAAATTTTAATTTTACATAATTTTTTTTGCACTAGCTACACGAGTAAATTTAAATTACATTCATACATGGAAAATAGCTATAATCTCATTTTAAAAAGAATATAATTTCTTCTTTCTGTTTTTACCGCGCGCCTGCGTAAAATACATAGAACTAAAATATTATTGTTTGAGTCTTCGATATAATTATGCGCTGAATATAATACTGGTTAGTAAGGAGACGAACCAAAGTTTTGTATATGACATGTGATATGACAAAAAATTGCCATTCGCTAATTTGAGTATTCATTCGCTGAATGCAGTTAGTAAATAGGTATTCTGTTGAATTTTTTTATTTGCATTAATGGTTATTTTGTAATTATAATTTTTAAGTTTTTTCAGTGATGCTAGTAAAACTGTTAAATTTTCGCCATTGCGTTTGTTATGTAAAAGAAAACACTTTTTTATCATGACGATGGATAGTGGCACTTTTTCGATTCTTATTTTGTGCGGGCTACGTTTGTCAACTAATTGTTATCTAAACAGTAAGTAAAGATTAGTTAAGTAATAGTGGTTACTTTGATTAGCACGTTATATTTTTTATTTGGCATGATACGACAGCGGCATATTGTAATTGTTGTTAATGTTAACATACACTGAAAAAAAAGCTTTCTGTTATTAACAAAAAGTATAAGTCAACTTTACAAGGAAATTGGGTTAACACACAGCCTAATTAGAGCTATGTAAATAAGGAAAACATAAAATTGTAAATTTAACTAACAGTTTAAAAATTATTTATAATATATGTATGTATTTGTGAAATTCGCATAACTGGTTAGTAAATTGAGCCAAAATTTTTGTAAATTTGTCAAAGCGCGTAGCGAATAGTTTTTTGTACCAATAGCAAAACACTACTGTTGATTTAACAAAGAACCATTGCTTACTCAAACTAGTGCAGCTTTAAAAATAATATACATTATTGTAAAATAATCAACACATAGCTGTTAATAGAACATTGCCGTTTCCTCCAATTAACATAGCCACAACATTAAATTAACTTTTGTATATTGTGAAATTTATTTAGCTATTTTGTTAAAACTACATGGCCCGTCTCTGAAATTTGGTTAGCTCTGATGTTAAGATGGCATAGCGATCTTTTTAAATGGGAGTATCTTACAATGTAAAATTATAAACGTAAATAGCAAATTTTGGATATAATTTTTAATTAAAATAATTTCAGTTTGTAGAATTTTATTACTTCGGTCTAAAAAGTATTGAAATCCTGTCAAAAATAATCAAACATTTGGTTGGTCCAAAACCACTTTTCTCGACGTTTTGAAACTCTCTGAGTCTAAAAAATGTCTATCTGCATGTCTGTTGGTCTGTATCCATGGTATCTATAGAACGGCTTGTTTGATTTAGAATTTTTTTTGGTCAATCTGTTTTTATGGTCGAGGCCGAGATTTGAAAAGCTTTTGGAACCTGTGCGGCAAGAGGGTCGGGTACCTGCCATACGAATTGACCCAAAATACCTGGTTATAGAAAAATTACCAATTTTTTATATATGCTGGTTTAAATATTGAGTTTGATAGAGAATTTGCGGTTCGGTTGAGGGTTGAGTTGGGGGCCCTTTGCGGGTTGAATTGGGGTTGAGATCTTATTGGACCAGTGTTTACTGAGCAGTTGAGCAATCTATAAAATAAAGTGAGTGTTGGTATGTATATACAGCATATGTGTATGATATTTATACCAATCCAAACGAATTGACCGATTTGAACCACAACTTACACAAATATTGTTTAAGACTTAAGAAAGGTCACTTTCATTTCAAATTAAACCTTTAGCAAATTAAATTAATGGCCAATTAGGATGGAACTTATCTATTTCTTAACTTATTTTAGTGAAATTTCACTTCCGCTATGGAAATGGGATTTTAAAATGAGTTTTGGATGGAATTCTGGAATTTGGCCAAGTATAATGCAACTTGCCTATTTCTCAACCAATTATTATGAAATTTGACAAGTGCGTTGGCAATAGGATTTTAAATTGATTTTTGGATTATATTCTGGAATATAGCCAATTTAAGGGAACTTGTATATTTCTCAACACATTGTAATGAAATTTGATATGTGCGTTGAAAATGGGATTCTAAAATGATTTTTGGAAGAATTTCTCGAAAATGGCCAAGCATAATGGAATTTGCCTATTTGAACAAATTAAGATGAAATTCTTCTTGTACATTTAAAATGGGATACTAAAATAATTTTTGGATATAGTTCTTGAATATGGCCAAGTATGAAGGAACTTGCCTATTTCTCAACCGATTATGACGAAATTTGATATGTATGATGGAAATGGGATTGTAAAATGATTTTTGTATGAACTTCTGGAATATGGATAAGTATGATGGAACTTGAAAATGCTCAACCGATTATGATAAAATTTAACATGTGCATTGGAAGTGGGATTCTAAAACGATTTTTAAATCATTTTCTGGAATATGGCCAAATATAATGTAACTTGGCTATTTCTTAACCGATTTGGACTTTGTCCATTTTTTAACGGTTTTCAATAAAATTTTAAATGTGCGATGGAAATGAAATTTGAAAATAATTTTTGGAAAAGTGTATGAAAATGGATAAAGAATATGGCCAAGTAGGGCAGAACTTTGGTATTGCTTAACTGGTTATTTTGCAATTCGAGATTGGGAATGAGGATTTAAAATAATATTTCTAATCCTGAAACTCTGCACTACCATTATTAGTTTCAATACTGAGGCGCGTGTCCGCTACACACTATATTTTTTTAAAAAAGCCAAATTTACCGCAATGACAGCAAATACTCAGAAAACGTAATCCAAAGTTTAAAAGTTTCTAATCGAACTTGAATATTACTATGGAGATAATCTTGATAAAATAGTATGTTTAGGCTGTCTTAAAGAAACCTCAACAGCTGCAACAAATAGACAAGATTATAGAAGCCATATTGGCATATTTCTCACAACCTCGTCTAAAAATATTTTTTGGGTCATGTTTCCTTCTATTCTTAATGGTTAATAGCTAAATTATATTCTTACTGCACTTTATTCAAAAATCATTTTAGAATGCCATTTTCAACTCAAATGCTAATTTTCATAATAATCGGTTAAGGAATAGCCAAGCTCCATTCTTATTGGCCATTCAATTTGTTAAGGGTTCTATCTGAAATGTAAAAGGTTCTTGACTCTTCAATTTAGAATGTTAAATGTGTATGATGGTATATTAGTATGTTGATCGTATAATGGTAAGATGATATGATGATATGATGTTCGAGGTTACTATGGTACAGTGGTACGATTGTATGTTGGTTTAATGGTATATTATCATGATGGTGTGATAGGAAAAATGGAATAATGGTATGATGGAATGATTGATTGTTTAAGGTTATGATGGTACGACGGTACGTATGCTGGTATGATGCTTAGTAGAATTTGTGTTGAAATTGAGTTGGATTTGAAAGAGGAGTTCGGTTAGGGATTAATCTCAGATCGAGTTTAGGGTTTAGTAGGAGGTTAAATTGAGTTAAGTTCATACGCTACTCTTAGAGCATAGAGGAGAGGGTTGAGATTTGGGTCGAGCTAAGTTGAGTTGACATAAAATTAGGATTTAGTTAGCTTGCATTGAGGTGTGAGTTGTTCTGTTGGAGAATTATTTAAAGGGTTGATTTGGAGTTAAGGGTTAAGAGTTAATTTGAAATTTGATTGAGGGTTGATTTGATGATTTAATTGATGGCTGGGTTGTCCGTTAATATGGTGATTGCGTAGTTTGGTGATTTGCATTTAGGATTGTGTTGCGATTGACTTAATCAAGACCGAAGTTCTGATCAACATTTGAGGTTTCAGCCCTGTATATTTTTTTATTTTTCATTCATTATTTATTATAATAGCATATAATATTTGTTTTAAAAAATACATATGTATATAAAGGTGTATCTAGTTTAATTAAAATAATAATATATTAATTCATACTCAAATTAAATGTATGTAGTTTCAGTCTTTTTTGATATTCTAGTTTGTGTAAGAATATAAATAAATTAAATTAATTAAATTAAGCAAAATAAAATTAAAGTTAATAATATAATATGAATTTGCAATAAAAATAAAAATAAATAGTGTTTCAGGAACATTTTATAATTACGGTCGATTTTCCAAATCATATACATCAAACACATTACTGATGGTACTATTTTGTCGTACTCCGTCTTAATATTATAAAAATACAACCCTACGTTATAGCAGGGCTCTGGATTGGTGTTGTGTAACACAACACAAATAAAGAACAAATTATTTAATGCATAAATTTGTTATATGACCTGTTGTATGATTCACGTTATTTAATGAATTGGTAACAACATACTCCCGGGCGGCTGTAATTCTAGCGGCGTTGGTTATTGGCTCGCCTGCTTGGTTGTTGTCTAGGTATGGCGCTATGATTCGGATTGGGGCTTGGCGTATTAATCTTGAGTGTTACATCTGTCACCAGTTGAGTTGGTTGTATTGGCAATGTTTCCTCAGATCGATCTTTAATTGGTAGTTTGCATAGCATCGTTATTGGCCGCTTGTATATTGCGTCCTTATATTTAATTGTGGCTGCTCGCACTAAATCATCTGTTTCGGCGTGAGTCTGGATAACCCGTCCCAACCTCCATCGCATGGCAGGTTGTTGCTCATCTTTTAATAGAACTAGATCATTTGTCATTAAATTGGGTTGAATGGATGTCCACTTGTTCCGTTGATGCATTTGGTGTAGATATTCTGATGACCATCATTTTTGCTACCATGTGCCATCTTGTTGTTGTCTTTAGTGTTGTTTTATTGATGTCGGCGTGAAGTTATTAAAAAGTGGCCTGGTGTCACTGCTGTTAGGTCGGAGGGGTCGTTGGTGAGCGTAGTTAGAGGTCGAGAATTGAACACTGCTTCGATTTGAGTGACGACGGTGTATAGTCCTTCAAACGTGAGGGTTGTTTCCCCTATCACACTTTTGAGGTGAAATTTCACCGATTTTATCCCGGCTTCCCGTAGCCCTCCGAAGTGAGGGGCATGAGGTGGAATAAAGCGCCAGTTTGTTCCCTCATTGGCCAGCATGTCTGCTATGTCGCCTGGTAGTGACGTCATGGCCGTATAGTAACATTTTTTGATCTTGGCGTTAGCTCCAATAAAATATGTCCCATTATCGGAGTATATATCTGTGCATATTCCTCGTCTGGATATGAACCGCTTATATGCAGCAATGAATCCTTCAGTTGTTAAATTGCTCAATAATTCAATATGGATAGCCTTTGTCACCATGCATACAATTAGTGCGATTTACCCCTTACATGCCTTATGTCCTCGGCCCTGGGTAGTTCTTAGTTGGATTGGGCCCGCGTAGTCAATTCCCGTTGGTGCAAACGGTCTTCCCGGCCTCACTCTGATGGTGGTAATCCGCCCATCAATTGTTCCACGTTGGCTTGTTTGTGCCGAAAACAAGTTATACATTTTTTAATTACTTGTCACACGGCACGCCTACCTCCAATGATCCAGTACTTATTTCTCAGAAGTGCTAGCGTCATGTTGTTTTTGCTTAGAATTATGGGTTGTTTGCTGTCGATGGACAGGTTTGAGTTTTGCAAACACCCCATTACGCCTAATAGCCCTTTGTCATCATACACTGGGTTTAGTGATGATAGTTTACTACTCTTGTGTAGCTTCTTAGATTTTTTTATGTATGCAATATCTTTGCCTAAATCTTGCTCTTGGCTTAATTTTAAAATTAATGTCTCCGCTCTCTGCAGTTCTTGCCCTGTTAGCGAACTTTTGTTGATATTTTTGTGCCTGCTGTTGTACGCTGAGACCTTGTTAAATACTTCTGAGAGAGAGTGTGTTTCCTCTATAATGGTCACTAGCGCTATTTTCTCTTCCAGCTCTGGTTTCACCTGCTGCTGTACTTCTGGTAGGTTGTCTTCCGCATTTTGGGCCAGGGCTGTCTCCCATTTCGATGTGGTTGTTCCCAGGAACTGTGGTCCGTACCACTATAATTTGTTGTTGATGGGTTCCTTAGGTGTTGTGAAGCAATATCCGCCGGGTTGACTTTAGATTTCACGTCTTGCCACATGTCGTTGATGATAATGTTTTCTTGATGGTTGAGATTCTATTTGCAACGAATGTTTTAAACCGGCTTGGGTCGCCATTGATCCAGCAAAGTGTGGTAGTTGAATCGGACCATGCGTATATTTTGATGTCCTGAAGTTGCATGATATTTTGTAAATGTTTTATTAACTTTGCTAACAATACAGCTGCTTGATAGCTTTGTTTTGATTGGAGCAACTCGTGTTTTGGATATTAGTAGCTGATTTGTTACTTTGTCGCAACCGTCTATGATAAGGCAATAGGCAGACGCAGCGTAAGCGTTTCTTTCGTCCTATTGTTCTTGTGTCCACCCATCTCGGTATTCTTATATTTGAAGTTTCACTTAGTTCATCTTTGTAATTTAGCCATTAAGTTCGTATCATCTCTGGTAATTGTTCATCCGAGTTTTTCCCGGTTATCTATACTTCCTGCATCATAATTTTGGCCATAATTGTTATTGATGTCAGTCATCATACAGTGTCGAATAACTTTGATGACTCAGATAGCATAGAGCGTTTTGTGGGCTGGTTAAAAAAAAATCTGTTTGGGGGTTGTAAAATCTCCAGAGTTTTAATGCAATCGTTTAGTTTGATTTGATTGTTCCCGTCGGCTCATTGCTCTTGGGGGATTTGATTTGTTATTTCGAGCGTGTTGGTGAGGTATATAATATATGTTTTCAGCTAGTTCGTCTTCCTGTCTTTCCTGGATCAGCTCCATTTGGTTTAACTCGATGTATTCCTGCATAAATTTATGATAAAGCTGTTTGTATGCGGAATCTTTCATAAATCTTTTTTCGATTTGTAATAACTGATTCTTGATTCTCCTAATTTGCCGTAGTTATCCTTGAATGGAATATATCGCTTATCATGATATCGTTCTACTGTTCTCTGAAACAGCTCCTCAACCTTATCCACTTCCTCAGTGGGCCTTCGTTGCTCAGGAATGTTGTCGTTTTCCACGAACAATCTCGATTGTTCTTCGATTTATTTTGTTGACACCATGGTTGTTCTGCTTTGCTTTTCTAAATTACCCATGCTTCCAATTATGATCCATCCGAACTCCGTGAGTTGTGCCATGGGCACCTGACACCCGCCTTTTATCATGTTGTTTTTTATTATCGATGGATAGAAGTCTGCCCCTACCACAAGGTTGATTGATTGAGCTTGACAGTAAGATGGATCTGCTAATTGTATATTCTGCAGATAGGTCCATTTACTGGCGTCGACAATTGTCTCGAATAGTTGTTGTGTTAATTTGTCGAATATTAAGGCTTTAACCTCTAATCGGAACTTACCCTTGAGCATTGGGGCTAGTTTTATGTTTAATACATGCTTACAAATGCCAGCCTTATTTTCGCCTATGCCAGAAATGTTCACATGAACCTTCTTCTTTTTGATGTTTAATAAGTTGGTCGCTTTTGCAGAGCTTAATATTGACTATGAGCCTGGATCTGTTAGTGCTCTCAGTGTGGTCAATTTCCCATTTCCTGTTTCTGCTTTAATTATTGCAGTTGGCAATAATACTGGGCCTTGCTGGTTGATCAGGAAAGTTTGTGTCGTGCCCTTAGTGGTTGTTGATATTGAATTGTTTCCATGCAGAAGAGTATGGTGGGCTCCCTTACATACCATGCAGCGTGCAGTTGATGAGCAGGAATAGGGAATGACGTTATTATTGGAATGTTTGTTTAAGCAATGGACACAGATAGTTGCTCCGCTGACCAATTTTTTCCTATCCAATGTTGACATCTCCTTGAATAATTTGCACTCCTCTAACTTATGACTACCTTGACATCCCTTTACCTGGCACTGATTGTTGATTGTTAAAGCATATACATGTATTAGGGACGGTATATATTGTGACCGAGGGCTGCTTACTTTAGTGTATCCCATCGCCACTAAAGATTGAAATCTCCTTTCCAAAAAAACTAAATAATTCGTTTATTTTTGGAATTTCCCTAGGATTTGGAAATGTTGCTTCATACAGCCTACTGGATTCTGGATCTAATTTTCTGCTTAAGATAAAAGCTATGAATGCATCAAATGGAGCGCTTATATTAAGGCGGTTGATATTGTGGAGCACTTCCCTTGCTGTATCGAGCAGAGCTCAAATTGCTCCCGCCGATTCTGTATGCACCGCTGATAATGATAGCAATGAATTGAAATATTTGGTTGCCAGAAGTCTAGGGTTGTTGTATCTGGCATGTAATATTTCCCAAGCTTTCTCATAGTTGTCACCCGTTGTTGCTAGATGACTGATTTGTTGTGCTGCCCCTTTCTGAATGTGCAATTTAAAATACATGATTTTTACCGTATCTGATAGCTGGTTGTTTCCATGGATGAGCTCTGTGAAGATATCGTTGAAAGAGCTCCATTACTCATAATTCCCATGGTTTTGGGGTGTTTTTGTATTGATCGAGATTGTTGGTTCGGCCTATCTTTCTTTTAATCGCACTATCATGGAGTCCACCCTATCCAAGATTGTACCGTAGTAGTTTTCACGGAAATAATCCGATATCAGCTCATCTTCTTCTGTTTTCCAACACTTAATCCCGAGGGCTTCTGATATTTTGAAGTTCAGTTTTAATTAGGTTGAAATTCCCTATGCTGAAGATTTGACCGTCTGAAATGTAACGAAAATTCAAATATTAAAATGTAAAAGGCTGAATCCTAATAAGGTGATCAGAACTTCGGTTTTCATTAATTCAATTCAAAAATCATTTTAAAGTCCAATTCATCAGTTCCATCATACTCGGCCATATTCCAGAACTTTATACAAAAATCATTTTAAAATCCCTAGGAGGCAAGTTCCCTCATACTTGGCCATATTCCATTATCATACACGTTATACATACATACAAACACTTACTTATATGGATTGCTCAACTGCTCACTAAACACTAATCCAACCCCAACTCAACCCCAATTCAACCCGCAATCGGCCCCCGTCGCCAACTGCTCACTATATCTTAATCGAACCCCAACTTAAGTTAAACTAAACTTCAAATCAACCCTTAAATTGACCCTTGACTTAACCTTCAACTCAATTCCAAACAAAATGCCCAACTCAATATTCGAACCAGCATATATAAAAAATTGGTAAATATTTCTATAACCAGGTATTTTTGGTCAATTCGTATGGCTTTGCAAATCTCGGCTTTGACCATAGAAACAGATTGATATAAAAAATTCAAAATCGAACAAGCCTTCCCGAGATACCATGGGTGCAGGCCAAGAGACATCAAGACAGACGTTTTTTTTTGCTTTTCAAAACGTCGAGAAAAGTAGTTTTATACCTACCAAATTTTTGATCATTTTTGACAGGATTTCAATACTTTTGACTTTTTAGACCAAAGTAATTTTAATGTATATCAATAATTGAATATTACCTGAAGAATTGTGGTTTGGCGTCTTCTGGCATTTACGGGTAGATTAATCTATTCAACTCTGTCCCCCCTAGGGGGGACCAAAGTTGAGTAGATTAATCTACCGGCTCCGTAACCTTCCAGTAGGGTGCGCATTACATAAGCTGTTCTGGTCATGTATTAGGCAGCTGCGTGATCGGTACAATTGTGTAAGGAGTAACCTGTTCACAACTCGCATGTGTACGTGCTGCCTCCTCGTGGCAACCACTGGTAACTAAGGCCATTTGGCACATTTTTGGCCATTTGGTACAGGCTAAAGTACGGTCGCTAAAGGAGAAAACCTTGTCAAAAAACCCTAATCTAAGCTGGAACAACATATGCCGATGGATGATAGGTGAATCTGTCCATAATATACGGACTCTGAATACCAGACACCCTCCAGTTTTACTTAGCCTTCCTGTAGTAAAGCCTGGTGACCTACAGGCGATTTGCAATTCCCAGCAACTCGTAAGAGTAAAATCAAATTGAAGACGGGGCAGGGGTAGTAACCCTCTCGAAGTCCTTGGGCTCCAATGCTACCGTCTTTCTGGCGGAACTACAAGCTGTAGTAAACATCTAGGAGGGAGAGCAATAAGCCCAGGTAGTAAGTATCACATACCACAGCCTCATGGCTCTCCAATAATAATAATAATAATAATAATACATGAAGGATTTATTTTAGGTGGTTGGATTTCCTTTGATGGAATTGAAGTTTCCTGCGCTTTACGCCTAATTTACGTTTTTTGTACGAAAATTTATTTTAGAGTTTCCCTATTGATGGATAATGTCCCCGTCTTACAATATAAGTGGCCTGAAAATTATTAAATAAATAATGATTAATTATTGAATTTTATTAGCACAAAAATCAAACTTACCAAATTTTCTCCTAGAAAACATTGAAAAATTTCCTTAGAAATTTTTTCAATTTTATATTTTTAATAATTGTATAATATTCTACAATAAGCGTACATGTTATTTTTATGAGAATCTTCAATAAATTTGTTTCTATCAAAATAATCCAAGATTGTCCGACCGGTTTCCGTTTGTTTTAGGATGTTCTTGACAGTCTACCAACAAAAATTTTTAAACTCGGTCAAATAGTTTACAATAAAAAAGAAAGAAATTTACCATATACATTTCCTCACCATAATTGCTACCAGTTAGTTCTTTAGAAGGGAGTGGAGCGAGACTTTGAGAATCTGAACTTGATGTGCATCGAATATCAGTAGGTATCATAAACGTATTACTTGGTTCCTTAAAATACCTGTTGTTTTTTTGCCGCGAAAACAAATAGTCTTCAAATTGAATTGTTTTGCCTAACTCGTTTGGATCAAATAGTAGCTCAAAATGGTGATATCTGATGTCATCCCCCATGACTCCAATAAATCTGTAAATTCATTTTGCTGATTTTCTAACTTATTACATTTAAATGTCTCTGATGAAACTGAAGTCGGATATGTTCGATGTCTGTTGGTGTATTATTATTAATGTGGTAAGGCTCTTCATACAGCGGCTGAGAATTTTGTAATTTATTTCCTAATACATGTGATGCATTTTCGATATTTGCATAGGTAAAATTAGATGAGTTTAACTATTGCGTCCCAACGTCACAATGGTCCATATTTTAAAGTGTTTGACTTTCGGGATTTATTAAATTTTATTGAGGTAATTTAAATGTAAATAGCTAGTTATTGGTGTGCATAAAAGATAATTTCGTTCTGTTCATAAACAGAATGGTTGATTTTTGACATTAAGCTAAATTTCATTAAAAAAGATATTACGTAAATGTGTACTAAAATCTTTAAAATGACAGGTTTAAAAATTGATAATTATTGTAGAATATAACTAAATATAAAAAATAGTCTTTAAAAGAAATTTTTAATGCGACTCATACTCCCTTGCTTAGTTTTATGAATAGTTAAAGGAGGACTAATAAAATATATAATTCATAATTTTATTACAAAAGTTTATATGAAACATAATGTTTCACATAAATTGCAGAATACTTATGTAATATCAGATATGGTACATTTTCTTGGTTAGGAAGAAGTATTTTATGAATATTGTAAAAATCAACTCGTGACCTGTTAGATCTAATAATGAAATAATCAAGTTTAAAGTTAGTTGTTATATAAATAATTGACGAGTAAAGTTTGACATTTTCTAAATGAAATTCATAATTTTGAAATATTTGTATTTAATGGCTAAACTCAATTTCCGATTGTAATACTCCTAGCATATGATTTCAGTTCAGAGTATTTCGCTTCATACCGGAAGCAATAAAATTTTTTTAAGGGACCCGATTCCTTAATTATTCTGGGGTAGTGAATTAGGAAATGAAGTTTTGGTTTCAGATGGTCATTGAAAAATGTCGTTTAATTTTGATTATGTTTCTGAATTCTTGAAGATCAAAAGTTTTGATTACATAATATCTGGATTACAATTTCCAAAGGATGATTTATTGCAACACCTTCATTATAATTTTCTAATGTACGAATCGATTTAAATTCTTCAACATACTGAGTTGAAGCGTGGTGTTTATTAACTTTGTAAAATCGACAATAAGGGTTTGCTGAAAATGATTTGGAAAATCCCAGTAATCCAAGTATCACCTAAAACTAAACCTAAGGTACAATTAATTCGAAATGAATAATTTACAATATTTATAACAACACCTTCAATCACTAATGATTTTATCTCTTATATGATAGTAAATAACGAAATGTCGTTAAATAAATGACGCTCTTATTAATGCAGCAATATGTATGCCTTTCAATTTTGACATTGAATTAAGTACTGGAAAATTGTAATAAATGCCAGTAATGGCATGAATAATGGCATGCGATCCGAATGGATTATTTATTTCGCACCTTGTAAATTGCTTAACAAGTTTCGGGCATTATCACCCTTAGAGTACAAGATCTTTATCTTTAGAGTTCATGTTTCACCAAAGAGATATTGACAAAACTGAGGTAAAATTGTAACAATAGCTTATATTGTCTAGGCCCGGATGGGGGGGGGGCGTGTTACTTTTTATACTTTTTAAAGAAACAAAACCATTGAACGGTTTGGTGGAGCAATAATTTATTTAATTAAAAATTTTCTTCACAATAGGTACAAATTATTAAGTCGCGATGCGACTAAGAACACAAGTCAATCAATATGATTGCTTCATGACATTTTATCTCGTTACAATAATTATGGCTGACTCGCTATAACTTAAATACGATGCAGGGCTGGGTAAACTGTTGATAAAGATGATCATCAATTCCGACACTTGGTCATTCTGAATGTTTCCAAAATGCATACTACAACTAATTAAACTAATTTGAACTACGTTGAACTAATTTAAGGTCTAAACGGCTTCATAACTGATTAAAATTCTCTTCGTCCTACGTCCTAATTAATTTGTCTTATTTATTCCCGCCGTAACATCTTCGAATAAAATTGAACATCTTCATCCTTATTAAAAATCTTCGTTGTACTAGCACTCATATAGGCACATGGTTGTTTTCCTCGTCATTGTTTCATCGCTTTAGGTATAAAATAGATTCAGGTGAGTAATCCTTTAAGCCCGTTACTCCATTCGATAAAAACCCTGATTATTCTTGCGGTTTTGAGGAACAGAGAAAATCTTTGACTATGAGGTAAGTTGTTGCAAAATTACCGAATTTAGATATTACCGGTAGTTTGGTAAACGTTTCTTAAAATCCCGGTTAACCGGGTTTATACCGGTAATACTAAATCTAATTTTATATCTAATATAACAGATAAAAAACAGCTAAAACTAGTTGATAACGCAATCAATAATATTTTATTCAAAAATATATGTATATACATAGTTTTAATTCAATTCTAGTAATTCAATAAAATTAATTAAAATAATTATTATTAATTAATAAACATTCAATTAATAAAAATAAAATATAAAATCCAACTTTTTCAGTTTTCTTAAGTGCCTATATATTCCTTTAGGCTATTAAAAAACACATTGTATCCATGCTGTCGTCATTTAAATTTGATCCGAATTTCGTACAGATTATATCAGCCGCTGAAAAAGCACGCTCCGATTCGACACTAGTCGGACGAATAGTTAGAATTTGAGTAAATGCCATGTTTAAATATTTACCTCTAATCCACTGTTCTTGAAAGAAGTCCATCTCTCTTCTTATTACAGACTCTAACCCTCTAGGAATATTTGGAGTATGTGTTTCTAAAAAAAGATTTGTTAATTTTATCATCAATTGTTCGCTGGAGCTTTTCCTTTATTGACGTCGGCTGAAACGGAGATATAGCCGTTGATGTAGTTTGATCATAATTTGAAGACGAAGTAGCGTATTCTGTTAATTCTGGTTCTGGATCTGATTGAATGGAGAATTTTTGAATTAATTCAACAATTTTTTTGTGAATAACAGTTTTACCCGTTCTGTTGAATATTTAATCATCGTCTTTCTCGCTTGATGGATCATGCAAATATTGTAAAATATGGTATCAGAATAAATATTCCGTCTTTTATTGATACGAATTAGTAGAGCTTCTTTAAGCTCTTTGCTTAATATTGAATTTTGTGCACTAATCTCATCTAGCATACATTTTAACGTTAGGTCCGCCACATACAAATTAACGTCTTTACGGCAAAGTGCATCTACAGCGACTTTTATTGGTTGCAGTGCTGCAACTGTATTTGCAAGTAAAACCATTTCATTTTCAGTAAAGCCTAAACTAGATTTAACATCGATTAAAATTTTCCTTATGGAATTATTAACTTGATAGAATCGCTTTAGCATTGCTAAGAGACTATTCCAACGGGTTTTGGAATCAATGATCAAGGACAGTTCTCTGTTGAATTCTTGCTTTATGTGTTTCTGTAGATTATTACAACAATTTTTCCGAATTTTATTGATTAGAGGACTAATTGGGACTAATTGCTTCATGTTGGATTACAGCTAAATTAGATGTGGCCGAGGTTGTTTCATCAATTATTTCAAACCAATGCTCGTCATCCTCTATGTTTTCTTCGTCGTTATCTAAGTCTGCACTTGATTCTGCATCAACTTCAATTATATTTTCCTGCTCTCCGTACATTTGTCTCACATCTTTTTGTGTTGATACAATACTTTAATGACTGCCAGCTGGATGCCGTGAGCTAAGCACAGTTGTTGATTGCAATTAATCAAAGTTCCCACTTTCTTCATTACTAAAGCACCGTCGGTAGTAATTGACACGATGTTATCTAAATTTCAACTGAATTGTTTTAATTTTCCTCTAAAAATTTCATAGATTTATCAGCCGGCATGGGGCCCTATACTCGAATTAGGCCCAGGTTCCAAAATTGGTGGTCGCCGTAGGCGTTTACGTTCATATACTGTCTATTCTTCACAGACGTCCACTCATCAAATGTCAAGCTCAAACTGCAATCTACTTTTCGTTTCGATAATTCTCCAATAATTTGTTTACGAATTTTATCACCGTATTCCATAACTATTTTTTTATCTTATGTGAAGATTTTGATACCCTGTTAAAGTTAGCCGAAAGTTTCCAGCCGAAAGTAAAAAGACGATAATGCAGATTATATTATTGACATTCCAGCCGAAAATAAATCAGCCTCTAGAGTGTTATGATGTCTGGAGACGGATTGCATTGATGTGACTTGTCAATAGCTATAGCAGGAACAAAATTCAGTTCAAGTTTCCCGTGGGAAATCTTGGAAAATTCCATTTTCCAAAAATCATTAGAAAATTTGTAAAAAATCAGCCTCTAGGGTGTTATGTCTGGAGATGAATTGCATTGATGTGACTTATCAATAGCTATCGCAGAAAAAGGATTCAGTTCAAGTTTCCCGTGGGAAATCTCGGAAAATTCGATTTTCCAAAATTTTAAATTTCCCACGGGAAAATTGAAATTAATTTTTTTCCTGCGATAGCTATTGATAAGTTACATCAATGCCATCCATCTCCAGACATAACAATTTGGAGGCTGATTTTATACAAATTTTCTAGTGATTTTTGGAAAATCGAATTTTCCGAAATTTCTCACGAGAAAGAGATTTTCCGAGATTTTTCACGTAAGTTATCTATGTATCCTAGCTACTTTCGGCTGATAACTACAAAACTTTTTGTTTTCGGCTGGATGTTAATAATATAATCTGCATTATCAATTTTTGTACTTTCTGCATTACCAGTTCTTTACTTTCGGCTGGACTAACACAATCTGCATGATCGACTTTTCACTTTCAGCTGGCAACTTTCGGCTAACTTTAACAGTATCACACTTACGGAAAAAACCATTACAAAACTCTTGTGAGTGAAGCTCTCGATATCGCTTGTGCTCTAATTTTCACACTAGTTTTGTAATAGTGCCCTTCCCGCACTTATATTCAAAATAGCTAATTTGGTGATTTGTTCCATTTTTAACATGAACAAGCCTATTAGTAGTGTTGCAATGGTGCCTATAACCTTTCAGTTCACAAAGAAACGTTATAAGTTTAGGATGGGGAAAAAGGAATATTCAATTTATTTATAAATAAAATTAAATAATTTATTATATTCAATATCTACAAATTATACTGACAAATAAATAAGATCCGCATATTATATTATATTAAATAGAGTGCTTTGAACTGGGGTCGTTTATCTTAAAATTACGTGAAATTTTTTTTGTTCCTTTTGTGCGACTCCAATTTTCGTTTGAAAAATAATAATTGTTTGTTTATTATACAGGTACACAAAGTCTAGTTACTTAATGCGATGAGCTAGACGATCCAGATGATGATGAACCACTGCTTGATGTTCCACTAGATGCGCTTGATGGATAATACGAACTATATGCTAAATCTGAGCCTGAAACACTTGATGAGGGTGACCAAACGCGTGAATATGGTCCACCAGTATTTGGTTCCCAGCTTGGATCGTACGATGATGCTGGTGCTGGTGATGGAGATGGGGCACCATATTGATCAGCTGGTGGTCCCATTGGTGTCATCATCATTGGCATATCCATACCTTTCTTCTTTAACAGTTGAACAAGGACAAAACCTAATACGATGGTGATTGCAAGCTTAGATAAAATTAAAGCTTTCATTGCTTTTAATCCAATTAGAGCGACAAAAATTGGCATTAAAGCTTTCATTTTCAATTTCATTAAAAGTAAAATTGGCAAAAGAAGTTTCTTTTTTAGCATATCACCACGAGCTGGAATTTATGAAGCAAAAAAAAAAAAAAAAAAATGTTAAGACTCAATTAAAAATGAAAAACGCATATATGCACAATAAACTCACCTTCATCTTGATCCTCTTGTGGCACATCAAAATCTAATCCACGATCGGCGCGATATGACACAACAGTATTTTGAAAAACTGTTTTTGGCAATTGAACGGTTATTTCATTAGCGGACATAATACGTGCGACACGATCAAATATAACACGATCAACATTTTCACTGTTGAACGAACGTGCTTGTTCTGATTTTAATCCTAGACTTGTATCCAAATATGTCAGCACTTTTCCTTTCAAGCAGCTCATTGTATTCCCATCAAAACATTCGTTGGCAATTGACATAATTAATTGGTCACCATTATGAATTCGGGGTGTTTCCACAATGGATGCACAATTTACTGCGGCAACGACACAACCGAGTGCAAACACTAGCGAAAGTCGTGAAACCATTTTGTTTTGATAGAATTTAAAAATTTATTTAAAAAAAAAAAAAAAAAACAATTTCGAATATTAATTAATAAATAAATAAATATATTAAATTTAATTAAAATATGATGTGCACTGTTGAATATACAATGCGTTAATGATACTAAATAGTTTTAAGTACGAGTATTTTATACTACTGCTCCCATTAGGAATGGGTTATCAGGCCGTATTGCGTCGTTATATCGTTATACACTTAGATATTTTGATTCGTTTGAAATTTGTTGTTGCTTTTTGTTATTAAAATTGACAATTTTTTATTTCTTTTATAATTTAATTTATTGATACTTATATGTACAATTGACAATAAACAGCACGGGCACACCAAAATGAAAATGTATTACAATTAATACAAATTGGTAAGTGAAGAGATACAACATAATGGTTACTGTAAAGTTTTGTGTTTAATAGAAATTTTTCTTTATACCAATTAAAATTCAACGCCAGTCTTCAAAGTATTTAAAACCATTTTTTACAAATTTACTACGCGTATTTACATAAAAAATCTACACGAGTTTTGGACTTGGGTATGGGTGTGTGTGTTTGGAACTTGTATTATTGCAAAACAATTTAATAAACCAAATTTACTTTTCAATGTTGAGGTTGTCGCGTTATCGGAACTAAATTTTGGTTTAGTTTTAATTTTGGTGTGGTAATCTAGTTTCACGGAAATATTTTTTTTTGAGAAATTGGGCAGATTTGTATTTGTGTTACGAGATAACTTCACTTGAGGAAACTGGAAGTTTGGTTTGTTTATAAATCCTTTCTTAATAAGACAACAGGAGCTATTCACATTTAGTATTTTGTTAATGTTTTTTAGTGGCTTCTCGGCGAATAATTCGTAAGGGCATTCTTGTGGAATCTGATCGCATCAGAAGTGAGAAAAATCGCATCTTGTGCAATCTGAGTGAAATATTTTAGATTTTACATTCCCCCCCCCCCCCAGAATTTATGTGTTAACTAAATTTTGCATGAAACAAATACTTATTAGACTTTTGTTTCTTCAATTACAAGGATATCCGTTATTTAGTGGTAGCAGCTGTTATTCACTCAGATCTGATATAATACTCGCCTGTCGGCTTGATTCGCTAAACTTCATTTTCGTAGATAATAGCCATCCCCATCATTATTTGCTCGTTGAATAATATACTATTTAGGTACGTTTATTTTCATGTACAAATTTAAATTTTCTATACTTTTCAACAGCAATGAAAAATTACGTGAACCCGTATATGTAAACCAAATCAATCAATTTTACTCTCCTATTTAAATTTGGGAGAAACATAATTTAAATATAATGAACTGAAACCTCAACAAAAATTAATTCCACTCCAAAATCAATCCCTAACTGAACCTCTTAAGTCAATCTTCTGCTCAATCGCAATAACCAAATTAACCAGCAACCCAACCCTCAACCCAATCACAAAGTCAAACCACAATCAACATTCAAATCAACCCTTAACCTAATCCCAAGTCAACCCTTAAATAACCCAAACTCAACTTTAACTCAACTTAGCACGAACCAACAACATTAAACCTTAGAATCGTGTATGGGGTACTGTGTTCTCCAAGTGTTTCTCGACTTAGGCCGTGTTCAATCGGGTAAAAAGTTAGATTTTTTAACTGTGGTAAATTATTAAATTTTCCTCAGGTTTAATCGTTTTGGTGTTTCAAATGAAATAGGTTCAAATTGTGGGTTTAATTTTTTTTGTTTTTGTTTTGCGTAGAGAAAATCAAAATACAAGCTACAAATTTTTAACTGGTCCATACAGTTAAAATTTTTATGGTGAATAAAATTTCAAAAATTTAACTTTTTAACTTTTTATGCGGTTTTTTATTCGTTTGAAACACAGCCTTAGAGAATAAAATAAACTACTTGTTCCACACCACCATAATTCTGTATATTTTGCGATGTACCATTAGCTTCGTAGGGGAGCTGCATTCACCTGTATTATTTATCTCAGTAGATTTTGAATGTAATCCGCTATCTGATACGCTCTTATTTTATTCTCACGTTTTCACTTTCAATTCAGTCGAGCTATTACGTGAAGTGAAATGTTTATTTGGCAAATATGCATCGTGAATTGACTACAGAAGAAGAACAATAGCTTACTGATTATTTCGATGGAGACACCGACGATGATGGGGAACATATGATTGAAACGATTGCTGGCCGAGATCATCCTACAGCTGCTTTGTTATCGGTTGATTTAGACTATTCTAAGGATTACGATTCTGATAAATTGTATATGAACCGGATTCCGATAATTCCGATTTAGATCAGCCATATTCAAATAATGAGGCTCTTCAAGACATTTATAGCGTTAACGAAGAATCGAGGCAAATTGTGGCCAAAATACACGGGTGAAGACAAAAACGACAAAACTATTTGGTGGTTGATGCCATCTGCTGGGAGAAAGCGAGAACTGAGGATTTGAAAAGGAAGAGATTAGACTCCATTCCCTGCAGTATTGAGATATTTACTGAAAAGCACGAAGCCTTCAAGCGTCTTTTCGCAGCCACAATTATTGAATGCATTATTTTAGAAACTAATAGAAAAGCCAAAAGGACGTATGGAGCGAATCAACGTGCACAGAATCCGAAAAAAATTACACATCGGCGAGATACTAATATGGATGAAATGTACGCGTTTATCGGCATATTGCTTTACATTGGTGCGGAGAAATCAAATTTAGTGGCAGCTAAAGATTTATTCCACAAGTCTCCAATGCCATTTTACTGAGGAATGATATCATTAGAGAGATTTGAGCAAATCAGTCGGTTTTTGCGTTTCGATGATTCAAGAACTCATGTCGATCGATTGCGAGAAGATAAGTTCAAAATGAATTTAAATTTTCCTTTCGTTCCATACAAAGAACTCTCGATCGATGAGCAGTTGGTGACATTCAGAAAGAGATGTAGCTTTCGCCAAAACGTATCATCCAAGTCAGAAAAATATGGGATTAAAATTTGTTTGGCTTTTAGATGCAAAAACAAATTATCCTGTATCAGCAGAAATTTATTTGGGTAGCCAGCCAAGTGATGAAAGATCCACTAAAATTTCACATGCCTTAGTAATGCGCCTTGCTCAACTTTGTTTATATATTGGCGCGAACATTACCATGGATAACTTTTCTACAAGTTTTTTTTTTTTTTTCGTCCCTGCCCAAAAGCGGCTAGCACTACGACCTAAAAGATCTTTTGTGCTGTTGGGTGCTGTTACTCCAGGAGCTTCTCCACCTCTCTAATAAAGGCGAGAATGCTATTTATAGAGGCCAATTTACATTTCTCCGGGGTCAGATACCTCTCTTCAAAATGAATCCACCTCCGTGTGCACAGAGCAACACACTCACATAGTATGTGTTCTGCGGTTTCTGTCTCTTCCAAACAGAGTCGGCACTCCGTCTCTGTGGACAGGTTCATTTTGTTCAAATGATATCTCAGGTTACAGTGACCTGAGAGAAAACTCACAAGTTTCCTAATATTTCCTTTGCTGAAATTGATCGCCAAATTTTTGTGGTGAAATGGTCTGATCAAAGATTTGGCTTGTCTAAGGCCGGGAATACAGTTCCAATAAGTCAAGCACTGTATTTTTTCCCATTTACTGATTGTGTAGGTTGCAGAAGCCCACGGGATACCACAAAAAGGCTCAGGGCCAATGAGTGTAGTCGACGAGCCTGCCCGTGCAAGTTCGTCGGCTATCTCATTTCCAGTGATGCCCATGTGACCAGGCACCCACCACAACCTTACTTTGTTTTGACAAGAGAGAGATTGTAGCAGTTTATAACAACTTTGAACCGACTTGGAAACCAAGCAGTTAGAAGCCAATGCTTTCAGTGCTGCTTGGCTGTCAGACAAAATGTGGATGGATGCGCCTTTAAGACCTTTGGTCATAATAATAGAGGCGCAGATTTCGATGGCGTGAATTTCGGCTAGAAAAACACTGGGGTAAGTACCCAGTGATTTCGATATTTTGTGATTGGGTCCAAAGACACCAATGCCGACTCCACTATCCATTTTTGATCCATCAGTGTACCAGACTAGGCTGTTAGGTTCCATCTGCGGTAACCCAGTATCCCAGTCTGTTCTATCGGGGATTGTTACCACGAAATTCCTGCCAAAGCAGAGTTCTTTCGGCATAACGTCCGGGACACTAAAGAACATATTCAGGTCTGGAAGTTCATTCAAAATGTCCAGGTGACCCATATGGTCATCATGACTGTATTGATTCGCGAGCTTCAATCTAGCTGCACAGGTAGCAGCTGATTTTTTGACGTGGATATGAAGTGGAGTGAGCCCGATGAGAGGTTCCATTGCCGCCGTAGGGCAGGTGCGCATAGCACCTGTAATTCCGAGACATGCTAGTCTCTGTAATGAGGTCAGCTTGTTCATAATAACTTTTTGCTGTACCTTAGGCCACCAAACTATTGCCCCATATGTTACAATTGGCCTCACTATCATGATGTACATCCAGTAAATCATTTTTGAGTTCAGGCCCCAGGTCCTGCCGAACATACGCCGGCAGGCCCACATGGCCCTGGCCGCGCGTTCGGTAGTTGAAGTAATATGAGAGTTCCAAGTTAGTTTCTTATCTAGGACAACACCCAGATATTTGACTTCATTGGAGTATCCGATATTTATATTATTAAGACTAATTGAACCAAGGTTCAAATTACGTCTTTTGGTGAAGGGCACCAGGACTGTTTTGCTAGGGTTAATCGAAAGGCCCTCCCCCGTGCACCAATTCGAAATAACAAGCAAAGCCTGTTGCATGCTGGCGGACATCGTACGTTCATGCCCTCCAGAGACTATGATAACCAAATCGTCCGCATAACCAATGGCATCGTACCCAAGTAGATGTAAATTATCAAGCAACTCGTCGATCACGAGTGACCACAGCAAAGGGGACAGGACACCGCCCTGCGGACACCCTCTTGCTGCCGTAATCGTGACTGACTCATTACCTAATTTAGATGTAATCTTCCTACTAACCAACATGGAACTAATCCAGTGGTTAGTCGGATCGTCAATACCTCTACGCTTGATTGCCCTAGCAATTGAGTCGTATCCAGTATTGCCAAAAGCTCCCTCAATATCCAGAAATGCACACAGAGCAATTTCTTTCGAGCGATAGGCTGCTTCAATCTTGGTGACAAGTAGATGCAGCGCACCCTCTGTGGATTTGCCTTTCCTATAGGCGAATTGATTTGGATTTAGAGGTCTGGTTGCCGTTAACCAGTGTCTGATATGAAGATCTATAAGTCGTTCCATGGTTTTAAGAATAAACGATGTAAGACTGATAGGTCGAAAGGACTTAGGAAGTTCACATGGCCGATTGCCAGGCTTTGGGATAAAAACCACGTTTACTTGACTCCAAGCCTGTGGTATGTGACCCCAATTGAAGCTAGTTCTAAACAAGGCCACCAGAGCAGGGGTAATCAAGTCCAGGCCCCTTTGAAGGAGGGCTGGGAAGATTCCATCCCCTCCTGGAGCCTTGAAAGGCTGAAAAGAGTTAATGGCCCATTTGACTTTATCCGGAGTAAAAAGCTTACCGGATAAACTATTAACCCAACCCATATTTACACCCATGTGTGTACCAGATATGGAGTTAGTGATTGTATTTGTGTCGCAAACAGTGCAGCCCGGAAAGTGCACTTGAAGCAGGGTTTCGAGCGACTCTTTGCGACCTGATGTATAACTACCATCGGATTTCAGAAGAAGCCCAATCCCGTTGGACTGATCTTTAGCTAGAACTTTATGGAGTCGAGCAGCTGTAGGTAGATCCTCGATATTTCCACAGTTTTTCCTCCACGTGAGGCGTTTGGAACGCCTTAGTTCTGTGTTGTAACTGGTTAGGGCTTGCCTATATTCATTCCACTCATTGGAATGCTTTGCCCTATTAAATAATTTCCTAACCTTCTTACGAAGTTTAGCCAGCTGTTCGTTCCACCATGGAACTTTGCGATTAACCACAACGTTACGCACCACACAGCTGCTTTCGTAGGAAGATAGGAGCACGTCATTAAGCAGACCAGCTGCGGTTTCTAGGTCACTAATTGAATTTAAAGATGTTGGCAGCATGTCTGCTTTGATAAATAAAATATCCCTATATGTTTTCCAATTTGTAAAACAAGGGATACGACGCTCTGTTGCCTGTATGATTACTCCCGGTATATCGAACCTGATGTGCATGTGGTCCGACAGAGAAGCTTCGCTTGAAACATGCCAGTTTGCAACAGAGTTGGAAATAAACTGACTTGACAAAGTGAGGTCCAACACCTCTCGCCGAGTCGAGTTTATGAAAGTGGGGTTCGAACCTTTATTTAAAATGTCTATGTGACTACTCATAAGATAATTTAAAAGGGACTCACCTCTGCCATTTGTATCACTGCTGCCCCAAATGATATAGTGTGCATTAGCATCGCAGCCTATGATGAAATGCTTGTTTTTTAGGTTGCAGTAATCCACCAGATCCTGTACAACTACAGGTGGAGCACTAACCGACTCACCAGGGAAGTACGCAGAGGCACATATTGTCTCTTGCATTCCCCTGCTAGTCGGAACCTCCAGGATTACTGCAACCAAATCCTTAGTGGTGAACTCTGGAATTGGAAGAACGTTAATATTAGATGAAACAAATATTGCTGCTCGGGGAACTTCCTCCCTTCGATCGTAAATCAACTTACATGACTTGAGGTGGAGGCCTCTGATTTTTCCTCCATTAACCCAAGGTTCCTGGATAAGGCCAAGGGTTAAGTGTTGTTTCGCGAACCTGTTGCAAAAGGTATCCGAAGCTCCTTTTGTGTGATGCAGATTCGCTTGTAGTACCCTAATAGTACCAGCCATACTGGATGATTAGGGTAAAGGAGCTCTACGCTCCTGGCTGCTTGCCAGCCGTCTGCTTTGCGGGATTTGGCCTGTTTCTGCCACTTTTCCCAGTAACACCCCGAGCGCCCGTATGCTTAATTTTCGGGGTGAGTGCTGATTTACTCGATCCCACAGTAGGAGTTGCGGAGAGATCCGTTGATCGTGCTCCCGACGAAGAGGCAGCAGGAACAGAATGCTCAATAGCGCTGCTGTTCCTGGATGCCTCCTCGTCTGTGATTGTGCCTACTACTGGGGCTGGTAAAGTACCCTCCTTACTGGAGCTGACTCCAGTGGTTGGGTTGGTAGAGGAGGAATCCTTCTTGAGAAGGAGTTTTATCCTACCAAAGCGGTATGCGATGTTCCCGTTGGATTCGCGTAGTTTCTTCATGGAAGACTCGCCTATGGCCATAACCAAATGGACGAGTACGCCAGTTGTCGTCCGTTGCAGTATCTTCCATGAGTTGGCCGCGAGACCATCGTTCTGCGCGGCCATGGTAGCGAGAATCTTCTCGCTAGTTAAGCTACGGCTCTGTGGAAAGAACCCCCTAACGATGTTTGGCCGAGGAAAATCATCCTCTTCCACCAAAGTTATGTTCAGACCAATTTTTTCCCTTAGGCTTACAAAACTGTTCCTCATCCATTCCGCTGTGGAATGATCGGAACATATAAAAAATAGCCAACCTGTTCTCCGGAAACAGCCAAGGAATTGCGGCTTGTGGTTTGAGCCTTGCATCCCAATCATGAGGTCAATGACACACTCCTGTATGTTTGCCATTTGCTCCATACTAAGAGGATTGCCACTGAGATCACCTGGTACGATGCCCAGCTTAACACTGCCTGCTACCTGGCTGAAAGAGGGCTTTACCGGAGAAGGCCCTTCTTTTGCTTTTTTGGCAGGTGGTTTATTTGGTTCCGGAGCAACCTCAAAAGACCTCTCACGCTTACCACCAGACCTCTTGTCTAGGGTAGGAGCAACAGGCCCCGAGGATGCTTTCAGAGGGGTCGCGGACTTAGCAGCAGCTAGAGCCTCTTCTCTAGTTTTGCCTTCCTTGAGCCCCTTTTTAAAACGCCTTCTTTCGAAGGAATTGAGCTTAACCCATTCCCCGGCGTTGAGGGACATGTTCCCAATATCAACACCAATGGTTGAGGTGCCCGATAACTGTGAGATTACACTTATGTTGTCGTCACAGAAGGTGTCCGTAGTAGAAGAGGTGGACTGTTCCACCTTTTCCTTGGTCCGGACGTTAAGATAATCAAGAGTGGTGGCCCTTGTGGCATCTACCATTCCATCATAGCTTAGGAGACCCAACTCAATAGCTGGTGAAGTTGATGCTTTTAAAGAGGCATCACCCTCTATGTTTTTTTTAAATTCGGTTTCCATTTGAATCCCACGAGTATCCGAGAAATGAAGGTCACCCACAGCAGAGATCGGTATACTGTGGGAAGGCTACTTTAAACCGGGGGTCGCCTGGTACCCGGAGTTCACATACTAAAGACTAAGCTCCCCCTTAGCCACGCAGCTCTCAGCGTATTTTGTCCCACCAAAGCTTGGGGCAATGGATTTACCGCCATTGCACGGTCGTGTAAGTTACTTGGCTACATTCTAGGATGCATTGCCCGGTTGTCGCCACGAGGAGGCGTAACTACACTAGGAAGAAGTCTTATGAGAATCGCATATCCTAGAAAGCTTTGACTCCTAAAACTACTCCCCCAACAACCAAGTTATCCATTGGGAAATCTACAAGTTATCCATTGGGAAAATATTTGTGGGCCGAAAACCCTGACTGTTCGCGTCGATCGGAGAAGCTAAGAAAAAAGGTCCGCTTGCTTCACTTTTCTGTTTCTCGGACGAGGTGTCGTTAGTGAGCTCTACTATTGATTCAAAAAAAAAAATAAAAAAAAAAATGTTGTTCCTATGTCGACTGTAAATGCAACTAAAGAGATAAATGAAATAACAAAAAAGCCAATTATCATCCATAATCATAATGAACACAAAGGCGGCGTCGACACATTCGACAAAATAGTGCGCGGCTGCACCTGCAAAAGGAAAAGTAAGCGATGGCCAATGGTCATATTTTATAATACGCTTGACGTGGCTGGACTTGCAGCTTACCGATTGTTCGAACTATGACTTGCCTATGCGATCGTTCTCACCAATGCAGGTAACTAATCAATCAAATTTTCACTAAACATTTTCTTATACCTATATCTTTATATTATAAAAAATTCCGGACGAAGATCAGAGACACGAAAACAACTGGTATCTGTGATTTATGTCACAGGCCAACGTGCGGCAAGCGCTTTATTCGGGTTTGCGAATTGTGTTTCATGCGTAAGTTCAAGGAGAATGATTCCGGCCAAGAATTTCCTGATGAGGATAAGGTTCAAACCATATCAGGTCCATCCACATCAGACTCAACAACACTAGGTCCATCCGCACTAGGTACACCCTCATCTGGACCATCGTCAACAAATCGCGCCCACACAACTCCTGGCTCACCAATACATTTATCAGATATATGATACAACAATAAAGAAAATGAATTCCTTAGTTCGATGTTTATTCTTAATACTGGGGAATTCAATTCTCCGAACACGGGATTATGCTGGAAGAAAGATACACGATTCTAAGGTTAATAGTCAACCCAATCCCAAAATCAAATTGATTCGAAAGCTATATGTGTATTTGAACTCAACTCAAGTTAACCTTCCACAAAATCCTAAACTAATCCCCAAATGAATACCTTACCGAGCGTCTCACAATACCATCATAGTACAACCACATCTATCTCAAATAAAACGGGTGTGAAGTTTTAGACAAAACAATAAAATCAACAAAACGTATATGTATACAAAATTTGTTTAATCAACAAAAAAACTTATTAATATTAGTGAAATAGTCGGTAAAAGCAATTTAAAACAAATTCCTGCCAAAAACCAGGAACAACTAAAACATAATATATGAATTATTACTTTTGAGTTAAATAAATGATTTTTGATATCAACATAACGTGTACATTGGATAAAAATCGTTTTTTACTGAGTCTGAAAATTGAAAACATTTTTCTGAGATATGGAGCTAAGCTTAAGGAGGACGGTTTCTAACAAAAAAAAATTACTCATTAAATCCAAATCGCGTACAAATTTACTGCAATTTCAAAATCAATAACAAAAAGATTATTATTTTTGTTTGGTAAGCCAAGGCCAAATCATAAAAATTTTTAACGGGTTCGGTATAAAACGATATTTAAGGATATATAGGCATAATCTTTGGACAGTAGAGCTACATCGTTTCATTAAGGTGAAAAAGGGACATTTGTTGTTCACATTCAATGTCGGTAGTTTTCATACGATATACGGAAATTTTTGAGGTTCACTCTATTGAAGATTGGCCAATTCACAGAGATGTTCCGCGGGTTCGACTTGTAAAGATAGTTAGTTATAAGCATTCTATATCGAATACATATAACCATATTCCAATACGATGAAATAGGACCATTTGTTGTTGATCTCGAATGTTGTGCAGAAGAATAGAATGAATTGGCCAATCTTCAATAAAGTGGGCCTCAAAAATTTCTGCATATCGTATCAAAAATTACCAACATTCGAGTTCAACAACAAATGGTCCTATTTCATCGTACTCGTATTGTAATATGGTTATATGTATTCGATATAGAATGCCTATAACTAACTATCTTTATAAGTCGAACCCGCGGAGCATCTCTGTGAATTGGCCAATCTTCAATACAGTGGGCCTCAAAAATGTCAGTATATCGTATCAAAAATTACCAACATTCGAGTTCAACAACAAATGGTCCTATTTCATCGTATTGGAATATGGTTATATGTATTCGATATAGAATGCCTATAACTAACTATCTTTATAAGTCGAACCGGCGGAACATCTCTGTGAATTGGTCAATCTACAATACAGTGAACCTCAAAAATTTCTGCATATCGTATCAAAAATTACTAACATTTGAGTTCAACAACACATGGTCCTATTTCATCATATCGGAATATGGCTACAATCAGTCGATATAAGATGCCCATAACTAATTACCTTTATTAGTAAAACCTGCGGAACATCTCTGTGAATTGGCCAATCTTCAATACAGTGGGGCCCAAAAATGTATGCATATCTATTTCATCGTATTGGAATGGCTACGTGCAGTTGATACAGAACGCCTATGTCTAATTATCCTAATAGGTCCAACCACGGAACCTCTCTGTGAGTAGGTATGGTTTAATTAATATCTAATTAATTTCTATTTAGCTCAATTAAGTTTCCTCTAACTAAATATTTTAATACCTTTTTCAAACTGGCAGATTTTTGTACGTAAAGTAATTCTAAGCCGAAACGTATAACGTGAAGAATATTATATTATTTTTTTAAATAACAAATTTTTGATCTAGTGTATTATTATGCACCAATACATATTCATTTTTGTTTTTTGTCTAAAACTTCACACCCGTCAAATAAATACCGTCATACTACCATAGAAAATTTAAAAGTCGATAATGCAGTTGAATTACTATAGCAAACTGCCCGTTTGCAACAGAAAATAAAAAAGGGTGATACAGATTATGTTATCCCAGCCGAAAATAAAAAAATGAAGTCGTTATCAATGGGTAGTGCTTAGCCTATAAATTACTATGGATGCATGAATAGCATTGCAGTCGTCGGTCAATATTCTTTTATGGCAAAACCTGGCTCCAGTTTCTCGTGGAAAATTCGCGAAACCCAAAAAAATATTTTAAATTGGAATAAAATTAACCTCTGATGTGATATGTCTTGAGGTGGATTGCGTTGATGTGACTTTTTGTCAATAGCTATTACAGGAATAAAATTCAATACAAGCTTCCCGTGGGAAATCTGGAAAAATTATATTTTTGAAGTTTCCAGCCGAAAGTAAATAGTGAATGAATAAAATCAGAGCCATCAGCAAAATAATTTTTTTTTTAAAGTTAACAAGTAACTATTGCAAAATTGTGAAAAAGTTGAAACAAATTGTTCGTTTCCCACGGGAAAATTGAACTGATTTTTTTTCCTTAGACAGCTATTGACCAGTCACATCAATAAAATACATCTCCAGACATATCAGTCTACAGGCTGATTTTTTAAGTCAGTGAAGTTAGCCCGAGCCCGAACTTTTGGTTCATTTCTCAGATAAAATGTAAGCTCATCCCGAAAAAACTATTATAATTTAAATGTATCTAGCACGAAAAAAAAAATCAAGTTAAAACCAAATGAAAACTAAAAAAATTCTTAAACAATATCTAAGAGCTGGTCAGCGTCGGAGTTCCATAATATCATGAGGTATATATATGTTTATGTAGCGTATGTGATATGGAGACATCTTAGATTATATACAGCCATTACTAGTCGTTTAGGTTTGTGTCTTGAGTAAAGTGTATAGCTATCCAGAAAAAGTGTAATGTTTCATAAAATGTAGCACTATCCCGAAAAGAACAAAAAATCTTTCAAAACGTAAGCGATTAGAAAAAAATCTAAATTAAAAGAAAACGTTTTTCAAGAAAATTTTGAAAACAAAGTTTATTAAAATTTTTTGAATTTTTCTGAATCAATTTAAATCTTATAAATTCTTAAATTGAACGGAGCCAATATTACAAACTAATATAATACGAATTTTATTTGCCCAATTAGACAATAGCAATATCAAGAGACGATGAGCCTCATCAGATCCATATCATGGGGATAAAATCATTTTTCTTAATTTTCCTAATAAGAAAATGGATGGAGCCAATATTACAGATTAATAAGGATTATATGGCCAATTAAGTAATAACAATATCAGAGACCATGAGTCCCATCAGGCCCATATAATGGGGATAAAACCATTTTTTCTTAATTTTCCTAAATCAAATTCTTATATATAATATGATAATGAATTGAGCCAATACTAAAGATTAATCTAATAAGGATTTTATATGGCCAATTAGGCAATAGCAATATCAATGCCTCAGTATCAGGTGAGCCTCATCAGATCCATATCATGGGGATAAAATCATTTTTTTCTTAATTTTCGTAAATCAAATTCTTATAAATAACAAGGTAATGGATGGAGCTAATACTAGAGATTAATCCAAAAAAAAAAATGTATATGGTCAATTAGGCAATAACAATATTAAGAGACCATGAGCCCCATCAAATCCATGTCATGGGGATAAAACTATTTTTCTTAATTTTCCTAAATCAAATTCATATACATAACAATAATGACGAGTCTCAAGTAACGGCGGTTATTACTTTTATTCATGAGGGCCCAATGTATTCAAAGACTTCTGAAGGTCATTATGTTTGTTGGAAATATATGATTACCTGTCCGTACATACCAATAATACGCAATCCGAACACAGCCTAAATCAATCCCAAAATGTTTATTTACAGGAAAAAATAAATTACTACCGGTTAAATTTAATACTTCAACTCACATTTAGTCAAATATAGACCAGATTTATCTCTAGTATTGGCTCCATATAATTTAAGAATTTATCTTATTATGTATAAGAAAATTATTTAGACAAATTAAAAAAAAAGATGGTTTTATCCCTATGATATGGATCTGATGAGACTCATCGCCTCTTGATATTGGTATTGCCTAATTGGCCAAATAAAATTCTTTTTACATTAATATCTAATATTGGCTCCGTTCAATTTAAGAATTTACAAGATTTAATTGATTTAGAAAAATTTTAACTTTGTTTTCTAAATTTTTTTGAAAAACGTTTTCTTTTAATTTAGATTTTTTTCTAATCGCTTACGTTTTAAAAAAAAATTTTCTCTTCGGGATAGTGTTACATTTTAAGAAATATATACACTTGTTCTGGATAGCTACACTTTAGTCAAGACACAAACCTAAACGACTAGTAATGGCTGTATATAATTTAAGGTTGCTCCATATCAAGCTTTTCAAAAACATATATATATCTTATGATATGGACCTCTGATGCTGGTCAGCTGTTAGCTAGTATCATGGCCTGTCCGCCTATATAAAAAACCATTAACCCTCTCGCGCCCTGATAACACAAATGTGATGGTTAAAATGAAAGGAAACAAAAAATAATTTTTTGCAATCATTGAAAGCCAAACCGTACATTTGTGATATTAAATTGATGACAGCGTTGCAGTTAACGTTTTTATTTCTATTTGTATGATGTGACGCCCAAGTATCACAAATGTTACATTAGATTTTTTATCACTTCAAGTCACTGAAAATTTTTTTTCCAATTTTCTTGTGAAACTTGGGTGAGTTAACCTTTGAAGAACTACGAATTAGGTCCCGTTGTTTTTTCCTGGAAAAATTATTTGCTTTTCGAGAAAAACCACCCTCACATTTGTGAGGTGTGGCCTTTGTTACACACATTTTTTATTTGTTTTAATATTTTCCTTCTTCTGTAATTTAGAGCTTATTTACGGCTGTGAAGTTTATAACAAAAAATAACAAATATATATATATACAAATCCAATAGGAACTTTAAATATCTAATATGTGCTAGGTAAAAATCACTGTTAAAAAAAAATCATGAGAAAACTATATGATATTAGAAAGAGAAAAACTAGAAAATATATTATTTTTTCTTATCGGATTAAATAAATTTTATTAATATATTATTAAATAATACAAGTATATTAAAAACTAAAAATTAAAATAAACACAATTAAACAAATTCAACAGTAGGTACAAATCATTTAACAATACAATTTATTATCTTTCAAAATAGTCGTGTCTATCATAATTGGCCAATAACAAGACATGATAGTTTGTACCAGAATGCCACCATGCACTTGATAAGTACTTGTCTAATGTATGAAATGGCCCATGTGCCATTCCCATATGGAGGGGAAGGGTAATTTTTTTTCTTACAAATTCATTGAGATATTTTGATGTATCGAGTGTTTTATTAATTGGCCCATAACAAGACATCATAGAGTTTGTACCAGAATGCCACCATATGCACATGATAAGTACTTGTCTGGTGTATGAAATCGACCATGTGCCACTCCCATATGGAGGGGATGGTTAATTTTTTTTCTTACAAATTCATTGAGATATTTTGATGTGTCGAGTGTTTTATTAATTGGCCAATAACAAGACATCGTAGAGTTTGTGGTAAATACACGCCATTTCGCGTCATATAAGTACTATTTCTACTTACTTAAATCTACAACAATAATTACTGGCTGTTTGTTTCTCATCGAACCAATAAAATCATTCACCTGTAACGGTGAGCGAGAAATAATAATATTGTAAAACAAAAACTAATAAAAGAAGGAAAATATAAAAACAAAAATTGAAATTTTGGGCGGGGGTATAAAAGCAAAATGTTTTCTGTGTTTTGCTTTAATACCTTTCTAGACTATGTACTGTTCGTTTCGTATTGCTATTTTCGTTATTTTATATCGTGTGTTTCATACTTACCTAAAAAAGTTTTTTGTTAAACTATTGACCCCCTGCATTCTTTTGGACTTCCTTTATCACTGCTCTATTTTTTGGATTTTTTGAATTGTTATTGGCTTTCGCTATAATAATTAACGCGACCTGCGACGCAGCTATTTAATACTGGTGATACTATCACACATCACTGTAGTTAATTTATTTTTGTTGTAGAATTTTAATTTGTGTATTTACAGTTTACTTTATTGTTAATATAATAATTTAATTAATTGTTTTTTTTGGCTTAATTTTTATTAAAAGCTACAATGAAACCTGCAAATATTAAAGTTTGTAAACATAACTATAAAGTTAAAAAAACTATTGACAAGGAATCTTTAAAGTGTGTAATACAAGAAATGGATATTATTACGTCGGTTAACTTGAAATTATCGACGAATATTTTAAAGAAAATTTGTAGTCGTATGGGCTTAAAATTGAATTTAAAAAACCAGACTGGAATTAAGGTTGCAGTTTCAAGAATTTTAAAATTTAATGAATTAAATAATTTTGTGGCTAATAATTTAAAAGTATTAAATTTCTCTACTTCTTCAAAAGAACATATTACAAATGATATTGAAATTGATAAATCGCAGACACCGACCAATTATCTTACGAATGATACGGATGTAAATGAAATTGTTAAGTGTGACAACGATGTGAAATCGATTTTTTTATCTTCAACAATATGTTTACCGGTAAAACCTACTCTAATTGATAGTAATATTGAATGGAGACTAAAATTTAAAGCGCAAATAGATGTTTCGCCCAAATCTAAAGAGGATATCCGTACTGCGATAAATAACTCCTTAGTAGAAGCTAAGAACACCTGTATCATTTCGTATGGAACAATAAACAATAAAAATTTAATAAAACGGTATATGGTGATTTATGGCAAGTGTAAATATCCAGCGCACGACCAAAAATACAAATTTGTTTTAGATTGTAAAAATACACTTTCCGTTTTTGTAACTGGCGAAGATGTTGATTTCCATTCGGGAGACAGAGTGTTTAATCAAATAAGAGGAAAACTTCGGCAAAATTTAATAAATGAGCTTAGCTATAAATCCGACATGCTGTCCGCATAATTTAAAGCGAATATTGTACTATGCGTGCATCATAAAAATAAATAATATTATTGTCCCAATCGCTGAAATGATTTCTAGCCAGCATGACTCCAAAACACAGGCGAAATTTTTAATAGATTTGCATTACCAAATAATAAGAATTTCAAAATTACATTCACCAAAATGCTTTGTAGTAGACTGGTCTTGGGCTTCTATAACTGCACTATTGCACGCAATAAATTTTATGAATATTTCTGCCTAAATCGATTATACTTATACAATTTTAATTAACAAAACGTCACCGAAAAAAGATAAAGTGGCAGTGGTTATTTGTTGTGCTCACTTTATTAATATTATAGCAAAACAAATTACAAAAAAGTGTAACAATATTAAATTGGCTCAGAAAAACTTAATATTAGACCTTTTCTGTATCATTCTGAATTGTGATAGAGTAGAGGAAATTGATAGAATTTTTAGAGTGTTCTGCGTTATTTTCTGCAGCCCAATTTTGACAGAAGATGTTTCAGAAGCTTTTAAACTATTTGAAACAATTTCAATTAAAATGTATTCACCAGACGATGCTAATTTTTCGGAGAAAATAAATTCGGTTGAAAATAAATCAGAAGAAAGCATTTTAGAAGGCGAACTGTGAGAACTTTATATGTGTAGTTCTTTCTACCAACGGTATTTTGAAATGCATGAAAAGATTGTCGAAAAAATTCAAAATCAAAATATTGAAGAAATTGCTGAAAAAGTAATGTTTTTTTTATCCGGATTTCGTCAATTTTACTATTAAAAAAATATTTTTCTTATTTGCCGTTTTGGACCACTTGCCTATCAAAGGAGCTAGGAATTTCAGAACGATTGTCCAACGCTAATGTTGAGAATTGGTTCAACTTAGTGAAAAATCAATACACAAATAATAAGCAGCTTAAATTGGGAAGATTTGTGAGCTTAATTAAAGAAAAAATTGATTGCAATCTGACCAGAATTAACTACTCAACTATTTTACCTCCAACGACAAAAATTCGAAAACAAGACAAAGATTCAAAAAAAAGAATAAATGTATCACCTAATCTACTTGATCCGGAGGAAGCACTTAATCCCGAAGAAATGTGGCGAAAAATAAAAAATAAAAACATATAAGCATCCAAAGCATATGGGTCAACGCGTACTCAAACTCGAAGCAAAATTTACTTTCAAAACAAAGTTTTAAAAAAAGCTTTAAAATCTTATTAAAGGACAAAGGTTAAAAAATATCAAAATTGAAAAACCCGAACCGGTTTTATCCAAAATTATGATAAATAAAAACCTATTATTATTATCGAATGGATTTGTCTACGTAACCGAGAAGAAGGAACGAATAAACGTAAGTGCAACTTGTGCGTTCGATTCAATAACCCAAATTTTTTATGCGGTAGCAACGATATTGAATTTTACAAACAATTGTTTGGATCTTTGGTTGAGAATTCCTACTTAATGTTTATAATAAACTTAACTAATCAAGGAATTAAACGGGGTACTTACATAAAAAGAAGTAAAATTCTAATGTGTTTCTTTCCAGATGTAATTAGTAAAACCAAATTATGTCCTGAAACTTCCTTCTCAGCAGTTTGCAATATTCTGGATCTTTTAAAATATTTGATGAGTAGTCCTTCACTTTATGTGGAATATTTTTGTACAAATATTTGTGGTACGATTAAAAAAGAAATGTTTAATTTAGGAATTAATCATTTTGGGTTTTCTGATTCTGAGCTTATATCTATTCAAAATAGAATACGTTTGCCACAAACAAACTGCAATAAGTGCCAAACAAGCATTAAAGTAAAAAAATTAAAATCACTTAATGGCATTATCGTAATTGACGTGGAACCACTGTCCAACTCTACAGTATATAGCATTCAATTGTCGCAAATTGAACAAACATTAACGGTATTAGATGAAAGAGCGTTTCTTAAAGGGATTGTTAATTACCATCACCCCTCGGTAGCAGGTAGTATTGGCCATTACACTGCTTGTATAAATAGACCTAATGGCCAGTGGGAATGCCACGATGATTTGCAGAAATTTATAACTGTAGCAAAACCAGACGTCTCAGTTAACCCATCAATTTTAGTTTATACAAAAAATTAAACTTCCAACATCACACTACACATTATTTGCACTGTTATAAATTGCAGATGCACTTGGAAATAATTCAAAATACATTTTATTTTTTGTTTCGGTAATTTTTACTTATATCAAGAAGATCACTAAAGTTAGCTCTTCTATAATTTAATAGTTAAAATTAAATTCGATACAAGGACATTTTTTTCTATTATACCGAATAGCACGAATCTCAGAGGTTGACTCATATAGTAAATATATAAAGGTTGTAAAGGGTATATAGGTATTGTGTAATCCAAATCACTCAGTGCCATTTTGACATGAGCCGTAGGGCTTTTGCAACATATTTTTGAAAATTAACAAATCGACGAATTTCGCATAGAACAAGGACGTTTTTAATCATTATCATTTATTAATTACTAATTATTAATTATTTATAATTAATTATTAGTTATTAATTAATTATTAATTATATTTTACTAACTGACTACTGGCAAATCAGGCGTTTCGTTTCCCTTGCAAATGACAGAAGATCCCTATAAACGTGCTCTCTGTCGTGAGTGAAATGGATCCCATTGGCTTGGTCGCTCCATATGAATGGTTGTTTGAACGAAGATTCTTATAAACGGGCTGTCCTACATGAATGATTGTGTGAAGGCTAGAGAACGAAACGCTTTGGAGAGTAGGAAAGGTGGCCATTGCAAGTTCCTCGATTTGTTAAATTTCAAAAATTTTTAGCAGAAATATTACTTCTCATATTAAAATGGCAATAAGTGATTTGAATTCCTAAATATATCCCCTTTACCTTAGAGCTGACCAAGTGTATATGGTGGCATTCTGGTACAAACTCTACGATGTCTTGTTATTGGCCAATTAATAAAACACTCGATACATCAAAATATCTCAATGAATTTTAGGAAAAAATGTATCTTTTCCATCTATTTTCAGCATCTGGGCTATTTCGTACACTAGGCAAGTGCTATTCACTCGTTTGTTGTGGCGTTTACATTTTAAGTTTGTATTTGTTTTAAATTTGATTTACCTAAAATTTTCTGTTTAAATTATTTTACTCAAAATTCTTATAAGAATTGAATTTTACACTGTAATAACAATACATATATGTACATTTTTTGTTATTTTTATAAACTTCACAGCCGTGCTTATTTAAGAGTCCACCTAATTCGGAATAAATTCTACAAAAATAATAACATCAATTTTTAATTTAAGAATTCATTTAAAATCTTTATTGTTCTAACAATTTCGATTATTAACTAGTCTTTATTTATCACATTTCTTTAATATGTATATGCAAATAATTGCATGTTAAGGAGCTTCAAATATATAATTGTACTAATTCATTTAAACAATGTTTAAAAAAATAATTTAATCAAAATATAAAATAATAACTATTAGTTTAAAACAAATTAACCTTTCACTGTTTGAAATACTTCAAAACAATTTTTATCTGCCAAACTACATAAATACACGTTGCATTTTTAGCAACGATTTCTCGTCCTGCTTGTGCATGACTTTAGTCTGCACATTCTAGGCGCTTTCAAACTGTCCCATATTGGCCAATGGCAGAAACCATCATACCGTTTACCTAATGATGGAACGGGTGTCGTAGCTCTTTTATTTGCATTTTCGGGCTCGACCTGCTCATCATCTTCACTACTGGAGTCGTTTGGAAATGGATATTTTTTAGGTGTCGAAATCAGAGAGTTGCCAATTTTTAATCGAAAATGTAGTAAGTCTAATATTTGCCGTTTCTGAACGTTTTTTGCTTCACAATCTTTTCGATATTCTTGCCACGCGTTGATCACGGGCTAATCAATAAAATGATGCGAAATTTTGATTGTCCATTTAACGGTCTTTATAAATATCCGATAGTACTCCATCAACTGGTCGCACAGGTCAACACCTCCCATATAGGAGTTATATTCTTAAATTACTGCTGGGCAAGTAACACTAATATGTTTTTTATCAGGTTTACTCCAGCGTTCTAATAAACTTTCTGGTTGAAATCCACAAATGGTGGAGGCAGTTAGAACTAATTTTGCGTCCTTCCACTTTACGACTATTATATTGTTTTGGTTGACCAATTGTTCAGATTCTCTTCTAGACATCCCGTTGTCCTCTAAAAAATGTAACCCCTTCAGGAATTTTGTTGGATGGTACCAGTTGCTTTATATTTTAGATCTTCTAATTTTTTTAGAAGTGGTAATGTCGTAAAATATCTAAAATACCAAAATTTAAATGAGAATTTTTTTAATATTAAATATTATAGAAATACCTATCAAAATAGAGAAAACTACTGTTTTAATTAATCGCAGTACTACTGCTGGCTCTAATCCAAGAGACATATCGGGTATTTTCGTTTTAGTGCCTTGATAAATTTAGAAGTCCATTACCAATCTTTCAGCTGTAGTAACAACAAAATTTTTAAGGCCTACGGGGCGTGGTTTATTGCGAACAAATTGTCGACCTGTTCATCAAATGAATGGTGACCTACTTCTCGTTCTAATTGGTAGCATCTATTTCTAACGGCATTTATAATTGGTGAAAATTGCCAAAACATATTAGTTTTGGCTTCTTCGGGGATTTTTGAGACATCGGCATAATCAAGTGAGGAACGGAGTAATTTAAATCGATTTTTGGTCATTGCCGAGTATATTTTTTGAAGATTGTAACCCGCCCTCCAATAAAGAGCTGTACGAGGAAACGGTATGCATGCCATTATCAAAAACATGCCATACAATTTAATTATTTCCACGGGTGTTGATTTAAGTAAAATCCCTTTTTTGTTAAAAAAATACATATTTGTGTACATTGCAGTTCAAATTTTAGCCCTCACGATTGTGAAATCTGGTCTTTAATGCATACCAAAGAAAATTTAGAAGAAGAACTTCTGGTATTACAATAACTTTTTGTCACAAACGTGACATATGGGCTTCAAGGTATACCTACATAAAATAAAATATTCGTTGTCGAGTAGTGAAACCATTACAAATGTAACATTTGGTCAACAAGTTCCTCAAAAAATATCAGAAGTGAGACTCGAAAGGGTGAAGCAATATCTCTGGTATTGGGTATATAAAATTAAAGGTTTGTTCACAGTAAAGGCGGCTGCACGAGTCCATTTCGTGCGCGTCGCATTTTGCGACGCGCTTTAAAATTAAACACTTTTCAACTCAGGAGGGGCAATTTTTTGTAGATTAGGGTGCTTTGATTGGTTTAAAAAGCGCGTCGCAAAATGCGACGCGCACGAGACGGACTCGTGCAGCCGCCTTAAATGATTACCCTATCAATGGAATATACATTAGTACAGTCGAAACTCGATTATCCAGGATGCTCGGGACCGAACGTTTCCCGGATAATCAATTATCCCGCGCGTTAATCGAATTTTTCAGTTTTATAAAAAAATACACAACATAGTTTATGTATAAATTTAGGTACTGTGGATTCGGCAACGTGGCGGTGAATTTCAACCGAGAATTTTCCAAATTACCGGATGATAATTTTGGATGCAATTTATTAATAAATTGCATGAAATAAGGTGGATTTTAAACTTATTGGATGTTTCCAAATTTCAGGAAAATATAAAACACTTTTAACTTCTTATAATTTTTTATTTTAGATTTTTATAATTTTTTTTATTTTTGGTGTTGTCACTTTGCCGGCGGTAGTTATTATAGCTATGCTGGCCGGAATTGATCTGCGTTTGAACATACTCCCCGGGTTGAATCATCATCAGATTCAAGGATTGGAAGTCGGCATAATTTTTGCATTGATCGCTTGAGTGTGCCGTTTTTGGTCTTGACATCAGCCACTCGAACACAGCCGTCATCGATTATATACTTCTATCTGGCTTTCTTCCTTCGTCTCTGGTATTTCCGGCTGATCGGGCCAATATTGCTCCTCCTTAGATAGCCACCCTGGTCCATTCCACCAAAGGTTATTTCTCGCGATTTCAACAGCGGATTGCCTACGAGTTGCACAGTCTGCTGGATTATGTCTTGATGGAATGTGCCGCCACCGATTCCTTTTATACAAGCTAATGATTTCTGCGGTGCAATTGGCGACAAATGTTGTCCAGCGTCTCGGTTGACTGGAAATCCAATCCAAGACGATTTTTGAATATGTCCACATTATAACCGCGGCTGAGTCGATTGATAAAATTTCAGTAACGTCTTTTACCAATCGACTGAGAAGTACTGCACCCATTAGCTCTAGTCTCAGTATACTGACTTGTTTTAATGGTGATACTTTGGTTTTTGCACAAATTAGATGTGTGACAAGCCTTTCCTTGCTTCGTGATCGAGCGTAGACAGCTGCTGCATAAGCCCATTTGCTAGCATCGCAAAACCCGTGTAAGGTAATGCTATCTGAGAAGTACTGCACCCATTAGCTCCAGTCTCGGTATACTGACTTGTTTTAATGGTGATACTTTGGTTTTTGCACAAATTAGATGTGTGACAAGCCTTTCCTTGCTTCGTGATCGAGCGTAGACAGCTGCTGCATAAGCCCATTTGCTAGCATCGCAAAACCCGTGTAAGGTAATGCTATCCGACGCAGTAATACATCTAGGAATTTTCAATTCTGGCGTTTGGGAAAGGTTGTTGCGCAGGCTAATCCACGATGATTGTACTTCCGGCGGTAACTGTGCATCCCTTTCAATCCTTTGCAACCACAAACTTTGAAATAAGATTTTAATCTTAATAATTATTGGCGATAATAGTCCAAGGGGATCGAATGTTTTGCTTGCCTCTCACAGGAAGCTTCGTTTGGTGTGAACTTTCTTATCCTCTAAGTGCACTTGAAAGATGAAATGATCGGATGCAGGTTCCCGCGCTATTCCCAACACTTTTAACGGTTCCGGATGATCGGAAAATACTTTTAAGGAATTATATCCTGGATTGTTGAGTAGGTTCCGCATATGTGGATCATTCGACGACAGTTTGCGCAAATTGAAACCCCCACTTCCTGAAATGTTCAAAACATCCTCTTTCAGCTTCAACAGCTCAGGTAGTATTGGAGCGCCGGTCATCACGTCGTCTACATAAATATCCCTTTCTATAACTCGGCATGCTTCTGGATGTTTCTTAAGGGATAGTATGGCCAGTTCCTTTAAGCATCTGGTGGCCATGAAAGATGCAGACGCCATGCCATAGGTTACGGTGTTAAGTGCGTATGGTCGTATTTGAGTATCGTCGTCTCGCCACAGGATTATCTGATGTTTGGTATCTTCTTTGTCCACCAAAACCTGCCGATACATTTTATCAATATCGCCTACTAGCACATATCGATATTGTCGGAATCGCGTGAGAATCTGGAACAAGGATGATTGCAAATTCGGCCCTATCTTTAGTTTTTGATTCAATGACGCACCTGTGGTTGATTTTGCAGATGCGTCAAACACAACGCGTAGTTTAGTTGTGCTGCTGCTATTTTTGAAAACGCCATGATGTGGAAGCATATAGGTTTGTTGCAGTTTGGTGCCGTTTAACTTACGTGGCTGCATATGATTTAACTCCTTATATTCTGTCATAAACTGCTGAAAAAGATGGCGGAATTGATTGTTTGTCTGGAATCGTCTTTCGACTGCCAATAGTCTTGACACTGCTTGATGGTACATTGATCCTAGGTCATTCGGTGTTTCCCTAAATGGAAGCTTCACTATGAATCTGCCATCATTTCATCGTCGCGTGGTTGTCTTGAACCAATCTTCGAATTCTTGTTCTTCTTCGGTCATCTTGCTGGTTTGAGGAACATCTTCGATGGTCCAAAATTTTTGCAACGTAGCATCGATGTCAATAAGGGTTGCAAATGACTGCGTGGCTACTCTGGTTTCTGCTTCGTACCACAACCTAATTTGGATTTCTGCGCCTTTAAACCTCGACTGTCCAATTCCATGCTGCCATTCTCAAGCAAATCAAATGCTATATCTGCGCCAAGCAGTACGTCAATTGTTCCTGGCTTGTAAAACATTGGATCGGCCAGCCAAATTTTCGACAAATTCTTAATACAGCTGATGTCAAATTCGAAAGCGGGTAGCGAGGACGTAATCCTCGGGATGATGAGTGCAGCTAAATTTGACAATTCAATGGAATTGAATCGGGAAAACAAGCGCAATTTGGTAATGCTATGAGATCTGCCGTTGTTTACTTGGCCAATTCCCGTAATTACACTTCGACAATTCCTCCTTGGTAATCCTAACTTCTGGACCAGTAACTCGGTTATAAATGAAGATTGGGAAGCCGTGTCCAACAATGAGCGGCATAAACGTGGTGTAGCAAAGTTATCCAAGACATTTATTATTGCTGTGGGTAATATCGTTTGTACTGTACACTTCAACACAATATCCCGGCCTTGATTAGCAATGCATTCGTCATTGCGTATATGAAGAGTCGAAGTCTTATTTTCTTCACGGATATCGTTCGTTGCTTCTGTGCTGGCGGTTAGCGCATTTGGCCTTGAATCGAAATGCAATAAAGTGTGATGCTTCTTAAAGCATTGGCTGCATCTGCCTCGGATTCTACATTCGTAACTCGAATGTCCCGGATGTAGGCAATTAAAAGATCGTTTGTTGATGCCGACTAAGTTTCTCCGGTCTTCAACCGACAATTCCTTGAATCGAACACAATCAATTAATCTGTGCTGTTCTTTGTTGCATGCTATGCAAGTAGCACCGATAGTAGTAGCAAAGCTATTCTTCGACTTGCCTGGAATGGTTGCTCTTGTGGTTGTTGGTCAAATGGAATGCATCTTTACTGATTCAAGAGCATCAGTTCTCTTGATTAAAAATTCGAAAAATTCAGTTACAGTTGGGAATTCTTTCTCGGTATTCTCTTGCGCCCATAAACTGCGGGTATCATCGTCTAGCTTTTGTAATAGCAGATATATGGGCCAAGGGTCCCGGGCTTCGGCCTTGTCTCCTAATGCTTTCAAACCGCGGATTGTCTCGTCAGAGGTATTTAATAATTTTCTTATATTTGATGCACTCGCTATACTTATGTTAGGTTGCTCTATAAATTTGCAGATGAATGCATTAATTGTATGTCGTTTGCGATCGTACCTCTGCTTTAGCTTTTTTAGTGCTTCTATATAATTGGCTTCCGTAATTTTGAAATGCTTCACTAACGAAAATGCATCGCCTCTAAGCAATCCCATCAAATATTGGAATTTTTGAACAGGGTTTATATTGTTGTTGCTATGAACGCTTGAGTGGAATAAATCGAAGAAGCTCTGCCATTCGGCGTAATCGCCAGCAAATGTAAGGATTTGCAATTTAGCAAGGCGCACTTCGGGGCCTGAATTTGTAGAACTCACGTTCAAAGTTGTGTCATTGGTTGATACACTAAGTTCACTTATACTGCGATTTTTAATCCATTTATTCAATTTGGACACGATAGCGTAATATGCTTCTTCGGCTTCTTCTAAGTTAGATTCGACTTGACTATCGATTGCGAATATTGATGCTACTATCGCTATAATCTTTTCAAAGATTTCCTTCGCACGACTTGCTTTCATGCGCAATTCCTCAACCGTCTCTTCAGATTCTTCGTGGATGGCACTTGCAAAATTAGATAATTTGGTTAAAACTCCCTTAAATATGGTGCGTTGCTTTTTTAACCCCTCTATTGCACTCATTTCACTAACTTTTCACTATAATTAATTGTCTTTATTTTTTTCGTACACAGATTTATTCGCTATTCTAGTATAAAATTATGTTTACTTATCTGTGTATCCGGCTCGAAGGACCATGTATAAATTTAGGTAATGTGGATTCGGCAACGTGGCGTTGATTTTCAACCGAGAATTTTCCAAATTACCGGATGATAATTTTGGACGCAATTTATTAATAAATTGCATGAAATAAGGCGTTAAAATCCGCCGGATGAGCCTACACTTTTTACAAAATTTACACTTTTTCGGGATGGCAACATTTTATCTGAGAAATCAACCTTGCTAACTTCACTGACTTTGATTTTATACAAATTTTTTAATAACTTTTGGAAAATTGAATTTACCGATATTTCCCACGGGAAACTTGAACTGATTTTTTTTCTTCTGAGATAGCTATTTACTAGTGATATCAATACCACCTATCTCCAAACATAACACCGTACAGGCTGATTTTATACATTTTTTTCTTACTTTCATATAGAAAGTTTTCAAATTTTCCAAGATTTTACACGGGAAACATCAACTGGATTTTATTCCTGCGGTAGCTATGGACAAGTCACACAAATAAAATACATCTCCAAATAAAACACTCTAGAGTGTGATTTTAGACAAATTTTCTAATGATTTAAAACGGGATTGATTTTAAACGGGAAACTTGAATACATTTTTTTTCCTGTGATAGCTGTTGACAAGTTACCTATCTCCATACATCTAGAGGCTGATTTTATAAACATTTTCAAATGATTCTTGGATAGTCGAATTTGCAGAGGTTTCCCATGGAAAATTTTAACAGAATTTTGTTTCAATCCATCTCCAGACAATCCACTCTGGAGGTTGATTTTATACCTTCACTTCCTACTTTCGGCTGGAAACTTTCACATTTTCCGAGATTTCCCACGGGAAACTTGAACTGACTTTTTTCCTTATGATAATTATTGACATATCAAATAAAAATGATTCAACTTTAGATATACACTCTAGAGGCCGATTTTATTCCAATTTTGTGGATTCTTCTAATTTTCCGATATTTTCCACGATTAGGTTAAACGAAATTTTCCAAGTAAGACTGTTTATAAAAAATTGTATGTCAATCCATATATCCTATTTAATTTCGGCTGATAACCACTAAATTTTGTATTTTCGGCTGGAATGTTAAGAGCATAATCTGCATTATCGACTTTTTACTTTGCGGCTGGAAACTGTCGGCTATCTTTAACAGGATGTCAATATGGCTGCTATAATGTTGTCTGTTTAGGTTTCTGTGAACCATGCAGCTGTTGAGGTTTCATTAAGGGAGCGTAATCGTACTATCTCAACTGCAAACCGATCAATATTATCTCCGTATTAATATACAAGTTCGCATAAAAATGTTTGTTCCAATCCTTCCCAAAGTATAGAGAGTTATGTTTTCTGAGTATTTGCTGTCAGAGCGGTAAGTTTAGCCACGCTTAGAAAAATTTAGTGTGTAACAGATACGCGCCTACTAACGGTAATGTAAAGATTCGGAATTAGAAATATAATTTTAATTCCTCATTCCCAACCTTCCAACCTGCTTGGCCATATTTCGATAGTAGCGATATTCCAGAATGTCATCTAAAAATCATTTTAGAATCCTATTTTAAATCTTGGTAATGATTATGCCATATGTTTTAAAATAAAAAGAATTTTAGTTAATAAATCGGTTTCTGATGTAACGTACTTAGGAAGTTATTAAAGAATGATATATGGTTATAAGATAGTAATATTCGAAACTGCTCCGTAATATCGTTACCATTTTAAACCTTCCCTCTTCTTTCCCTTATATTCCGTTTAACTGGTGCAAAAGCATTTGAGACATTACATTTAGCTTTACAGATTTATTAGTACGCCTATTTAAGAAATGGTTTTTATTCTGAAGACCGCAACGTCTATTTATTAAAATTTAAGAAAGAAGTTTTATGTGTAGCGAAAATATGCAGAGTTTAATTGAAAAAGGTGAGTTTGGTTTGAGAACCGCCTAAATTTGGGAAAACCACTTACCAAAGAAATTATTAAAAAGGGAAACCAATTTATCGGATAGACGACGAAGAAATGCCAAAAAAGCCTGGTTTAAAGAAAATTACGGACATGACGTTTTTCAATGACGCATTTAAGATTGCAATTTTAGAAGTTTTCAAACAAATATTTACCAACCAACCAACATAAATTTATTAAGGAAAATCCAACAATTACCGAATTAAAATAACAATGGCCACATGTATTATCACAAAAGTTCCTACACTAAAAAAAAATGTTTGTTTTACTGGATATTCTATCAAAATCAAAACATAAAAAACATAAAATTCAAACATGACTTCCGGTCCAATTATAAAGGATATGCAATTTGACGTACTATATTTTTCTCCACAAGCAATCATACAATCTTAACGCCACAGAATCAAAGAGCCGTCGATGGGTAGTGGTATGAAGTGGAAGGCGAATGTTTTATTTAATCTAAAAACCAACATTCCTCTAATTTTCAAGACAATACCGAAAAATAATTTAATTGTATATTTTCCAAATATACCGCACAATGTATAAACTTTTTTAATCCAATTAGTATTCAACATGAACTAAACGGAAATTAAGATAAGCAAAAAATTTTCACTTTTCATTTAACATAAAATTATTGAATCGTTACATTTGCACGATGTATAATAATGACTATAGCCTAGCATAATTTCTCTTGATTTGGGTGAAATAAAATCTAAATTATTATACCTACTGTGAATTTTAAAGAATACAACACAGACGATCGACTATTGGATAAATGATTGAAAATGAAAGTCGCGTCTAGCAGATTTTGTTGAGTAATGAATTGACAAAATTCTAACAACTTTTTAGTTAGTAACAATTTTTTTTAAATACTATAAATTACTAAACAACCTACTAACGGATATTCATATACTATAATTGGTTTCTCCAATTTTGGCTTAACTAGAACTTAACTATAGTTGTTAGTAGTAAACATTAGTTTTATTGTTTTGTATTTATTTTTCATTCATAATATTTATGGGGAACAATTAATTAATTTTATTTCGTTCGTTAAATATTTAGACCGGATTAATATAATTAGAAAATTTAATGATTTATCGATTTTTAAATAACGGTCGTAATTATTTTTGCTTTTAGATTTTATGAAACGAGAGTTACATAATCAAAATTTGGAAATATTCAATGCTTTATACTATAGAAAATCCAATTATTGTAAATCCTTTACATTTTGTAATGGGATTAAGGAAGGTATTAAATACAAATAAAATATATTTCACATCATTTTATCTATGAAATTTTTCTTTCCTTTTTAATAGATTTTTACTATATCATTTCGAGATGAATATAATTACGGAATTAGTCGAACTCAATAGGGGATAAAATTGGGTTTCCTAATTGTATACCCAATATACATCGTTCAAGACGACAAAATATTTTACTGTACCTTTTGTAGATCTTATCGGTTATAAAATTAAAAAAAAAAGTGGAAGTAAAAACTTACTTGTGATTAAGGTTGAAAACAGAAGTATTGAACTACACAAAAAAATTTGCATATTCGTTTGTTGGTTTTTAATCCGGTTAATAATAAACAAATACAAACAGAACGTACATAAGTATAACCATATTATAGTACTTGAAGTTGTTATAAATGTTTAATGTGTTTTTGTAAAACTGTACGTTTGATTTATGCTTTTCCAAAAATTAATTAGCATTTTGGAAATTGAGTGCGATTTTTATTTTTATTTGTTTGAAAACCAATACACGAAATTTTAATGATGTAATGAGATGAATTTTAAGTTTAACTGCAGACTAAAAAATTTATTTGCATTTTATTGATATATTGCATGTATTGACTGGTCTCCGATTAATCGATCAGATTAATTATCCAAATTATACTTCATCTGAAAATAATTTAAAAATCCTATTTCTATAGCACATATTGAACGTTACAATCAACAATTCTACCTGGCTATATTTCAGTATTCTAAGTAACAGTTATTTAAACCAATCATTTCCATCGTGGGTATCGTTTTTCAACATATAATCGGTTAAGAAATGACGAAGTTTTATCTTAATTTTCCAGATTCGATTGATTAGGCATAATCCTAAATTGTATTTTAAATTCAGTTTAGAATATCATTTGTAACAGTTGTCGAATTTCATTAAAATCAGTTTGGCAATGGTCAACTATTATCCTAATTGTCCTATTCCAAAACTTTTGAAACTTTTTATCCTAATTGTCCTATTCCAAACATTTAAAAATCATTTTTGTTACAATAATCGATTAAGAATTAGCCAAATTACATGCTTACTGGACATATTCCAGAACTTCAACAAAAAATTAATTTAGGACCCCATTTTCACTAAACAACACTGATTTAATCTAAATCGGCTTAGAAATAGTCACGTTCGCCGGTTCCATCGAAACTAAATATATTTCTAAACTTCATCTAAAAGGATCCCGTTTCGCAAATGTACAAACACCATTTAGAATCCTAATTGTATTGCGTTTGTTGAATTACTTTGTGAATGGTTAAGAAACAGCCAAGTTCCATCCTACTGTCTACTCCTAAAATCGTTTTTAATTGTTGTTTCAGCTCGTATGTCGAATTTCATCAAAAAACATAACTTTATCTAACAATCATTTCAGATAACGTTTGACCATACTGCAGAATTTCATCTAAAAATAATTTTAGAATCTCATTTCCAAAACCAATTAAAAACCATTATCGAACATTTTCGTCATAATAAAGGTTTGGAAATGGTCAAGTTCCCTACTAATTGGCCATATTCCACAGCCGACTCTAAAATCGCTTTAGAACCCTACTTACATTACGGCTGTCAAATTTCATAAAAAAGGTATAGAAATGGAGCTGTGTTGCATCCTTATTGACCATATTCCAAAACTCTTCTAAAAAATATTTTAAGTCACCGTTTAAGAAACAACCAAGTTTCGTCGTACTTGGCCATATTCCGGGACTTTATCTAAAAATCATTTTAAAAACTATGTTTTTACATAGGATATGTTGAATTTCATCATAATTGAATATATAACAGACAAGTTAAAATCCCATTTAGATGGGAAAACAGTCAAATTTTATGGCAATTCAACAAAAAAAATCGTTTTGAAGCTATTTCAATTAGGAAATGGGTAAGTTCTATCCTAATAGCCCATATTCCAGAATTTCACGCAAATACCGTTTTAAAAGTTATTTCCATCACACATGTCGAGATTTATCGTAATTACAAGCCGAATATTTGGTTCTTATCGGCAGTTTTTTGAGCATGCGAGCTTGCGAGTTCCATCGTATGTGTCGAATTTTATCATTATCCGTTAAAAAATGGCCAAGTTCCATCCTACTTGATTATATTTCAGTACTTAATCTAAAAATCGTTTTAAAATCCCATTTCCACTATGGCGAGTTTCATCAAAATAGGTTCAGAAATAGCCGTATACCATCCTGATTGGCCATATTACAAAACTTCTTTTAAAAATAATTCTAAAACTCATTTCCTCGCACAAGCGCAATTCTATAATAACGGGTTAAGAAACACCCAAATTAACTCCTTCCTGGCCATATTAAAAAGATTTATCAAAAAATTGTTTTAAAAGCAAGTTTTAAATTTTCCAGTCGAATACACCACGAAAACTTTAAATCGCCAGGAAACCTTACAAAAAATTCCTTGACACCAACAACAATAGATTTCAGATTTACAAATATTGTACCAACTTGCGTTTGAATCGCCTAATAACTACTACACATTCCATAGAAAATTGATTTTTTTTTTGAAAATCACTATTTGATGTTGCCCAATTATTCTGGGCGAAAAATGAATAATCTTCAAAATGTAAACGGAAAAGTTATTTAAAGAAAATCTTATCTTGTGAGACATTCTAAGTGTTCTTCTAATGATGCTTAAGTGTAGTCCAAATTTGAATATTATTAACGAACTGATAACAAAAATGTTGATAAATATCATAAAAAATTTGGGTAGAGATCAAATTGTACGGATGATTTAAGTGCAGCAAACGAAAAAATATGATTTAAAAAAGAGATCAGGTTGTTTTATCTTATTCATCAACCATCCGATAAAACAATTTTTGGAGGGTGAAAAAATTAATGAGACTAGGCCGCCTCAGTGTTAAATAAGTGTACTAACGAAAATATAAAGATATATCATTTTGGTTACCTAGTTTCACAAGGCCGTGTTGCTTTTAAACAAGTGACGAATATCGCGACTTGCTAACTAATCTGTTTGGTAAAAAATTGGTGATTTAGACCGGAGGTGCGACTTCCGTTCAGTGATAAAATGAAGATACAAACAAAGCAAAATACTAAACGACAATCATTGACCATACTTACCATCGCTCCTAAAGAATTCTGCCATACATTATAAAACCACCATATTCACGTCCTAAGCAGGTTGAAATAATAATTGGTTTTATTATTTTTGTAGTGGTCTGAGACGACACCTGAGTCAATCCTACGTTTTTCATCAAAATTAATTGAATTAAATCCAGCAATATCTAAAATGTCTTAAATACTTGATGAGCGATTGCAATTTCGATAATTCGAAAATTGGTTTTCTCGTGAACGGAAATTTGTTTGTAAGTTATTTCTGTTCTCCTTTCTTTAAAAAAAAAGGCAAAAAAGGGGGAAATTGTTAAAACGCATCCTTAATTTTGGTGAAGCTGGATTTCTGTACAAAAAAATTAAATAAAAATTTAAATACTAAATGGTACCAAAAAAATTCATTTAATCATTATTCGGTTGTTGGCCAAATCGATTAATCGGCCATGCCAATTCGAATATCGAAGGTAAGTGGTGTACGAGGTACATTTTCAACTGCTCCCCAATCACCACTAAGGCCCTCGTAGCGCTTGTAAACACCCTTTTTGACATAGCTACATCGCCGTAATATTTTCTCCGCATTTTCATGGAATTCTGATTTTTTAGACCAAGTTTAATAAAAATTCTGTGCTTGATAAATTTTTCCAATTCGCCGACAAAATTTTTTAACAATTATAACAGAAACTATATAAATTCTAACGTAATAAACGAAATGATATGACACTTCTGTCAAATATTAAGCACAGCCATATCAACTAAAAAAGAAAATGGTCAATAAGTATTATTATTATTATTGTTGGAGGGCCATGCGGGCGATCAGCCACTTCGCACTGCGACCTAAAAGATGTATTGTGCTGGACCCTGCTTAATTATCCGTCTAGTCAATATTTAGGTTCTTAATGAACCTGACAATACTGCCTCCCGGTACGTGATACATACTATCTGGGCTTATTGCTCTCCCTCATAGATGTTTACTACAGCATGTAGTTCCGCTAGAAAGACGGTAGCATTGGAGCCCAAGGACTTCGAGAGGGTTGTGCCACTCCCGTATATTCCTACTCCTGCCCGTATTCCGTTTGATTTTACTCTTACGAGTTGCTGGGAATTGCAAATCGCCTGTAGGTCACCCAGCTATACTACAGGAAGGCTAAATAAAACTGGAGGGTGCCTGGTATCCAGAGTCCGCATATTTTGAACTGATTAACCTATCAGCCATTCATCCATCGGCATATGCTGTTCCACCTTAGATTAGGTTTTTTTGGTCAAGGTTTTCTCCTTTCGCGTCGTACTTTAGCCTGTGCCAAATGGCCAAAAATGTGCTAAATGGCCTTAGTTACCAGTGGTTGCCACGAGGAGGCAGTACGTACACTTGGGAATTGTGAACAGGTTACCCTTTACACAATTGTACCCATCACGCAGCTGCCTAATGACAAGACCAGAACAGCTCACGTGACGCGCACCCTACTGGAAGGTTACGGAGCTGGTAGATTAATCTACTCAACTTTGGTCCCCCCCTCCAATCGACGCCAAACCACCATGGTCAATAAGTAAAATGCGCGGATTTTTAAAACAAAAGGGGTCTTACTTTTGGGCTTATCAGTATATAACTAATTAGATGAAAGCTAACACAGGTTGGGCTCCGTAGTACAAATTTTGAAAAAATAAAAATTAATTTCGTTTGTGGTTTGGTTAGTCAGAGTGGCTGCTAAGGTAGGCCGGTGACCGTCCACTGTGATACCACGGGATATATCCCCTCTATCCTTACTGGAATCATTTTGAATGAGTGTGAAGTTTATGCTAAAAAATATAACAAAAAATACACTGTTAAATTAGCTATTTTCCAATTGGCATTAAAATTATATGAACATTTAAATTTTTTCTAATTTTGTATTTTTCGTACGACCAAACAGATTCTTTTCATGAGCAAACAGGTTCTTTTTATCCTTTTCGGATAGCTGGACCATCTGTTTATATCGTTAACCAAAAGCAATTGTGTTGAACATTACTATATTTCAGATAATTTAAAAGTTGACTGAATTTTGATGGTTTAAATAATTATTTAGCGCCGATGCTAGAAATGATCCTAGAAATATACTATACTTCACAGAATTTATAATTTTTAATAATTTTATTTGTTTTAAAAATTGTTGTATCTCCGATCGCAGAGATGTCCACAAGGTCTAACCTATATTTTTGGATAACTTGACCATTTGCCAGTCTACGTGGTCAAATTTAGAATTTTTAATAATTTTGTTTGTTTTAAAAATTGTATCTCCGATCACAGAGATGTCCACAATGTCTTGCCTATATTTTCGGATAACTTGGCCATATGGCAGTCTACGTGGTCAACCTTATCCAATTGTGATGAACTATAATATACTTCACAGAATTTAGAATTTTTAATAATTTTATAGGTTTTAAAAATTGTTGTATCTCCGATCGCAGAGATGTATACAAGGTTTGGCCTATATTTTTCGATAACTTGGCCATATGCCAGTCTAGACTTCACAGAATTTAAAATTATTAATAATTTAGTTGGTTTTAAAAATTGTTGTATCTCCGATCACAGAGATGTCCACAATGTCATGCCTATATTTTCGGATAACTTCGCCATATGCCAGTCTACGTGGTCAACCTTATCCAATTGTGATGAACTATACTATACTTCACAGAATTTAGAATTTTTACTAAATTATTCGGATTGTTTAAATGTAAGATGGAACCACACTTTTTCGTTCCTAAAATTGGACCAGGCGTTTGGGTCGGCACTAATGAAAGTAAAAATTCACAAGAGACTGCGCAGGAAAGGCCAGCGGAATATGATGGCTGGAAGGTTAAGAAATATAATTTCTCTTTAGTGGAATGAAACTACAAAATTTTTAGTCACGAAATTTTGCTTAATTATAAATTTAACAATGTCCATGGAATTCTTAATTAAATTATTGGAATAAAATATGGCAAAATCAAAGTACGACTATTTGTGACAAAATAGTTTCTTTAAATCACGATGGAATCTATTCGGAGCAAACTTGTAATTTAGATTGGGGAGTTTTATTAGATGGCAGAATTACTAAATGCAGCCGGAGGAGTTTTAACACTCGGAGAGAAATGGAATAAAACCTGTGCCGGTTTAAGGTATGACAGGAAAAACTTGTTCTACTTTGCTGTGTTCCAGACTCAACTTCTAGCATTTCATCTTAGGCGACTTCTACCAATTACATTTAAATGGCAAAATAAGTGGCAGCAAGCAGGATCGCTATATAGATCATGTTTAGTACGTTTAGAATATTCTATCCTTTTTTATTTGTGGTCAATTAGATATATCACAAATCTCAAACAATCTAACAATAATGGATATACATATACAAGTTATATTAAAAAGTACATCATTGTTTTATATTTGAAGAAACTACGAATTATTACATGGTGTTTCTATATGTGTTTAAGGTGTTGGTGTCGTAAAGTGTCCAATAAAAATGGGACTTAAAGAATTCGGTGCTATAACAACATACATGAATGGACGGTTTGCCTCAAAAAGAAACGGTTTTTCCGGCGGAGGTCGTGCCGAACCTGGTCCACCAGTCGCATCTGTTAAACATAGCAAAAATTTAGTATTTTTCAAATATTACATGTTACATAAAATATTTTTAGTTATAACTTACATGTTGTTGCTGCTGCTTCAGTACCTTCTCTATTTACAATTATTCTTGCTTTCTGAATAATAACACCAATATGCTGCCGTTCACCATTAGTTAATTTAAAATCATAATTTTCGAATGTTTCCGGTAACGGAGCTGTACAATCCAAATAATTTTCAATTGTAAAAGTTGGATATTTGATTTCGACTCTTTTATGTACAAAATTATTTTTTATATCATTAATGTAATTCGCATTTATATTTCGAATTAAATTATCGAGTGTATAATTTATCATCGGCAATATGATCCAAAACTCAAAACCGTTTTAGTACGGTACCCGAAGTGCAAACAATCCTAAATTAGGACGATATGCCACATAATAGTAAGAGGTATCTTCAAGAAATTTATTTCGAACTGGGTCATTTTGTGCAGTATAAAACATTCTGTTACTTACCTGAAGTTCGTCGAATTGAATAGACCAGTCATCCTTAAAATAAATCGTATTGATGACTACTATCTCCGTTAAATCGTTAATGTTTTCCGATGAAATTACATTTTTAATCATACCCTGAGTTCGATTTTCCACCCAATTATTCATAGTCCTAACCGCGTGTTCATTATTTCTGAAATTTATATTTTCTACAGTTGACTGATATTGTTCTGCAATTTTTTGAAAATCTCTATCAATTTCGACTGTATCATTTACATACAATTTATTCGCAAATTTTATTTTAGGATTTCCGGCGATTTGGGCCAATGTATTCACTTGTCTGGTTATTATGTTTTGTTTTGTCACGTTTTGATTAGAGTACGGCAGTAGAGCTTCTCGCAAATTTAATTCTGCCTTGCCATTCGCTGATTGGTATAAAATATTATAGATCACGTTGAGCGATAATGGAGAATAAACAAAATTACTGTGACGGAATGGGTCACTTACTTTCTGTAAAAAACAATAGTAGCATTTATATAAATAATTATGTACAACCCAAAGTTAGTTTAACTTACCCTATATGAATTCATTGTAAACGTAATATAGTTGTAATTATCTTCCCGTTCTGTATATTCAGAATGTGCAAATTGGTTGAGGCACGCAACCATAATTAGCAACAAATACTTTATTTTAGTACAAAATTACGGAATAGACTAAATTAAATAGAATAATACTTTAAACTAAACAACTTAATTTTTATCAGTGACATTTCAACTGAACCGCTCATATACAGAATCGAAAAAATGTTTGTTATCGTGAATTTGTAGAATTTTAATTTCATTGAACAGGTCCAAATGTTTTATTACAGCTAGTCCAAGTAAAGCACAGTTTTGCTTTGCCTTATAAGGCAATCAAAAAAAATTTATAAAAATCAAAGTTTTGCACTCGGATGTCCTAATTCGTTTGTGTTGTCTTATTTGAACTTCATTCCTTTCATGTATCTGTTGTCTTATCCTGTACTTGGGCGCCCTCTGCTGTGTGTGCGTTAAGTATTTCCTGACTATCTGCGATAGATGTGATCGAAATGTGTCTTATGTGTATTATCTAGCTTTGCATTAAAATTATCTGATTTCGAACATTAAACAAGCACAAATTGTAATTTTTACAAGTTAATATTTCCGATGAATTTTTAAGCTGTTCAAATAATTAAAATCTTCCAAAATTCGAAAACCGAATTTTGAAACGCCTGCAGGCTGCTAGATAGTTTCTCTACAAAATAGTATTAGTACCATATGCCAGTCTACGTGGTCAATTCCTATCGTGATGAACTATACTCTACTTCACAGAATTTAGAACTTTTAATAATTTTATTTGTTTTAAAAATTGTATCTCCGATCGTAGAGATGTCCACAAAGTCTTGCCTATATTTTTGCATAACTTCACCATTTGCTAGTGTACGTAGTCAATTTTATTCAATTGTAATCAACTATACTATACTTCACAGAATTTAGAATTTTTAATAATTTTATTGGGTTTATAAATTGTTGTATCTCCGATCGCAGAGATGTCCACAAGGTCTTACCTATACTTTAGGGTAAATTGGCCATATGCCAGTCTACATGGTCAACCTTATACAATTGTGATGAACTATACTATACTTCACAGAATTTAGAATTTTTAAAAATTTTATTTGTTTTAAAAATTGTTGTATCTCCGATCGCAGAGATGTCCATAAGATCTAACCTACATTTTTGGATAACTTGACCATATGCCAGTCTACGTGGTCAATCTTATACAATTGTGATAAACCATACTATACTTGACAGAATTTAGAATTTTTAATAATTTTATTTGTTTTAAAAATTGTATCTTAGATTACAGAAATGTCTACAAGGTCTTGCTTATATGATTGAATAACTTGACCATATGCCAGTCTAAGTGGCTAATCTTATTTATTTGTGATGAACTATACTATACTTCACAAAATTTAGAATTTTTAATAATTTTATTTGTTTTAAAAATTGTATCTCCCATCACAGAAATGTCCACAATGTCTTGCCTATATTTTTAGATAACTTGGCCATATGCCAGTCTACGTGGTCAATCTTATTCAATTGTAATGAACTATACTATACTTCACAGAATTTAGAATTTTTAAGAATTTTATTGGTTTTTTAAAATGGTTTAACTCCGATCACAGAGATGTCCACAAAGTCTGGCCTATATTTTGGATAACTTGATTATTTGTTAGTGTACGTAGTCAATCTTTTACAATTGTAATGAACTATACTATACTTCACAGAATTTAGAATTTTTAATAATTTTATTTGTTTTTTAAAATTGTTGTATCTCCTATTACAGAGCTTTCCACAAGGTCTTGCCCATATTTTTGGATAACTTGACCATATGACAGTCAAAAATTGTATCACTCTCCGATCACAGAGATGTTCACAAGTTCTGGCCTATATTTTTGGATAACTTGCCCATATGCCGGTCTATATGGTCAATCTTATTTAATTGTGATGAACTATACTATACTTCACAGAATTTAGAATTTTAATTAATTTTATTGGTTTTAAAAATTGTTGTATCTCCCATCACAGAGATGTCTACAAGGCGTATGGCCAAGTTATCCAAAAATATAGGCAAGACCTTGTGGACATCTCTGTGATCGGAGATACAATTTTTAAGCCAAATAAAATTATCAAAAATTCTAAATTCTGTAAAGTATAGTATAGTTCATCACAATTGCATAAGGTTGACCCTGTAGACTGGCTTATGAGCAAGTTATTTAAAAATATAGGCCAGACCTTGTGGACATCTCTGTGATGGGAGATACAACCATTTTTAAAACAAATAAAATTATTAAAAATTCTAAATTCTGTGAAGTACAGTATAGTTTATCACAATTGAATAGGATTGACCACGTAGACTGGCAGACCTTCTGGACATCTCTGTGATCGGAGTTACAATTTTTAAAACTAATAAAATTAATAAAAATCCTAAATTTTGTGAAGTATATTATAATTCACCATAATTGGATAAGGTTGACCACGTAGACTGGCACATGGCCAAGTTATCCGAAAATATGGGCAAGACCTTGTGTATATTATTGCAGTCGACGATATAAAACTTTTAAAATAATGGAAAATTATTCAAAATTTCAAAAGCTGTGATATATATTATTGTTCATCATAATAGGATCGGCTTGGTGACATTGACAGATATATAGCTTAGCTATTCTAAGAAATGTGCGGGGTTTTCGGGGCATTTCCAGGATCGGCACTAAATAATTATTTAAACCATCAAAATTCAGTCAACTTTTAAATTATCTGAAATATAGTAATGTTCAACACAATTGGAATCTTTTGGTTAACGATATAAACAGGTGGTCCAGCTATCTGAAAAGGATGAAAAGAATCTGTTAGGTGGTATGAAAAATCCAAAATTACAAAAAATTTAAATTTTCATATAATTTAAATTTCAATTGGAAAATTGCTAATTTAACAGTGTAATATTTTGTTATTTTTTTTAGCATAAACTTCACACTCATCATTTTGATATACTTATGTAGCGTAAAACGTTCCGCATTTTACTGTTATCAAAATCCGACAAGTTGTCTATCTTGAGCTTGTCTAACTTGTTTTAAGTCGTGATGATTTAAAAGGGAATTCATACCTATTAAGAGAAACAAATTAGAATATCTTTCCAGTGTAATCAGCTTGAATTTACTGAGCATATAAATGAGATACCTACAATATACTCTATATTTCTATAAAATAAAAAAAAATAAAAAGTCAAGGTCATTCGATAACGTTTGCTCTAATCTTTATTATTATTATGCTTGATGCTATATTTAAAATTCCTGTTTCATGTAGATGATTCATACGAAAACACCGGGACTCAGTTTATTTAGTAATTTAAGTGCGCAATACCCTGTTAAAGTTAGCCGAAAGTGAAAAGTCGATAATGCAGATTATGTTATTGACATTCCAGTCGAAAATAAATCAGCCTCTAGAGTGTTATGTCTGAAGATGGATTGCATTGATGTGACTTGTCAATAGCTATCGGAGGAAAAAAATTCAGTTCAAGTTCCGCGTGGGAAATCTCGGAAAATTCGATTTTCCAAAAATCATTAGAAAATTTGTATAAAACCAGCCTCTAGAGTGTTATGTCTGGAGATGGATTGCATTGATGTGATTTGCCAATAGCTATAGTAGGAAAAAAATTCAGTTCAAGTTTCCAGTGGGAAATCTCGGAAAATTCAAAAAATATTCCAGCCGAAAGTGGGAAATGAATGAATAAAATCAGCCTCTAAAGTGTTATGTCTGGAGATGGATTGCATTGATGTGACTTGTCAATAGCTATTGCTGGAAAAAAATTCAGTTCAAGTTTCCCTTGGGAAATCTCGGAAAATTCGATTTTCCAAAAATCATTAGAAAATTTGTATAAAACCAGCCTCTAGAGTGTTATATCTGGAGATGGATTGCATTGATGTGATTTGCCAATAGCTATAGTAGGAAAAAATTCAGTTCAAGTTTCCCGTGGGAAATCTCGGAAAATTGAAAAAGATTCCAGCCGAAAGTGGGAAATGGATGAATAAAATCAGCCTTTAGAGTGTTATGTCTGGAGATGGATTGCATTGATGTGACTTGTCAATAGCTATCGGAGGAAAAAATTCAGTTCAAGTTTCGCGTGGGAAATTTTGGAAAATTCGATTTTCCAAAAATCATTAGAGAATTTGTATAAAACCAGCCTCTAGAGTGTTATGTCTGGAGATGGATTGCATTGATGTGATTTGCCAATAGCTATAGTAGGAAAAAAATTCAGTTCAAGTTTCCAGTGGGAAATCTCGGAAAATTCAAAAAAGTTTCCAGCCGAAAGTGGGAAATGAATGAATAAAATCAGCCTATAAAGTGTTATGTCTGGAGATGGATTGCATTGATGTGACTTGTCAATAGCTATTGCTGGAAAAAAATTCAGTTCAAGTTTCCCTTGTGAAATCTCGGAAAATTCAATTTTCCAAAAATCATTAGAAAATTTGTATAAAACCAGCCTCTAGAGTGTTATGTCTAGAGATGGATTGCATTGATGTGACTTGTCAATAGCTATCGCAGAATAAAAATTCAGTTCAAGTTTCCCGTGGGAAATCTCGGAAAATTCAATTTTCCAAAAATCATTAGAAAATTTGTATAAAACCAGCATCTAGAGTGTTATGTTTGGAGATGGATTGCATTGATGTGACTTGTCAATAGCTATCGCAGAATAAAAATTCAGTTCAGTTTCCCGTGGGAAATCTCGGAAAATTCGATTTTCCAAAAATCATTAAAAAATTTGTATTACACCAGCCTCTAGAGTGTTATGCCTGGAGATGGATTGCATTGATGTGACTTGTCTATAGCTATCGCAGGAAAAAAATTCAGTTCAAGTTTCCCTTGGGAAATCTCGGAAAATTCAATTTTCCAAAAATCATTAGAAAATTTGTATAAAACCAGCATCTAGAGTGTTATGTCTGGAGATGGATTGCATTGATGTGACTTGTCAATAGCTATCGCAGGAAAAAAATTCTGTTCAAATTTCGCGTGGGAAATCTCGGAAAATTCGATTTTCCAAAAATCATTAGAAAATTTTTATAAAACCAGCCTCTAGAGTGTTATGTCTGGAGGTGGATTGCATTGATGTGATTTGCCAATACCTATAGTAGGAAAAAAATTCAGTTCTAGTTTTCCGTGGGAAATCTCTCGAAATTCAAAATAGATTCCAGCCGAAAGTGGGAATAGGATGAATAAAATCAGCTTCTAGAGTGTTATGTCTGGAGATAGATTGCATTGATGTGACTTGTCAATAGCTATCGCAGGAAAAAAAATCAGTTCTAGTTTCCCGTGGGAAATTTCGGGATTTAAAATTTTCGAAAATCGAATTTTCCTAGATTTCCCACGTGAAATTTGAACTGATTTTTTTTTCCTGCGATAGCTATTGGCAAATCATATCAACGCAATCCATCTCCAGACATAACACTCTTATAGGCTGATTTTATTCTAATTTTGTGGATTTTTCTGATTTTCCGATATTTTCTACGAATAGGTTAAGAAAAGTTTGATACGTAAAGTTATTTATAATTTTTTTTATTTAAATCCATGTATCCTCACATCTAGAAAATATAAAATAAACTTGTATTTATGGTCATATTCTTGATCTGCTTTAAATCATCAAAATGTTTACATGTTTCATTTATAGAAATTAGACAGACGTAAGTTCCCCAATGTGTCAAGGTTTTGTGTTATAGTTGTTTACAGATTGCATAATTTTTTGAAATTCTACGGAATATTTTAGAAGCCAGATCAGAATTTGAAAATTTATTAACTCACTAAACAAGGGCTTTTTTTGTTACAAATATCAATTCATTTTGGTACCCTTGTCTTAACTATCTACTTATACCTGTGTTCAAAAGTTTGTTTGTACTTCTTTCGTGTATAATAAGCTTTGGAAAAGTTTTACAGCAATATACTATTTACTTACTCCCCTTTTTTAGAGGACAAACTGTCAAGCAATTTAATCGTCTTAATGCTTTCGGTGGAAAACTATCAGACACTTGAAGTAAAATCTAAGTGATGAGGCTCATCACATGAGTACAAACCTACGATCAAAAATCCAACAGAAATTGAAACAATTCGAATTTTATTTGACTATTTCTTCTTTCCAATAACATGCTGGCCATTAGTTTATACCAAGAGCTTCTGAAAAAATTGTTATGAGATATGTCACTAGAATTCTATGGAATAATGGAATTGTTGAATTCAAGGTTTTTGATACTGTCAAAACCCTTTTCGATGGACCAAATAAAACTACTAGGGCATTTTGACGAAACGTCGTCTGCGTGATTTCAACCACTCTTTACCACATTTAACATCATGTATTACAGCCGTGCAATCTACAAAGTAATCAAGCTTCAGCAAACATTTTTTCGGTGATATAACGAGAGCATAGTGATGATTAAAGAAGCAGCAGTTGCCACAATATTAAACAATCGATTACGCAATTCAGTCTTCTTTTGTGGGACACAAACTACCGAAGATAAGCAACCGAGAGAATCTTAAACCTACCGCTTAATGAGTTTAACCATTTTTGTTCATGAACACTGATGATTAAGTGCATGAGGATTATTGTAGCCTTACGGGAGTTATTGCAACAATAAAACTATTATATAGGCCGGCAAACTTTCAATTAAACTAGCATGTAATTTCGTTGTTATCAAAACCTATACTAAGATATTGCTAGCGTCAGATCTATTAAAATGTAAAATAGTTGTGATTTTAGAGTGTCAGCTCTATTTTTATGGTATAGTTGGTGCTAACAATAGTATTAATTTAAATATATAACACCGTACAGAACGTTATATGTTTTTAGGTTCAGAAAACGATAAAAGCAAACAACAATTAAATTATTATAAGGACGAACACTTAAGTGTAGTGTTTTTTTATTCGCTCCGCATAGCTGCTATCGAGAGCCGTCATATGAAAAGTGGCTCCGGATAGCGCTCCGTATAAATAGGTAGAGCCAAATATTTTTTATATCAAGTTTTCGCTAAACAATTGAATTAAAAATGATAGTTTGATGTTAAATAAGTTTAGTTTACCAATAAATAGCGCGTCAAATTTAAATTTAGGCGTATAAAAATGACGGCTCTCGATAGCAGCTATCCGGAGCGAATAAAACAACACTACAAAGGTAATTCGGTTTCAGCGAATTTCTTTTAAATACCCATTTCACTACAAATTTAAATAAAACCAGTGCGATTGTTGTTGGTGACAAAATTTCGTACGAGATGTTGCTGTTGTCAGGTCTAAAATTAAAAATACTTGTGACTTTGGAGATTGAGATCCATTTTTGTATCTTATTTGGTGTTAAAAATAATATCGTTTTCGTTATGAAACACTTTACAGAGTTTTATCACTTTTAAGTTTACCAGTGAAAAATCCAGTGAAAGTTAACTAGGAAAACTCTAAAACTAAACAACGATTATATTGTACTATCTGAGATAACACTTCGGTAATTCATTCGGTAGGTAATCGTGTTTCCCGATTCTCGCATTTATTTTAAAATCCCATTCACATCAAATTTTAATGAAACCACTGTAATATTTTGTTGTTGTCAAAATCGTTATTGAGACATTCTTTTGGTTAGTTCTAATAAAATTTTAATTACTTGTGACTTTGTAGGTTGAGCTTCATTTTTTCAAATTTTCTGTTAACAATAATATAATTTTAGTTATGATATACTGTATAGAGTTTTTGAAACTTTAATGTTTAGAAAATGCTAAACCATACATAGATTTTTTTATTATCTAAAGCACTTAAAGTAGCTCGGTTTCAGATTCTCGCATTAGTTTTAAATACCCATTTCACAATCAATTTCAATGGAACCACTGTAATATTTGGCTATTGTCAAAATAATTATTACAACGTTGTTATTGTCAGGTTCAAAATTTCAAATATTTGTGACATTGGAGGTTAAGTTCTATTTTTTTTGTGTCATATTTGAGGTTGTTAATAATATTGTTTTCTTTATGAAATAATGTACAAAGCTTAAATTCAAACAACGATTAAACTATCAGAGGTTAATTCAGTTATTAATTCAGTAAGTTATTCGGATTCAGATTACCGCATTTGTTTTAAAAAGCAATTTTACATCAAATTTTCAACGAAACCAGTGTGACTGTTATTGTTGTCAAAGTTCCATACTAAACTTTGTTGTTGTCATGTATATTAAAATTTAAATAACTTGTGACTTTGGCAGTTGAACATTAATTTTTGTTATATTTGGTACTATTTTAGTTATGAAGCACTGTACAGAGCTTCATGAGCATTAAATTTAAGAAACGCCGAATCTAATCGAATAGGGCCACTTCAGGCGACCTTCAAACATTTCGCTACTTCAGGCGAAATACCTAAATGTCATTGATTCCTGGATTTTTGAACTACTTTAGGGTTCAGTAACCCACTTTCGGGTATGCCGTTATCGTCTACTCATTTATAGTACACATTCAGGGGGTAAAATTGATGTGTGCTGTAATGTTTTAGACATGAATAGTATACATTTAAAGGTGAGATATAATCACTTCCATATTAAAAAGTGGAGTGCGACTCAATCTTTTCTGAGCCAAAAAAAAAAAAAAATCAAATGAACTATTCTAATAAAGATGGGCACGCCTACTTTTTTCCGATAAAAACATCCAAAAAAGAACTTGTTAAAACTACGCCTACTTTTTCTTGACCAGGAGAGCTAATAAAAAACTTACTAAGACTACACCTACTTAAAAAAATTACAGACCAATAAAAACTTACTAAAGACCACGCCTACTTTTTCCGACCAGGAGAGCCAATAAAAAACTTGCTAAACGCCTCACCTACTTTTTGAATTTAAAAAAAAAATTATTGATTTACACATTTATATAATACAATAGAGTCATTTTTGTTCAACATTCAGGGTAAAAATGCGTTCACATCATACATTCAGAGTAATCATTTTTGCCAATATTCAGGGGCAATAGGTCACACCTACTTTTCCACCTTTTTGAAAATTGAGAAAGAGCCAACAAAAAAACGAGGCAGAGAAATTATGAAGATATTGTTGTTGTTGTTGTCGTTGTAAAACCTTGGCTGAAAGTAATATTTGAGCACTTCGAAATTTAATTGTATTCAGGAGAAATATTATTATAGACGGTGTGATCTACGACTCTGTGATTTGATTTTAAATCTTTGAAGAGTAAACTAATCAAAACTAAATATTATATATGTACAATAATTATAAAATGTTTGACATAGGTTACGAATAGTAATTTTGTTACAATGTAATATTTAGATTGAAAACTTCACATAGGTCATTTTGTTAATATATGTTGTATAATTAATATTGAACAATTTCAGAAAAAAATGTCATATTGTCATAAACGTTGCGATCTAATTTTAAATCTTTGCACAAGCAAATATTTAGAATTAGATCTTTTGCTTTCTCTGCCAAGTTCTTTTTGCCTCCTTGTTAATTTTCAAAAAAAGTAAAAACAGTAGGTGTGTCCACCTTTTGCCCCTGAATATTAGCCAAAATGATTTTACCCTGAATGTCTGATATAAATGGAATTAGACCTTAAATGTTGATCAAAAATGTTTTTAATGTATTAAATAAATGTGTGTAAACGATTACGTCACGCCTTTGTTTTCGCCTGAATGTATCACAAAAAATTAGGTGCCATTTTTTTCAAAGTCAAGAAATAGGTGTGGTCTTTAGTTAGTTTTTATTGGTCTGCACATTATTTTTTCAAACTCAAAAAGTAGTTGTGGGGTTTTACAAGTTTTTTATTAACTCTCTTGTGGCCCTATTCTGGCTATTCCCTCGGAATTGGGAATTGGGAAAAATATTGCTATATTTCCAAACTTCAATAATTCCCAATTTTTTATTCGCCAATTCCCAAAAGTGTATTCTGGCGTTATTGGGAATTATCCAATGGGAAAAAACACTGTTTCAAATTCTGCAGCCGCCATTATTTTAAAATTTTATTTTCTACATATAAAATAAAAACTTTACCGATACTACATTGTAAATAAAATAATGATAATACACAAAACAACCAGTTTCTTCTAATCCCCAAAAAAAAAATTTGGGAAAAATAAACGTCAAAACTTACATAAAATGGAATTATTTTTTCCCTACATTAAAAATTCCCAATCGCCAGAATACACTTTTGGAAAAAATAATTCCAAATTGCTAGAATACTGTCAAAATAGTTCAATTCCCAATTCTCAGGGAATAGCCAGAATAGGGCCACTGGTCTGAAAAAGTAAGCGTGGTCTGTAGGAAGCTTTTACTGGCCTGTATTTTTTACCGTCGGTGTGGTCTTTAGCAAGTTTTTTATTGGCTCTCCTGGCTGAAAAAAGTAGGCGTGGTCTGAAGTGATTTTTTATTGGTCTGTATTTTAAAGTGGGCGTGGCCTTTAGGCAAGTTTTTATTGGCTCTATTGGTCGGAAAAGGTAGGCGTGGCCACCTTAATGTAAATAGATAATTTGAATCTTTTTTGACTCAGAAAAGATTACGTCACACTCTAAGTTTACCCTGAATGTATACTATAAATATGTAAAAAATTAGGTCAAAAATCCAGTGGTTAATGACATTTAATAAGGTCGCCATAAGTCGTTTAATGGTTAAAGGTCCCCTGAAGTGGCCCTACTACTACTGTTGTTCTCAGGTCTATTAAAGTTCAAAATACTTGTGGCTTTGGAGGTTATGTTTAATTTTTGTGTCATATTTGGTGTTAACCGTAATATCAGTTGAATTTGAAAAATTGTACAGAGCTTTTGAGATCTTAAATTTAGAACAAGCTTAACTCAAATGATAAAAATGTATGCAAAAAAGGAATTGAAACTACAGGAGCCTTTAGTGAATTACCAGATTAAGCAACCATACAATAAATGGTATTGCTGAAAAAAAAATTAAAATTCTCCATTTACGTGATACAATAGTTTCCTGGTTTACCGAAAATTTCCTGCTTAAGCGTAAATTATTATTCTCGTTTGCAGTTCAGCCATGACAAGGCCACTTATATTCTTAAAATCTTTGATTTTACTTTATGCCTCTAATTTTAATTTTGTGGCTGGTTCGTTAGAATTTTCAATATTCTCTTTTTTTCACGTAACAACACAAAAAACTATAGTTTTACAATTCTATTACCCCAAAACATCCTTCAGTCAGTTCTATCTTAACAAACAAATAATTATTTCACAGGAGTTTCGGTCTAAGAAGAATTAGGACACAACCCATTAGTTGTGACTTCACCTCAGGGTCTTTCAAAAACTCGGTTCCATTAGTTGCTCGCTATTGCTTAAAAATTTATTCGGGCCTGCACTTTCCACTTCAATTATCGATTTCAATATTATAAATTCCGAAATGTAGAATATTTAATTCTGAAACCAGTAATGGTGCTTCTTTATTAAATTGTATCGATTTTTAGAATAACATTTGTTCAACATCAAATATCAGTGTTAATAGTTAAATTGTACTAAATTAAACGTAATTTAAAATAATATCGATATTGACCACATATGAGCCATCTAAAATAATTTACTACCCAACCCTAATATTTTATTAATCGAAACGAAATTAAAGTATATAATGCACACAGTATTTCCAAATTTGGCAAACACCCAATTACCAAGTGAAATTCTTTCTACTTTACAAATTTTTTGACACTAATTTATATGGTAGCGTAAATAACTAACCATAATGGTTTTCCACTTCCCACCACCACTACCACGTCAAAACAATTACAACGCAATATAAAACGTTCAAAAATGCTAGCTTTCGTTTTTATTTCCATGCAACCGATTAGGCTGTAAGAATAGAGAACGTCCGTTTTTTGGGCAAATAGAACGATTTTGTGAAAGTCAAATTAGTATTCAACAATAATTTTTTTTTTTTTTTAATTATATTTTATTATATTGTCTATTTTAAATTAAATAAATAATTTACAGTTTTAATTTTATGTTTTTGTTGTTACGTTATTTGGTGAAGTTTTTCGATTTGCTTATTGCACGCGCTTAGAAATATATCTTACTTATAACACATAAGCATTGTATGCCATAGCTTGACCATTTTCGTTTTGTGGCACTTCATCGTTGAGTGCACGTCTTTCCCATGGTCCATGGGCCGAAATGTGTGGTGGCCCATTATCGGCTAGTTTTTTACATAACTGGAATACTGCTAGTCCAATTGAAACTACGAACGAGAAGAAAGATAATTGAAGAGCATTCCATGCTTTTAGGCCTAAAACGCCAAGAGCAAGTGGAATTAATGTCATTGCTTTGAGTAGGACAAAAACCATGATTGGCATGATGAGTTTTTTCAATTTTGATTTTTTGCCTGGATAAATAAAGAAAATAACAAATGCGATTAGCTTTGTACTGATAACAATACGAATTTATGGCAATACATACCTTTTGCTTCAGCAACGTCGTTTCCATTATCGGAGAATTTAAATTTAAGGTTAAGTTCATTGTCGTTAATATTTCTGGGCGAGATTGTTACTTTGGCACCAGCTACTGGTACTTTAAAGGTTACGTCGTGTCTTTTTAAGAAACTCTCCATTGCATCGGTGAAATCGACGCTTGATCTAGCCGAAATATCATTGGAATCCGTGTATCCATTACTGCGAACTTCAATATCCTCAGTGATCTATAGTTTTATGTAAAAAATATTAGTACATTTTACTAGCAAATTTAGTCAAATAAATACCTGATAGCTATCCTTTTTGAACATTTGATCCAAAAATCCAATTACTTTAACTTTTAAACATTCAACAGCATCATTACCGTCACTACACACAGATCGCATTTCACTTTTCAATTGTTTTTTTGCAGCTGGATTAGCTGCAGCTAAACCTGCTACAGCAACCACTAGTATAAAATATTTAAAAGTCATTTTATTATTTTAAATTAAATTATTGTGGTGTTGTGTTGTCTAATTGATCGTGTAATTGAAATTGATAACTATTAATGTGCAAACAATGGGTTTTATACTTTTACCCAATTACCATAAACACAAACTATTGTACAAACAAATTTTAATTTGATATTCTTGATGTACATTTTCGTTTTTATGTGATTTTGATTTCTTTGGACGACAACCATAAAAAAATTGTGATGTCTTTCTCTAACGTGTTAATATTGTTTTTATATACTTCCGATCGACCAAATACATTTTTGTGTAAAAGCAAATATTTTGAATATCAGGTGAATTTTAGACAAATCATTCTGTCATTAAATTATGGATGTTCTACCTAAATAACGGATAGCTGAAAATTTTTTGAAATTTGTTCCAATTTAATAAAACACTTTTCACTTTTCTTTGAATGTTTATAAATGTTTAATAAAATTCCAAATTACTGCGCCTTATTAAGGTTTGCCCTATAAAATATCAATACAAGATTAATGTATGTAGAAAAAGAAAACTTTATTAACTGAACAAGTGGTTTTTTGAATAAAAATCGCATTAAGAAGTACAAACAAATATTTAAAGAATAACTTTCAACGCAAACTATTGAATTGCTCCTAAGATACGCAAACAATCAATGAACTCGCAGCAAGAAGCAGTGCTCCATAATTAAGGTCAGGCTAACTATCATAGTTAAATTTATTCTAATTATTGTATCTTTAATTGACTAGCTCATTAATTATTTTACCAGTGCCAAATGTAAAATATTTGACATTAACGATAAATAAAAACCAAATTTTGATTATGAAAACAATGTTGCGATATAAACTGGATATATGTTGTTCAAGGAGCTGTTACGATTCTAAATACAATACATATTGCTCTAGCTGGAATGATGCTACCAATAATAAGTGACCAAATGTGTTCTTCGAATAAACTGACCTACTTTCTAATAACAACCTGACTCAACGTTATTGAGCCCAGTACCAAAAGTTTCAATTTTTGAAGGGATTCTTAAAATACGCACCACGCCTTTCTTCGACACATGACTATTAGAGCCGGTTATTACGATATAATTTAAGGTTCTTGTTTTATTCGGATAAAATAAGCTTTGCTTGCGGATTATAGAACACTATTCTATTGACGTTGTTCCTTTTCGGATATTTTAGGGGAAACAGCTGGAAGACCGAAGTTCTGTTCCTTTAAAGAACTTATTGAATCGCACCTTATTTTCAGACCTAGGTAAACTTCCAAAGCTTTTACTAGAGTAAACCTAGAAAAGTGTTAATGATAATTAGGGTTGATTTACGTGAAATTCCTAACTTTTACTTTAAATTTAGCTTCAAAATTTTGCCGGATCAGATATCAACCTCAATTTAGTTTTAGAATAAATCTTAACAAATTTCTTGGTTTGATTTTTTTGGTTAATAGTTAGGTATGTACTTGAAACCAAATTTTAAATTCGAATTTTTGTTACAAGTACATACAAATGTAAAAATTATGAACTAATGTAGAAAATTATATGGAACTGTGACAAAGAAATATAGTATATATCGTAAATCTTTTAATTCAATATAATATTTACTGTAAATTCAAATTAAATAAATATTTAACACATATTTGATTAATTATAAACTATTCATTATTTTATCTTGGTATAATTTAAGCGTCGACAAAACTATGGCTGCATGACAATGGCCAACTCTGCCAGACTTAGTAGTGTATGGCTGGTTCACTATTAGTTGATAGTCAGCTGCTTGAGAACGTTGAAATTGGGTGTGACCTCGCCTAATATTCTGACGTCTGCGGGTATTTTAATTGATCGAATGGATGACCTGTCACTGTTTACAGTGAAAAATTCCGGGTTCAGCCGATCTATTCATAGCTCTCAAAAGGCCCATCAAAATGTTGTTTGCCGAACGGATTCCTAACGAAAACGTGGGTACATTGATAAATATCCTTCAGAAGAAAAATCTCATCTTTGCATGATTTAGTAAGTATGTTTATTGGCTTCAGAGCAAACATCGTTTCGCGAAAATTGCTGATGAATTCCGATTGTTGAACGGCTTTCTTACCATCTTCGAAAAACTGTCCAAGCAGTCGTAGCGTTTAGAGACTCCCGTTCGCTGCACGACTGTTGATCCATCGCTAACTCGTTGTAATCCATTGTGGCTTTATTATGTATCCGATTGATACGAGATATAAAATCTACTGGTATATTTGATCATACCGAGGTATAATGGATATTGGTTGAAAACTGAGACAAGAAATCGAGATGTCGAATGTGCCTTGGCCAAGCTTTGTTTAATTTTTGCCGGAATGCAAAAATTAAAGGTATCGGTGTAGATACGATGCTGTCTATACTCTCAATCATATGCCTGAAAGTTTCTTTGAAAACAAACATAGAGGTTGAGGCTGCTTATTTAATATTTGATGCTATATGCCCCCTACTGCTTTGTCTAATGCATCAACCGATTAGGCTTAATGGCTGATAGGTTGCTTTAGGTGATAAATGACAAAGTAAGGTTGACGTTGACAAGTCATCTTTGGAATGGTTAAATGCCGAAATAATGATTTTATCCCAGATGAGCCGTGTTCTTGTTCTGTCGTTTTTCCTATGGCCTTTGATCATTTTGTGCAGTATTATTTGATGACGGCATGTGTTATTTGACAGCTCCAACAATTTCTAATAATGGTTATATCGCAGCTGATAAATAATTTACTATCGACTTCCCGAACTCAAAGACCGATGGATTGATGCACAGTTTTAACCCCCGGAGGCGCTGAAATACTTGAGGCTGATGAATATAATACTCTGGAGAATCAGATGATGCAATTTTGGATGTCGTCAATGTAAAAAAGACAAAGTCCAAACTACGTAGAACTTCAGCGATGAACTTTTGGAACGTCTGGACTGCATTGCATAGGCCAAACGTCACGTACAGGAATTCAAATAACCCGAAC